>RJWH01000266.1:114078-714078 GCA_004363575.1 Solenodon paradoxus | reverse complement strand
CCTAAAACATAAAATCCCATTAGAAAACTTAGGGAGGAAGTTTCTCCTTTTTTTTTTTTTTTTTTGTGATTAATTGGTAAAACAAAGTTACTGTATCTCATTGCTTATTTTTAGCATTCTATTACAGTAACTTTGTTTTATAAATTAAAATAAACCCAGGTTTTCCATATGTGCAATTTTCCCATTCCTTAGATATATATCAACACACTCTTCCCTCTATCTAATCACCAAGTGTTTTTCATCGTTGTCCAGTAAGGTCTGCCAACACTTGCTCACCCCATCCAGGTCTCATTCCCTATTGTTAACCTCAATTGTATGGCAAGTGTCCAAGGTTTGGTTTTCTTTCATCTGTTACTTTGTTTTGTCTATCCACATTCCACCTAAGAGCAAGATCATCTGATATGTATCTTTCTTCTTTTGACTTAATTCACTTAGCATAATTCCCTTGAGATTCATCCACCTTGATTCAAATGACAGAATTTCATTTTTTCTATGGGTTGTGTAGTACTCCATTACATATATATATACATACATATCACATCTTCTTTATCCATTCATCTGACTGATGGGCACATGGGCAGTTTCTAGATCTGAACTGTTATGGATCGGGCTATAAAAAACATGGGGGTGCATAACCTCTGTGAGTTTGTGCTTCAGGTAATCTCCCAGAAATTGGATACTGAGATCATATGGATTTTCATATTCAACCTTTTGAGAAATCTCCATATTATTTGAGAAGAAGTTTCTTGACAGTGGTCATGGTGCTAATTTAGATGACAACAAAATCACAAGAAACAAAAGAAAAAACTAAACAAATGGAAATACATCAAAATAAAAACGTCTGCACAGTAAAACAGACTATCAACAAAATGAAAAAGCAATCTAAACAATGGAAGAAAATATTTGAAAACATATATTGAATAAGGGCCTAATACCCAAAATATAAGAACCCATACAACTCAGTAACAATTAGTAATTAGCTAACAAATAGCAATTTGATTAAAAATTGAACTGAGAATCTGATAAATATTTTTCCAAAGAAGACACACAAATGGCCAATAGGCATATGAAAAGATGTTGAGCACTCATCATCAGAAAAATTCAAGTAGACATGACAAAAAAGAATAAAATAAAATAGCAGCTTACACCTGTTAAAATGGCCTAAGTCTTATAATTAACCCTAATGTGAAGCCTGGATATTCCCTAGTATGTGCAACATATTAAATGTTGCAAATATAAGACACTGGGTATGTACAGAAATTTGTTCCAATTTTTCTTTATTTTTGCTTTTCTTTGAAATTTTGATGCACATTTTCTTTCAATCAAATTTGCAGCAATTTGATTTGGAAATTAAAATCAAAAGTTGATGGAGAATATTAAAAAGGGGAAAATCTAATAAATGAATAACGGTATCACAGAATTTATTTTTCTTATAGAGAAAACATGATCCCTCTTCACTAAATGATCCCTATACACTAAAACATTTTAATTACAAATATAAAGCTATATGTCGGTTAATTGTTGGTAATGATGCATATTGCACTGAATTCAACATTCTTGTTCCTATTGGCCTAATAAATAATAGAACAATAAATAATCACATTGTATTATATCAATATTATTTTAAATAATAACAAAATCTAGATCAAGTAGACTATGATAAATAAAATATAGTCATTAGATGGAAAACAATCAATTTAATATATAAAATTTACTTCCAGAACAGGAAAAAAGTAATTTAAGAAGTTAAGTTCTTGTGCCCTGCAATGGGGTTTTTGTTTTTGTTGCTCATTTTGTTTCTGCTGCTCAATTTCTTCAATGTCTTTGATACTAATTACTGCTTTAGAAATGTATTAACTAAAGGGTGCATGACGAGACTGGAGATTGTCTTAAAGCACTTAAAATTTTTAGAGGAAAATTTAATGCTATCTTGGGTTGTGTTTTTCCCATTCAGCTCCCTGAAAGTACAAGGTGAAAGTAATAACAAAAAAAATCTTTCTCTTCTTTATCTCTTCAAATTGAAGAGAGATTTGGCAAAGTCACATATTTTTAAGAGGAAGGCAATGCAGGCAAGCAGGAAAGCAGAGAAAGTAGAGAGAAGCACTTTTTTGTTTGTTAATTGTGGTTGTCCCTCCTGTGTCCTGGTCAGAACCAGAATTCTTGGGCTTTGCATACTGTGCCCCAGCATCCAGCTTAGTGCCAGAGTCATCAGGACCCTTCAACAAAACCACAACATGAAAGTCATCAATGACCTTCAAAACCGTAAGGGAGACTGAAAAGAAACAGTACTACAATATTACCTAATGTCTTATCTTGAACCCTAGGTCAATGAAATAATCAGCATGCAAAAATGTAGCAGTAACAGTCTCCAACCAGCTGGAACCCACATCCCAGATGCAAGACCCCCAAGCTGCCTGAATTCACCAAGCTTTCTATTACTTCTTCATGTGTGGTGAATTTCTCACACCTGTGTTCTGGCTGTCCACTAGTAAATCTGCCTTACAACAATTTAATCATTATAAAAGGTAGACCAGTACAAATAATAATAATCATGATAATAATAATGATATGACTCTTAATCTCAGAATTCCCTGAAGATAAACGGAAAAAGAAAAAAAAAAAAAAAAGGAAACCTACAAAAACCCACAGCAACAACAATAAAAACTTGACACAATGGAAAGCAAAACTACATGTAAGTTGTGAGGCAATAAACGTTATTTTAACCTTGATACTTTAACACTAGTGCTTTAGTAATTCTGTAAATGCTGGCCTCTTTTTCATGCACAATATTCACTCCCACATTCTCTATAGATGTTATAGGAAATAAATCTAACTTCAAGATTGTAAAACTATTTAATTTGCTCTTTTGACTATAATTGGTACGTTTCCAAAATAATTTCAAACATACAAATAACATCCAATATTACTGAGATTTAGCATTCATTTTAGTTTTGACTTTTGTTTCTTTGCAAAGGATTGCATTGAATCCTAGTTTTACTACACTTCTAAGTTTAAATCTTACTAATAATTTAAATCATCAATTAATTGCTTATTCAAAATATATTTCCCAGCCAACAATGCTTCAGTAGGTTACTGCTGTACATTAAATTTTTAGATTTTTTTTGATAAATTATTTTTTTCACTGAACTATCAAGTAATGATATAAGATGTTATTTGGAAAAAGACACTAGTTGGAAGGAAACTTACATAAAATCTGCTCATTTAAAATAATACAATATCCAGTGCTATGTCAACAGAAAAGATTAAAAATTTTGATTTCTTCTCATATGGTCCTTTATTTCATTGGGAAAGTTCTCTACATATATGCTAATTTGGGTGCCTGGTAGTTGAACTCAAGCAAACTTTTAAGATATCCCCTCATCTGCTGTTTCAATTAAAAAAGATAATTGGTTTCTGAAATATCAAGTGAACACTGTATGTGTATGTAAGAAGTATATACTTTTAATTATATGCTAGCAATGATAATGATAAGGAAATATTTCTAAGTATATTCCACACACATTCTACAATTATTCCATGAAAACTTTTAAAATCACACATTTAGATTTCAGAAACATGACAGTATAGATGTGTTTCCTATTCTAATGGAACTTGAAGAACTAATAGAGAGACATACTGAAAAAGAAAGTATCGGTCCTAACGTACATAATTATAAACTGTGGAAAGTGAGACTGAGAACAGTGGAAGTACAGAATATTAACTGGAGTATTGTTTAAATGAGTGGAAGAGAACTTTTGGGGGAATGGAATGTTGATCTGAAATTTTACAAAAGAAAAAGTGTGAGCCAAAGGAAAAGTGAAGGAGTGCCACCTTATGACGTGAAGATGCTGTTTCTCTAAGCAGAAAGAACAGCCTAGGTCAACCAAAAGTAGGAAATTCTTGACCTTTTAAGAAAAAAAAAAATGTAGGTCAAAATATATGCAGAGGAAAGTGAATAAAAATAGCAGGATGATGTTATCATTTTTGCACCTAACAACCAACCACAATTTTAAAATTATTTTAAATTTATTCATATATTTATCACTTCCAACACTCCTTATTTTCCTGTATTGATGCAGATTTCTATCTGGAGTCATTTTCTGCTTTCTTAAAGAATTTTTTTAACAGTAGCCCAAGCTGGAAAATAAGATGTAGTAACAGAGCACTATAGTTTTTTACATTATAGTTGATTTGGTATAAAATTGGTATAAAGGAAGATGGTGATAAATTAAAGTTGTTTATTTTAGAAACCACAATAATCATAAATTTATAACAGAAAAATAGCTAATAAACAAGAAATGAAATCATAAGAAATTATTTATTTGAAAGATGACATACTACAAAAGATAAAATACAAAGTGACAGAAATAAGCAGATAAATATTATGGACTATTAGTCTCTGTTAATATTTTGGATTTTATTCTTAGGGATATGGGAAGGGATTGAATGGTTGTCAATGAAAAGGTAATAATATGTATTTTATTCTGCCAAAATAATTTAAAAAGAAAGAAAAAAAAAAAAAGCCTGTTGTATCTTATCAAAAGGATACAGAGTGTTTGATGACTACCCCAAACTGGATTATTTATTAGAGGAGGCAGCTTGAATTTGAAAGCAATGTTAGTAAGCAACTTTTATTATAAATAGACTAGGGTAAAACTTTTTCATTAACAACCCAGCTAACACAATAAATGTAACAGTTCCTTGCTGTATCTGCATATTTTCCATCAAAGTTAAAGACTAATTCAATTCAGGGTATTCTCAAACAGTAGAACTGCCACTGGACATCTGCAAATGCCATCGGACAAATTTGAGCTAAGAACTTTTACCACTGATGCAAACTGCAATGAAATATCCTATAGGTACATGAAACTGAAGACTTTCTCACGTCCATTAAAGGGAACAGCTCCTGTATGGTATATATTGTTTTAACTTTTAAGCAATAGAAAATAAAGTGACAACTAACCTTTAATGACCATTTTCTCTGAGTGACATTTGAATCCATTCCACTACATTTTACATTTCATCATAGTTTCACTTAGTTTCAGACTTCCTCTTAGGTGAAGGTGAAGTAATAGGGACTGAATTTAACCTCTTGTCTTAACCATATCAACAAGTGGATAAAATACATGGAAAAAATACTCCAAATATTGAATAACAGGCAGCCCAGGACAGGAACTGTGAAAGACTAAAAACAAGCCACATGAGTCCTATAATTTTCTTTTTCGCTGCCGACAGAGAGTTCCTGGGCTAGAGAGCTAGGAGGTGATAATCATAACAGAACACAAAATCTTCTGGAATATAGGAGATAGAAATGAGATTTTAAGCCGACCAGGCTTCAGGGTGCATGGGGTAGATCACTGTGAACTAGAAGAAGAGAGAAAGAGAGAGAGAGAGATGTTGAACAGAGAAGAAGCACATATCTGCAGAGTATTCCTGTCTAGATGACAGATAAGTATTGATCAGAGCACATCTGTGACTACACATGCTCAAAGCAGGAGAGCAGTGTTGAAAGGTTACACATGGATGGAAGGACTGTAATAATAATCAGCATTTACATTGATAGAAGCAGCTTGTGTTCCCACTAGAAAGAGTAGAAAAAACTTCTAATAAATAAAGGGACATTGGCTAGCATACTCAGAAAGTTATTACCTCATTAGCAGATGAAAACTTAAACCCAGACTACAAATTTTTCTTATCCTGCCTATCTAAGGATTAACAGCAAGCCTTGAAAGGATGTCTTAGTTCCAACTTACTAAACTATGTCCTAAAACAAAGGTCAAACTACTTAAAAGAGTGCCCCAAATTCTGAAAAGTAACTATTTCTGAATGTATTTGACTTATTTCAATGTTAAATTTTCTATTTTCGCATTATAATAATTCAATAATTTCTTTTGCTTGCAAAGTCATACTCATTTTAAGATATTGAACTTGCTTCTCACTCTATGGGTATTACACACCACACCTGTCACCTGAGTTCCAGTGTCCTTTACTACCAACTAGTCCCTCTCCCCTTCATCCCTCTCCACCACCCCTCTGGCCACCATCATCTTGTGTACTGTGGGGTTTTGCTGGGTTTAATGGTTGATCTCATCTCACTACACTAGATGTTGAATTTTCAATTAAAATATGATGATCAACATCCCCAGCTATTTTCTTTCTAAATATTATATATTCCTCATGGTGACATATTCTTTTATGTTCCTTTAATGCTTGCTTAATTCACCAATAAAAATTACGTTTTGATTTTCTTAATTGAAAGACATGCTTTGATTATATCTTTCCAATATGAAGTTTCATTGTTGTGTTTGCCTTGCTTTGTTCTAGATGACATATAACATAAAAACAACAAAAAAGGGTCATTCTGAATCTGAGTAAAATAATCATGCAGAGTTGAATGAGGGCAGTTGAAAAATTGGTCTCAAACAGGTCCAGGCACATGTCATGTCCAAGTATGCCGAAAGATTCCACCCATCACCTCTCCTAAGAGGAAAATGAAACTGCACAGCAGGCCGCAGACAGCAACATTGACATTCAACCAATCACAGCCTAACATCTTTCAATCAAGCAAAACTGCAGTGACTGAAAATCTTATATTCATGGGCCTAACTTCAATGTGAAATAGTTTCATCCCTTTTCATGCATACAAGCACTCCCTGTCCCATTAGATGAACAGGAAGCTGACTGTTGGACTTGTATTTTCATGGCTGCAACCAAAGTCCCAAGTTACACTCTTAATTGGCTATACCTCTGCTATAACACTCATGCTGTAACACTGTCAAATGCTGTAAGTCGACCTTCAGTCGAACAGTCAATAGGACGTTCTGAAAGTTATTAAAATTTCCTTGCTATAAATTTTGTTTCCAGGGTAATAGATTAAATTCCTACAAGACCAAAACACACAAAGATACCTACTACAAAATCTAAAGAAATTCCCAACCAACCAAACACCAAACAGAAATTGCCTGGAGGCATAGCAGATGAACAAAAGTAGAATGCTGACTAAAATGAGAAAGTCAAATCTCTGATAGAAAAATCACTACATAAATATATATATGTATACACACACACACACCAGAAAAGTGGGGATTCTGTAAGTATGAGAGTCAAAGATAAGGAGTTTAATTTTGTGTATAAATTCTGCCCAAATCTCTGGCTGTCACAGAGTCATACATGTGAAGACAGATATCAGTTAAAGCAAAAATAAAATAAAATATAATGAAGTGAGATGTATGATGCTACTCAAGAGAGTATACAATGTGAGTCTACTCACATAAAATGCCTGCTTTTAAACAAATGATTAGCTCTCCTCCAAGAAATATAGCAGAGCCTACTATGTAATGTCCAAAATGCTTAAGATACAATGCAAATATATTAATCATATTAAGAATCAGGAATTCTCACACCCATTCTCACAGCAAGAATCAGTGTGGAAATAAGATGACCTAGATGTTCATATTAGAAGAAAATTATTTTAAAGCAGCTACAATAGTTATTCTCAATGAAATAAAGGAAAAGCACAGATAAAAAATCTCAGTAGATAAATAAATTAATCAAAACATTCAAAGAGGAAAATCTAGAAGTGAAATGTGTAATCTTTGAATTTTTATTTGTTGTAGATTAATGAAAGTTGTCAAAGAAATACTACATCTATATTTATAGGCTACTGATACATTGATATATATTAAAGAACAGAAGTATCGCTTTTTTAAAAGAGTGCTTCTCTTAACAGGAGAAGCACATCCGATAGTATGTTACAGAAGTTCCTTAACAAATTAGAAAAAATTTATTATAAGTACTTTAATTTTTGAACAGCTCTGCTACTTGGCAAAAATAAACATTACATTTTTCTACGTTATGCTGCATACTGCCTTCTAAAAAATTTCTTGTTCAGATGTAAGAGTATAAAATATATTCAGTATGCCCAGGATAATTTATACACTAATAAATACATGCAGTCAATAAGTGCTAAGTGAACATATAATTCTGCTACAATGAAGAATAAAAAATGTAGAAATAAGACCTATGATCTTGTTCTATATTGTAAAAAAAAAGAATTTTACAAATTGAATTTAAATAATAAAAGAATATAAAAGCCTAAAAATTTCCAAGAAATTGAACAGAGTTAAATTGTATCTTTGTCATTCTAATTGGGAATTAAGTATTCAAATGTATGATAAATGTGTTATTAAACAAAATTAAAATATTTCAAACTACAATAGCAAGTACACTAATAAACACCTTTATATTTTCAAAATATGGTGCTTTAAATTGTTCAATGAAATATCTCAAACTTTTGCCTACCCTGTAGGATAATGTTTGTAGACTTAAGTATAAAATTATATTAAACTACATTTGAAATTAAAAATTCCTTTTGCAACAACTCATATAAAATAACAATAATAATTTGTAATCATTATAATGTACACTACAGAAAACAATTGAAACTGCTTTTTTAAATCTCTGTAAAATAATAAAATTCCATAAAATATGTGTCCACTTGAATCAAAATTTTGTACTTTTTGTTAACTTGGAGGCATTTTTTTCTGAAAAGCTCAATAATTTGTTGCAAACTATCCCAAACACAAACCAAGCTAATTTTTGGCTTTGGTTAGTTAAACTGCAATAGCTAATGGAATACTAATCCCAAAGCTTACATCAAGCAGTTTCTGAGTAACTTCTTGAGTTGAAAAATCACAACAGTATTGCCTCATTACATGGGGAAAATTATATAACCAAGGTTAAAGAAAGGGCATTTTAACTGTTACATTTTGAACTAAATCTATTTAAATAATCAAAATTTAATGACAGAGACATTTATTTATTTGCAAAGAATAATTTGGTAACTACTCTATTTTAGACATTTTTCTAGGGCTAGAAGACAAAGACATTCCTTGTCTTCATGTACTATGCAATATAATGATGGAACAAAATAACAAAGATCAAAGAAGTTTATATATATAAATATAAACATATATGATAAATCAATGATAGATCCTGTGAGATGCTGACAAAGATTTTTAGGGAGAAATATAAACCTTAGAAGAGCACAACTTTGTGTGTCTTCCGAGATGTCATTTCTTTGTCTTTTTTTTAGTCAATACTCTACCTGGTTTAAGAAGACCACAACATTAGGGAATATGGAAAAATATTGCATTGAAGTTAAGTATCTGGATTTCTGAAAGGCCACTAAGGACTCACATAACAATACTCCAAAGTCTGAATATGCAAACTATTCATGGAGTAAGAAATGATCAGATTTGATAATAATCCCTCTTCATTTCCCTATTTCAAGATAAATTTCTATCTTACAACCTTACAGGAAAAATCTAGTTTCTTGCGAATATGTTTCCAAACATCTTGTTGGCTCAACACGCTATACTAAATGTGGGAAAAAATCCTATGTAGCTGCTTTTCTCTCTCTCTCTCTCTCTCTCTCTCTCTCTCTCTCTCTCTCTCTTCTATTGTGTGTGCTTTTTTTTTTTTTAATTTCCTGCTATTTCTCACTCAAACTCCCCTAGGCATAGAGCTCCCAAATAAAGTGTTGGAGATTTAATCATTGTTTCAGGCTCTGCTTGGCAAGAATTTCTACTCTAAATGTGAATAAGGAACAGCATCACCTAGGGTCTTGTTAGAAATGAAGAATCTCTGACTTCCTCACATGACTACTAAAATAGAATCTGCACTTGTACTTGGTTTCACAGCTGACATATATGTGAGTCTAGACCCAAAAGTGATCTACATAACTTTGCCGCAGTAGTCCATCATAAAATAAATTCATAATGTTACAGCAAGAGCTTGAAATATTTTACATAATCATAAAGTTTATATTTTATTTAAAATATCTCATTCTGTAAATAAATAATTGTTTTTTAATGCTGACAATCCATGAAACATTATCCTAGAAAAATGATGATAAATGATCTATTTCAATGCTAAACAAAATTATTTCCATACTTGAAGAAGATGACAAAGGTAGTCATGCACGGAATTGAGGCATTTCAGGTAAAAGGAGTCATAAATACAGATGCTGAGTCCCAGAATAGAAAGAAATAATAGTGACTAGAACAAAAGGGAAAGAAAAAGATGGAATTTGGTACAAATGTGAATATATGTTTGATTGATTATAGGGTGAGATACAGTGTATGTAGATCTTTGTAGGCAATGATAAGCTTTTGTGCTTTTTATTAAAGTTGAGATATAATAAGCTAGAGGAATCAAAGTGAGGAGGTAAATAATTTAACTTCATTTTTGAAAGGAAACCCTGTTGACTATTTTAGGAATGAGCATATTATGGACAAATCTGGAACTAAGTGCAAGTTAGGTGAGTGGATCCTCTTGGAATTGTCCAGGTGAGAAATTATGGTACCTGATTATGACTATCACAGCAATAAAAGAGATAAAAAGTGCTTGGGTGCTGGATTCATATTGAGGATAACATCAAGAGGACTTTCTCTTAGAATAGCTATATGTAGAATAAATAAAGAACCAATTAAGGACAAGTATGCATTTTATATCTGAGAATTGAAGGTTGTAGTTTCCATTAACTGAAGGTAAAAGAGCATGCTTGACTTTCAAAATGTATTCAAAGTTTTAGGCCTGCTTAAATATTTACAAAAGTTTAATGCATAATAGTAAAGACAATGCTTCTACTGCTTCCAGAAATCATAGGTTTCTATGATACTTCAAGGACCCTGGTATAAAATAAGAGAAACAAGAACAGTATACTAAAATAAAGGGAGCAACATTTTCAAAGAATTTTAGACAAAATTATAGAAGAGATCATTCCATAGTGGTGAATAATTAAGATCTTGAGCTTGTCTCTTTCCCAAAGATACAACAAAACAATACTCATTTAACAACATCAGTCTTTGAAAAAGAATAAGGACAAGTATCTATATACAAAGAAAGGACAGACACACATCATAAAGGATAGAAGTCAGTCAACTCAGCATAATTACTGGCCACTATCAAGACTCTTCTAGTAATAAAGACCCTCTTCTCACTGTGAAGGCTTTGTCTCATAACAGGTGTTCCCAACCACTCAGAATTAACCCATGAGCACATGCAATCTTTGGAGAATAGGATTCCTGGGGGAAAAGAACACATGATATTGAGCACAGGGAGCTGATAGATGAAGGATGCACAGACCAGACTGTAGTATGTTCATTTGTCAAACCAAGATCTTTAGCATGGGAGTGAAAAAAAGAAAAAAAAAATAACTACTTGTGAACCAATATACTTCTGGGAAAAATCACCAGGTGACCTCTTGTTTATTTATCATGTCACTAGAGTTCATCATATTGCAGCATAGCCAAAGAGGATACAAAACTCTGCCTTTTCACAATTAGTGCAGTAGTGATGAGGGTAAGTTTGTTTCTACAGACTGCAAGGATAGTGCTTGCCCACACGAAGTGTGAACAAAACATCTCTGCAGTCCCTGTGCAGATAGCAATTCAATTTCCTGCCAAAAAAAAAAAAGCTCCATCAGAACGGAAGCTTTACACCCACCTGGGAACACTGCTACTTGCTTGAGCACCATCTCCAGACCCAGGACTCATTTCGTATTGCTCTCTTCTGGGATTGCTGCTCAGCTGGAGGGTTGAGCTACTTTCAGGGGGATGATTATTTGCCATGACTTATTCCTAAGGATCCTCACGAGGCACACGATTCTCTGTCACCAGTGGCTTTTGTGGATCAGCAGCCTGTTTGTAGCCTTGGATGGAACCTCCAAAGCACTTTTTCTTTGTATATATATATTATATATATCTGTGATTCTGAGTGAAACCTCTGTTGCATTCCTAGTCAAACACTAATCCTGAAAATTCTTGAGTCTCAGCAGAATTCTGGCCCTGGAACTCCAATTATTCTGATAGGTGTAGTAGTCATATAACAATAGAAATCACTATATTCTGGGTGAACAACCCAGGTTTAAGCTCTGAAACCGGATACCCTAACACAAGGGCATAACCTCAGGGCAAAGGAAAATCATTTAACCTAATCAAAAGATAAAACAGACTACCAAACAAAATAAAGAGATGGAGAAATATATACCAAATGATGGGTGAAAAGAAATCCTTATGGAAAAATTTAGATTCAAGAGAGTTAAGTAAACTACATGAATAAGACTGAAAAGCAATTATCTTAGTGATATTTATTAAAATCAAGAAAACAACAGAAGAACAAAAGGAAAACTACAAGAAGTTTGGAGAATATATGAGACAGTTACAAACAGAATTCATAGAGCTAAATAAGTCAATAGTTGAACTAAAGAAAACATTAGAGAAGCTAACATTATACTGGAAAAAGTCTCCTGTAAAATCAGTAAGCTACAAGATAGGGCCATAGAATGAAGTCAAGAAAACTAGCAAAGAAAAAAAATTGAAAAGAAACAAAAACAACACAAGACTTAAAGGCAGTCCCAGAAGGTAAAGAGAGAAAGGAGCAAAAGCCTTAATGAAGAAATAATAGGTGATAATTTCTCTAACCTGGGGAAGGAAACAAACATCAGATAGAGGAAATGAAAAGATTTTAAGCAAAATAAACCCAGACAAATACACCAAGACACTTTGTAATTTGAACAACAACAACAACAAAATTCAAAGAGAATTTTAAAAGCAGCTAGAGAAAAATCTTATTACATAGAAGGAAGTCCCGATAACACTGTATGCAAATTTCCTAGAAGAGAATAATACATTCAAAGTACTGAAAGAAATGGAATTTTAACTAAAATATTCACCTTTTTAGGTTACTGCTTAATATGGAAAAACTGATAGATTTGTAGACAAACACAAGATGAAGGAATTCTTCACAATTTATTCAGTTTTGGAAGAAAAACTAATAAATTTCTATAAAAAGAAAAGTCTTACAGGTAGCAAGACAGCAAATACATGAAGTGTGGAGACGAGAGTAAAGCTGTATACTGGTAGATTAACTTGCTTTGAGGTTAAACAAAGTTTTAAGAAGAAAATGTATGTGCAAACTCCAGAGGTAAACCCTCAAATATAAATAATTTAAAAATAAAATAGTATAAAAAGAGAAGTCAAACACAACATAAAAGTTTTGAAAGCACAAGTGAAGAGAATAAGACTAAAACAAATGTATAGTGATAGTTATCAATAACACCCAGGAAACAAAAAACAAAATGACAATAAACAGATACAAATCAATAATCACACAAAATGTTATTGGATAGAACTTGTTTATTAAAAGGTATAACATGGCTGAATGAATTAAAAATAAAGCCCAACTTTCTGCTGCAAATAGCAAATTCTTTTTAGATTTATAGACAAACATAAATTCAAGTTAAAGATTGCAAGACAATTCTTCAATCAAATGATAGTATTTATAAGTAATAGACAACTATAGCTATATCAAAAAAATGAATTTCCACATAAAGAAGGCAATATAAGACAAGGAAAGAAATTTCATAATAATTAATGAGCAAACTCTAAAAGAAGATAATACTTATAACAAATGATTTAGTATCAAAATACAAACAATTGTTAGCAGAACTGAAGAGAGAATTTGAGGTGTTCCAGTCAAGATGACGAGATGGTAGGAGCAAGACTCACGTCTTCCCCACAGAGCAACTAGAAGTTCACCGTTCTCCTGAATTAACAATGAGGAAAAGTAGGCACAGAAGCTGTAGAGATGCAGCAGCAATTAGGACCTCAAAGGGTAGGTAAAAATGTTAGTGTTCAAACCCGCAATGCAGATTCAGAATTCAGACCGAGGTGGAAGGGATGGAGTTATGGGAAGAACCAGACCTCTGAGGAGATGAAAAAGCAGCAGAAAGCCTGCCCAGTGGGACGAGGAAAGGGAGTCAGGCAAGGGTATCTTGGCACAGGTTAGAATGACCCAGTGGTTTGAGCAGGAAACCCAGAAAGAAAATTGCACTGGGCACCACCATAGTCAGAAGGCAGCTAAGGGGAATCCCTTATTTGAACCCCTCCTACCATATTGTGCCAAACTCTAGGACATGCCCACTGGAAATTCTGACTCCAGCCATAAAGGAAGAAGACTTGTCCAGAGAGAGAAACCATCAATCCTACCCTCTAGCATTGCCCTATTTGTGAAGGTGAAACTGAAACTTGACTGCTGACTGTGAACCAACAGCAAGTTGACTGTTATGATTCAGAGCTGGGTTGCTGTGGGAAGGTTCTCCATCTCCCACACAAACTCCAATCCCATAAGCTGTCCTCTCATACCCCAACACAGGGTCTAGAGAAGAACTTCAGCAAATCCAACCAGTGCTGATACCACAAAACTCAAGAAATCCCACTGTTCAAGGCAAGATCCAGGGGTACTTGGTGCAAATTGATAATCTATACAAGGCCATCACCACAGGGAAACCTAATCTTCAGAAACACAAACAGAATGCCCAACAGAGCAAAGAGACAGAGAAATACGTGCAAAATGATGGCTCCAATTAAAAAGACAGGAGAAAATCTAGATTCAACAGATGTACGCAAACTGCCTGAGAATGAATTCAGGGCAACATGATAAACATACTCATAGAAATCAAGAAAGCAATAGAGGAAGAAAAGGAGAATAACAGAAAGGAGAGAATAAATAAAGCAAGATATCAAAGAAATGAATAATACAATAGTTAAAATTAAGAACTCAAGAATCAGGTGAATGAAGCTTCCAATAGAATCAGTGAGCTAGAAGATAGGACAGAGGAATGCACTCAAGCAAACCAGCAAAAAGATAAATGAATGCAAAGAAATGAAGACAGCATTTGAGACCTATGGGATAACATCAAAAGGAACAACATTCACATCATAGGAATCCCAGAAGGAGAAGGGAGAGAAAGGGAATAGAAACAGTATTTGAAGAAATCATATCTGAGAATTTCTCTAACCCTAGGAATGAAGCAAACTTCCAGACACAGGAAGCTCAAAGAGCTCTTAATAGAAGAAATCCAAACAGACCAACACCTAGACACATTGTCATCAAAACATCAGAAATACAAAATAAGGAAAATTTCTTAAAGATATCCAGAGAAAAGCAAGTCTCATATGAAGGAGTCCTCATAAGATTGACCATGATTTTCTCAATTGAAGTAAGCCATAAGGGAATGTCATGATATATTCAGTTTTGAAAGAAAAAGCATTTCAACCTGAGATACTATATCTTGTGTTATTATCATTCAGACCTAAAAGAGTGATAAAAAGCTTTAGTATAAGCAAATGTTAAAGGAATTCATAACTAAAAAAAACAGTTCTACAAAAAAATATTAATGGATGCTCTATAAAGTGTAAAGAAACCTCACTGAAAAACAGTTAGACATCAAATACAAAAAGTGGGAAGGAGGAGAAGAGAATAAAAATGTAGGCTAAAATGAGTGTAACACTAATCTGCTTTTGAATAAAAATACAAATAAGCAGAATTATTAATGCCAATTTCAGGGTAACCTCAAAATACAGCTCCAGGGAAAAAGCAAAGAAGAAAAGAAAAAGAAAAATCAATGAAATCCACCTTAAAGGAAAAAGAGAAGAACAAATGCACTCTGGAACAACACATAGAACACACATTACAAAATGAAAATAAATAGCTACATATCAATAATCACCCTAAATGTTAATGGACTTAACTTACCAGTTAAATGGCACAGTGACTGAATATATTAAAAAGCATAACACAACTTTTTGCTGCACTCAGGAAACTCACCTTCTTTCAAAACTTAGAGAAAGACTCAAAATCAATGGTTGGAAGCCAATCCTATAGTCAAATGGCAATCGCAAAAAAAAAAGCAGGATTGGTCAGACTTACATCGGATAAAACAGACTTCCAAATAAAAAGCTTCATTGCTTGTGATTTTCCATTTCTTCCCAGTTTTCCAGTTCTTTCTGGTTCAATTGGTAGACAAAGAAATGAAGGGGTAATCAAGTCTCCCTAAAAATAAAAGCCCAGGACCAGATGGCTTCTCTAGTGAGTTTCACCAACACTTCAGAGAAGAATTAATACCTATTTTTCTCAA
Source organism: Solenodon paradoxus (assembly GCA_004363575.1). Lineage (NCBI taxonomy): Eukaryota > Metazoa > Chordata > Mammalia > Eulipotyphla > Solenodontidae > Solenodon > Solenodon paradoxus. Next base: position 698,096 of record RJWH01000266.1, on the reverse strand, counting down.
ACTTCTCCAAAATATTGAATAACAGGGCACACTCCCAGATACTTTCTGTGAGGTTAACATTTAACTGACACCAAAAGCTGACAGATATGTCACCAAGAAAGAAAATTACAGACTAACATTTCTAATGAACATAGATGCAAAAATTCTCAACAAAATATTAGCAAACCGAATCCAACAATGCATCAGAAAGATCATTCATCATGACCAAGTGGAATTTATTCCAGGGATGCAAGTTTCTTTCAACATATGTAACATACGTAACATATGTAAAGAGCAAGGAGAATAACCACATGATCATATCAGCAGTATTATTAGAACTGACTAGAGACATTGATACCCTTTATAAGATTGAGGAGGTTTCCTTTTCTTTCTATTCCTTGTTTTCTGAGCATTTCAAAGCATCAGTATTGAATCTTGTCAAATGGTTTTCCTAAATGTACTGAAATGCATTTACGTTTTCAAAACGACAGATTTTTGCTCTTGCTGTTAATGCTTTCTTCCACGTACTTTGGATTTAATTTGCTTTTTTTCCCTAGTGTCTTTCTTTGTCTGAATTATATAACTAAGTTTATAAATTTAGGAAGCAAATAAATCTACTAATTTGACCTCTTATTGCTTAATTTCTCTGAGTTACTAAACTTTGAAATACATTCCTATCTTTTTTTAGAGAACACTTTTCAGAACAATCAACTCAGGAGGAGAGTGTACATATAAATGAAAGAATGTATACAGGGATATAAAAAGCTGCTAATGTTGTATAATTCTTGATTTTTCATTCCATTCCAAACTGGGTATGTGTTTATTCTAAAGATTCTTGAAATTTAAGAACCCTTAGCTCCTGTTCTAAATACTCTATGATAATTACCAGTTAGCCACTCATCCATGGCCATGTTTTGGAATGCAAATGAAGTTTAAGTATGACTTCAGTTAATTTTAATGTTTTCACTATATCAACTGCATCACTAATACATTACCAATATGAAAAATTCCTCTGTTACTGATGATTTATATTAATATAAAAGTAATTTTTCATTAGTCACTACTTAACTTTTCTACTTATCTTTGGAGATAATTCCCTCCTCTTTTTAAAAAGTACATTTTGACATCTGATATTTAAAGACCAAAAAGTTTACTACATATCAATTATTTACTTTTACTCATTATTAATGACAAAATGATTTCCATCACAAAATTCCTTGAAAGTTAAAATAAATTATTGTACCATCAAATAAAAAACTTTTTTCAAAATCAAAAAACAGAGAAATTCATAGCAAAGGAGAACTCAACATCTCACCTACAGTAATCGACAAATCAACCAGGTAGAAAACTGAGAAATGAAAGATTTAAGTGACAAATTAGAACAGATGGGGTTGATTGACATTTACAAAAAATCTGCTCAAAAATTGCTGAATTCACATTTTTCTTGTGTTTAAGGAACATTCTTAAGGATAGACCATATGTTGGGAAACAAAACAAGTGTCACTGAATTTAGAAAGATCAAAATAATAACACATACCTTCTTCTAACACAATGGCATAAAACTAGAAATCACTCACAAAAAACGGAAACATTAAATTCCAAAATATGCAGCGACTAAAAATATGTTTCTGAATGACTTTTGGGTAAAAGAGAAAATCAAATCAGTTGAAAATTATTTGGAGACAAATAAGAATGAAGACATAAGCTATCAGAATCCAAGGGTTACAGTAAAAGCAGCAGTAATAAAAGGGATAGGTATACTAATTCATGCTTACCTCAACAACAATAAAAAATTAATAATCAAGTTAACCCTGAACATCTAGAGTAATTAAAACTAAACAATAGAAAACAAAAAAGTCAGTAAAAGGAAGAAGATAATAAAAATTCAAACATGGATAAATTAAATAAAATTCTCAAGAAGAAAATAGAAAATCAATAAAATCACTAGCTGGTTCTTTTTAAAGATAAACAAAACTAACAAACCTTAGCCTTGCCTCATTAATCAAAAAGGTGAAAAAAACTCTTTAATAAATAGAATCAGAAATGAAAGAGAAGTTACAATGGCTACCTCAGAAATAAAAAAAGTATCATATTACAATGTATGAATGGTATATTATGCCACTAAATTTGACAATCTAGAAAACATGAACACATTCTTGGGATAATATAGACAATTGGGACGGAATCAAGAATACAAAATCTGAAAGGACTGATCACAAGGAAGGACATAGAGGAAATAATAAAAATTCTTTCCCAAAATAAAAACCCAGTGCTATAGGACTTTAATAGTGAATATTACCGTAACTTCGGAGACCTAATACTAATACTTCTTTAAATCTTTCAAAAAAATGAAGAACAGGGAACACTTTCAAAACTTTCCATGATGCCAAAATTACACTGAAAGCAAAAGCAAACAAGAACCACACAAAAAAATAAAATTACAGACCAGGCTAAACCAATCTCTCTCATGAATACAGATGCAAAAATTTTCTCCAAAATATTAACAACTTGAATTCAAGAATACATCAAAAGATTCAACCACTCTGTGATTTATTCTGGCAATGTAAGGATGGTTCAGTATACACAAATCTGTTAATATAATGTAACACATCAACGAATATAAGGGAATAATCACATAATTATATTAGTAAATGCAGAGAAAGCATTTGACAGGATTCAGTACTCATTTATGATTAAAAACACTCTCAATAAAATAACATAGAAGTAACATAACTCAGCATAATAAAGACCACATATGCGGAACCCACGCCAACATTATATTCAGTGGTGGAAATACTGAAAGCTTTTCTTCGAGTAGCAGGAAAATGATAAACATGTCCACTCTTAACACTGCTCTTTGGATTACAGCTCCTTGTAAATGTAATTAGGCAAGAAAAAAACATAAAAAGAATACAGACTGGAAATAAAGAAGCAAAACTATCAATATTTGCAAGTGACATAATATATGAATATAAATTAGAAACCACCAAAAATCTATATAAAATATTGTACCCTGATAACTCAGGTTTTAAGCCCTCACCTCACTCATATAGTAGTATCTTGGAATAGAAATAACAAAGGATGTGAGAGATCTATGTAAGGAAAGCAAATCATTTGTAAAATAAATAGAAGATACAAAAAATCGAGAGATATTACATGATCATATTTTGGAAAAATTAGCATTACTAAAATGTCCATCCTACCTAAAGCAATATACATATTTAATGCAATTCCTAACAAAATTCCAAATTTGATTTTTCAAAGATATTATATTAGAAAAGTTTAAAATTTATTATTTACAAAATACACTGAAGTGTCAAAGAAATCATGAGACTAAAGAATAGAATTGGAGCTATAATAATCCCGGATTATAATCTTTATTACAAAGTGGCAGCAATCAAACTAGTATGGTACTGAAATAATACAGATGCACAGATAAATGGATTAGAGTCAGTCCGTAGAAATAAACTCACACCTATATGGTTGTTATTTTACAGCGAAGAAGTCTTTTCAAAAAAATAGCCTTTTAAAAAATTATTGCTGGGAAAATGAACAGTTGCATGCAAAAGAACACACCTAAATCATTCTCTGACCATCTACACACAAATTATTTCAAAATGTATTAGAGACTTGACTGTAAGACCAGAAAATATAAAATACATGGAAGAACACATAGGCTGTATGTCCCATGGCATTGGACTTAGATCTTTAGAGATTTGAATCCAGCAACAAATGAGACAAAACCAAAATTAAAAATTTGACTCTTTATTAAACTAAAAACTTCTGCACATAAAAATACTATCATTAAAATGAAACATTCTACTGTATGAGAGACATTTTCACACCAGACATTTGACAAGAGGATATTTCCAAAATGCATTAGACTCAACAACAGAAAAAGAAACAATCCTGTCAAAAATAGGAAAACAATCTAGAGACTTTACTCCTAAGAAGACATAAATTAGATGACCAACAGCATTTTAATATTCCTCATTTCTTGTTATCAGAAAAATTGGAAACAACAATTAGTGGCAAGTATGTGTAGAAAAGCAAGTCTTTTACACTGTTGATGGGGGTGTTATTGCTGCAACAATTATTGAAAACAGTATGGAAATTCCTCAAAAAAGTGATAATAGTAATTTCTTATGATCCCTTTATCCTATTACTGTTGATTTACCAAAACATGCAAAAACACTAATTTGAGGAGAAACAGACATCCCCATGTATATTGCAGCATTATTTACAATAATTAGAACTGAAAACAACCTCTGTGCCTATCAACAAATGACTGGACAAAGGAAATATGCTATATACACTCTAAGAATACTACTCAGCTATAAAAAATGATGATATTCTGCCATTTGCAACAACATGGGTGGAACTAGAGGAGATTATGCTAAGTGAAATAAGTCCAAATGAGAAAAACAAATACCAGATTATCTAGTTCCTCTATGGACTGTAGAAAAACAAAGCAAATAAGCACACAAAACTGAAACTAACTATTGGACATTGACAACAAAACTGAGGTCCATAGAGGAGAAGGGAGTGAGCATGGATCGAAGTATAGTCGGGATCCAACGGACTGTGGTGGAGGACTGCTAGAAATTTGGTGGTGTGCTAATGAAGAGTGGCCATTCATATAAATAAAACTTACCTCAATGAAAAAACAAAGTAGGATTAAAGAAATAATGACATGATATCATTCCATAATATCTATGTTTCAAATAATTACATCTTATTTTTATACTTACATTAATTATTTTAATAAAACTGGAAAATTGTGTTTCTAAATAAACACTATGTCTTTAAATAATTTTAGGTTAACATTCTGAGACTATCACTTAATAACTGAATGTCATAGGTAATTATTCCATCTCTTTGAGTACATTTATTCAGTTATAAACTGTTCATAAAATATTTTCCCTGTAGGGATCTTTAAAATAGAGGTTGACATCATTTATTTTCGATATACTTTGAATCATCATTATAAGAGGATAAGGAAGAATACATTACATATTTTCATATTTTAGAACGTGACAGGTGTGTGAGGAAAACAATGACAAAATTTTGAAGTGGAAGCAAAATCTTTTAAAATCATTTTAAAGGGATTAAAGGAAGCAGACATATTTTAAATGTACCATAAATTACTTGTATAGTATTTTTCAAAGTTTTCTTGACTATTTTCAATGGAAAATCACATACTATTATGTGTTTGCTGTTTATATAATGCTATTTCCAGTGACTTAGAATAATCACTACAAAGGGAGTTAAGAGATCAAGTTCTGTCTTGGGATTTGTACATGATAAAATAACGACTTCTTTTTAGTTGTTTCTTCAATTCAACGTTAGTAATACAGGGTGAATTATCTTTAGAACTTCTACAAGGTGATAATTAAATGTTTGAATAATTTGAGAAGTAAATTTCATCTTGACAAGGAATCATTGCTAGCTTTGTGAAAAGCAGTTACTTCAACATCATACATTTAAACAAAGAATTCTCTCTGTATGAACTAATTAGGCTGTCTAAAGCCATTTCACTAAGTCCATAATGTCCAACTCAGAGATTTAACATATATTCCTTATATTTGTTCTTGTGAGTATTTATAATAAACAAAAGAAGAAATAGATTTTTCCTAGTACATTCCACTGTGATTTATTTATTCAGAAATTTTCACATTTGGAACACATTTGGAACACTAAAACAATTACAAATGTCTTATAAGTAGAGAGAATAGAATTTAGGAACACTCTATCACTGAATATTCTTATTACAAGAAAGTACATCAGGACAAAACCTCCTTTTATATACATGGATATTTAATATCTGTTAATTCCAAATATTCTGTGTATAGGGAATTCAAGATAAAGACATATTCTGAGTAGTGATGAAGATTTACATGTCATCCATGTGTATTTAACTTCAAGAAGTCAGTGGCAATACAAAGACATATTTTAAAGATACATTTTAAATCAAAGAGGTATATAGTCTGATGTGTTGAAAGGCATTTTAAATTAATTAAATTCATATCTAAGGACAGTCAGCCTGCTTATCAATTATCAATGAATTATTTTATGGAGGAGAAATCTCATTAATGGTAACATATTACTATATAAATAATAAAGAAAATATAGTTAACAGAGCATCACTAAGTTCTGTAGTTGCCAGCCATGTGTCTGATTTGCTAATAACTATGTATCAGCATGACAGGAGATAATCACTAATGTATTGTTTTAGTGATTCACTTTCCTCTATAATTGCAAGATAGATAGTTGTTCAGTAATATAGAGACACTTCCCACTCAAAAATCCCTTCTTCTTATACCTCAGAGTTCAATTCTGAAGTGTATTTAAACTGAAATCCGTTTGAAAACTATAAACCAAAATAAGAACCTGCATTACTAATCAGTTTTAATCACATCGTAATCCAGATATAAAGGCAGAAATCTGCTTGTTTCCTAAAATGCAAACTAACTAAAAAGCACTGAACTTAGTATTTGTTTTTCTCTTGAGTAGGTTGTCAATAAATGTTATAATGGCAATTAATTAATTCTCAAGATGCAATAAATGAAAGGAACCAGTTGTTTAATAAAAATAAATTATTTTTGTTGTAGAGCACAATGTCATTAATGTAAATTAATATCTTTAAACACTAGTAATCTTGAATTGTGTGATTGATTATAAAACCCTAAAATACTAATTGATATTGTTACACTTACAGAAATAATTTAATTTTGTAAATACAAGATAATATAAATTTGAGGGTAAAATACATTTAGAGGTCATTGATGGAGCATTGTCCTATGGAAATCAAAATAAATATAATAATTAAAAGTAGGTTCAGTATCTTATAAATTTAAAGCATTAATTTTATCATGTAAAAAGTTAAAGACAAGCTTTCATTCTTGATTTTCATTTCTGTTATTGTTATTGGACTAACAAGAGGAAAAGGGAACTTCTTGAAGGTAAAGTAAAATAGCATGTGAGTATATGCATATGATTATGTCATATATAATATAATTCATATTTATTATGTAAATATGCATATATGCACATAAATGTGTATATTTGTTTGTGCCTATGTCTGCTTTATTTAAATCAAAAGTGATATATAGCCTGATGTGTTGAAAGGCATTTTAAATTATTTTCATGTCTAAGGATAATCAGCCTGCTTATCAATTATCAATGAATTATTTTATGGAGGAGAAATCTCATTAATGGTAACATTGCTATATAAATAATAAAGAAAATATAGTTAACAGAGCATCACCAAGTTCTGTAGTTGCCAGCCATGTGTCTGATTTGCTAATAACCATGTATCAGCATAACAGGAGATAATCACTAATATATTGTTATATATACTATAATCACTAATATACTGTTATATTATACTGTATAATATGAAATATATAGTCATACTGACCCCAGGAATAATGTGAAGTATAATATGAAGTATTAAAGAACTGGTTACAGGAGCTCAATTAAGACAAGCTTTATAGTGTACCCTGGCGGCTTAGTGCATAAGTCCACAAGCATCCCAAGGACCTAGGCTTGAGACCTGGGGCTATGGGAAAAAGTCAGTATTCTCTACTAAATAAAATAAATTATTCTCCTCCTCTTTATTCTTGCATTCATTCCTGCTTGTACCTTTTCTTTAAAAGTAAAATAAATAAGAGCTTTATTTATCAAGAAAGCAAAAAAATGCAATACTTCTAGTATTAGTAAAGTTAGCAGCTTAAAACTTTCATCAAAGTGAAATAGCATAAAATTAGGGAAGTGGTAAACACAAAATAAGATGCCAAAGATAAATAACAAATATTTTTTATATACAATTTAATTCAAATGAGATGAACTCAAGAAAAAAATCGTGTGGATCAAAATGTAATTTATCCATGTAAGATCAGAAAAAAAAACCTCACACAACAATATAAATAAAAAACACAAAGAGATTCCACTTCTACCCACTAGGATAGCTGCTATGAGTTATAAGAAAAGAAAAATAATAATGTTTGGTGAGATTGTGAAAAAAGTGGATTTTTTAAATGAGAATATAAAATAATTCAATTTGTATGAATATTAGTTAGATATTTTCTCAAAATGTTAGACATAGTATTATTGTATGATTCTAATTCTAGTTTTAAACATATATCCAAAATAATTGAAAACAGGTACTCAGAAAAAAAATGTATGCACCTTTTCATTTTGCAACACTGAAAAATGAAAGCCCACTATGTCCAACAGTGAATGAATAGACAAAGGTATACAATTTAACAAGATTTTATTTAGCTACAAATGTAAACTAAGTACTGATACATGGTACAAAGTAGATAAATGTCACTAACATTTTGCTAAACAAAAAAAATCTAACAAAAAGGTCGCATCCTATGTGACTCAATGTATAAAAAAAATCAAAGTATATGAATTCACATACATAGAAAATTGATTGATTGTGTCTAGAGGCTGGGTGGTGGTTGTGGAAAAATGAGGGAATAACTACTTTATGGGTATATAGTGTGTTTTTAATATGATGAAAATATTTTGGAATTAGAGGTGGCAGTTGTACAACATTATGCATGTGTAAAATACTACTGAATTTTCTTACTTTGGCTAATTTTGTTATGATTTTAATACCAGTTTTAAAAATCATAAAATATATACTGTAATGTAATCCTAGGAAACATTTATGGATTTCTATAAACAAAATAGAGATGGGAAGTCATTTTATAACACTCAGTTTTTCAAAGTGACTAGACAAAACATATTAGACTATTTGAACAATTTGATCCAGAAATAGTTGGTATGCATTGAACTTTAAACATGGACAACTCACTAAACATTAAGAATTTATTAAAATTTGGAAGTTAAAACATTAATAATGATAGATGAGAGAAAGAGAGTGATGAGGACGACGATGATGATGATGATGATAGGTAATAGATGATAGATGATGATGAGGATAGATGATGAAGAAATATAGATATATGATAGGATAAATAGGTACAGATTGTACAGAAGTTTTTCATAAATATCTCACATGAGTAACAATTTGATCATGTGGTAAAATTACTGCTAATTACAAAAGAAAATTAAAGTAAATGTTATTTTTTTTCCTGCAGTCAAAAATAAAATCTAAACTTCAGTTAATGAAAATCTTAAATAGAGCACCATTTTTTAGCTCCTATAATGAGGCCATCACTACATTAAATTGTACTTTATATCTCTATATCAGAAATATCAAAGTTAAAACTCATGGTAATCTAACAAGTGGATAAGTAAACATATATATGCGTATATATATATTTATATGGGAGCATGGCTTGACATGACAGAAGTTGTGAAAGCAATATATAGATGGTGAGTTTTTTGTATCAATGTTATCAATGAACATCATTGAATGCTTATTGAAATTTGAGGCATCTTTTACTATTCAAATAATGTCTCTAAGGATATTTATATAGTAAAAATCATAAACATGGATAAGTGTCTCCAGTAAAATTTATAAAAGTATAATGAAACATGAAGATTATGAATAATTTAAAGACTGGACAGAGGAGAAAAAATCTGAACAAACTGGGAAGAAGCAGAGCAGAAGAAAACCAAGCCCTATGTTGATTTTCAAGACCGCAGATCACACCTCATGAGTAATAAACTCTATACTTGAAGTTAAATACAATAATTAAACATGTCTAGCAGCTTGTCGATCAGGAGGATATTTGCACTCTTGATAGCAGAATTTCAGTAGCATGGTAGAGAGAGAAGACTCATTGCAGTGACTGAGAAAGAAAAGAAAAAAAGACATAATAGAGAAGTTGGGAAGTGTCTTTAAGTTACATTCCAAGAAGATTAAAGAAAGGGAGGGAAGAGACTATGTAAATAAGAGCAGATACAGGTTCTAGGAAGAGTTTGTTAGACTTATCATTGCTGTTTTTCTTTTTTTTCCTTTTAATTAAATTCACTTAAGCATTTGTGATAGTTTAGAATTTCTTATAAATACATTCTCCAGTGACAGAAGAGATAATGGATAGAGATACTGATCTGTATCTCCATTATGGAGTTTTAGAATTGAATAAAGTTAAAAGTTTCCATCAGAAAGATTAAAGTGATGTTTTTGTTTTGTTTTATTACATTTTACTTGCCTGACTTGTAAAAGAACTCCTACAAAATAGCAATTAATATATAAATATTTTCTCTAATAGGGAATGCACAAATGTAAGGTATCATACCCCCACTTAAAACAGTAAACCAACACTAAATACACACATTTTCCAGAAATTTTCCAGAATAAATCAGTAGAAAAGTTGTTATCATGAGCGATGCTTTCTCACAAAACTTTGCAAATATTATATCAAAATAAATTGCTAATGGTTTAGTATTTTTATAGATTTGAATTATTTCTGTTTCTCATATTTCCAATTCAATGAGCATTAGAACATAAACATAATAGCCACATGTCATCATTGGCATCCCTGACTTAAGTCTATGTTGTTACTGTAAATTTTATTGTCTTTAAACTATTTATTAACATTGAATAGTCACCCAGAGAATGAAATATGCATAGAATACTTATGTTACATTACCTTCAATCACACATGGAAGACCCAACAAAGTCACTCAGCATTCTTTTGTTTTCATTACTCACAGTTATGATTTCTATCGATAATAATAATATAATAATAAAGTTTATGGAACCATTTTTGTTCATCCCCATTAAAATTTTTTTTTTCAGTCAACACCAAGAAGAAGAAAAAGAACTAAGTTAAAGAAAAAGCTGTTTTAGGAGATATTTTACTCTTCAATATTAGATAAATGGAAGAGAGAATTTTAATTAAACACTCCCTAGTTTCATCAGATTAATAGTGTTTAATGTCAGCTTATTTATTAGGAAGGTCTGTTGTAGCTTTTCTGGATTAATCTCAATCATTTTCATTAGTGGAATATTTAATCTGTTCTTCATTACAAATGAAAGGGAAGAGGTTCACATCTATTGAATCTGAGATACAATCGTAGGTTCTAAGTTGCTTGGTGAATTATTTAGGCACATTAGAATTACTTAGGCATATTAGAAAATTTAAAAACCCAGAGCACTAGAATAATAATTTATCTGTTCCATTTTAAGTGTTTTATAACTTTCTCTGAAATAATATAGCATGTAGAAGGAGCATGACAAATAGGTATATATGTGTGTAAATATTATGACTGTGGGTTTGATTTTTGGTATGTCTTGCCAATTCTATGTATACATATTTTATAAATAATACATAAAAGCTTACCTTTTCAGAATTCACAAATTTTTCTAAGTTTTGGAATAGTTTATTCTCTTTATTTATAGTTCGTCAGCACGTCATTCATTTTTCCCTGAATAATTATCTAATCTAGCATGCATGAATGTTTATTGAAATTGTATTTCACAATTTATCATAGAACATACCTTAAATTGGTCACTTTCATAAAAAACTATTAGATGATAAAGTTTCCAAAATTTTATACAGCCCACTGAAAGCAATTATTACATCAATTTCCATAAAACTATACATGGAGTCCAGAATCTTTGTTTTAATAACAATTAAATTAAAAAACTTCCAGACTAAATATGAATTAATAATCTTGTATTTGAGTCTTTTATTGTTTGGAATGTTTTGTATTACATTATTTGGGGAAGTCATTTACCTTCTCTGGGATGCATCTTAAAGTTTACTAACTTTATAAATGAATACAAAAGACAGTCTTTGTTTATGATTTGATTGCAGGAGTGTTTGAAGGAATTAATAAGATGAAAATTTTTTTTTAAATTACTTATAATCAAAGTCCCAAGTATTTTTGTTTTTGTTTTTGTTTTTTAGAGTATATCTTGAATAATAAACATTTCAACAGAGAGAGGACAAGGCAATTATTTGTATTTCAGTTTCTCGAAAGTGTATATGAATTTATGGCAAAGGACCTAGTGCATACAATGGAGAAAGGAAGTATTTTGAACAAACTTTATTGGAAAAACTGGACAGTTACATGCAAAAGAACACTATATTATTCTCTAACACACTACACAAAAAATAATTAAAGATGTGTTGAAGACCTGGCTGCAACACTGGAAAAGATAAGATACATAGAAAAGAACATGAGCAGTATGTTCCATGACATAGTTCTTAGAGAGTTCTTTGGGGTGTCCACTCCAGCAGCAAGGGAAACAGAAATATAAATAAGCAAATGAATTTACATCAAACTATAAAACTTCTCCAAATTGATAGAAACTATCATCAAAACAAAAAGATATCCTGCAAAATGGGAGAAATATTTGCACATCATACATGGGACAATGGGTTATCCAATATACATAGAGAAATCATAGTTCAGCAAAATATAAGGAAAACATTTCCAACAAAAATGGGCAGAGGATCTGAATAGACATTTATCAAACAAGGCATAAAGATGTCAGCAGGTATGTGAAGAGATGATTCTGATTTCTTGTTATTTAGGAAATGCAAATCAAAACAACAATAATATTCTCCCTCAAACCTGTGAGAATGATTATCAAAAAAACTGAAAGCAAGTATTAGTGATGGTGCAGAGAAAATAGAACTCACTTTTGCACTATTGGTGGAAATGTAAACTGGTGTGATCACTATGGAAAGCAGTATGGATATTCCTAAAAAAAATTGAGAATTAAATTTTTATATGATTCCTTATATCATTTCTGGATATTGAACCACCCGCCCTCCAAAAAAGAAAAAGAATAAAAACACTAACATGAAGGAAGATGTGTATACTATGTTTACTGCATCATTATTTACAGTAGTCAAGAACTGGAACTGGAAAAATATCCAGTGCCCATTGACAGATGGCCGCATATACATACGCACTCATACACACATACACACACACACACACACACACACACACACGTACACACACATATGATATATATGAATCATGGAATATTTCACAGTTTTATAAAATAGAGATAAAATCCTGCCATTTGTGACATACTAGATGGAAATACAGGGAACTATGTCTAGTGAAATAAATCAGAAGGGGTAAGACAAATACTCAATCTTATTCATATGTTGAATGCCAAGAAGCAAAGCAAACACTAGACAAAACTAAAACTAACTCTTAGACACTGAACAATGATGGTTACTAGAAGAAAATGGGATAGGGGATAGGAGCTGGGGTGGTGGATTCCAATGGACAGTGGCGGGGAATCTTTAGAAAATTATGGTGAATGTGGTGTGTTATTATATACTTGATGAATAGAGTACCTGTATATTTAAATATATATTATTTTGTAAATCAAAGTTATCAATAAAAATAAAATAAATGCTTATTGAAGCAATCTTTTTGTAAAAATGTGAAACTTTACTTATTTATGAAATTTAAGTAATGTATAAGGGAACTTCTAATTGTTAAAAAGTTTTGCATTTAGATTTTTAAAATATGAAGTACACTATTTGATAGTAAATTAATACTTCTATGTTACATTCATAATAAAATGCATCTAAGTAATGGTAATTTAGAATATTTAAAATAAAAATTCTGTACTGGGCAGAAATAGTCAGAGAACTCAAAAGAAAGGTTAGAAATTAGAACAGAGTAAACTCTTGCAGTTCATGACATAAAAATGCTCCTAAAAAACGCAATGCAAAAATCTTTATTCAGTGATTTACTCAACAATTACATATCGAGTAACTGTATTCCTGGCCCATAGATCTTTACAATCTGAATTCTTATGATAGCTATATAAAGCAGGAAAGCCAATTCTAATTTGGGGGAAAAAAAAATGATTACGCGGAGCATGTATTTGTTTGTCATCATTTTATCAATGAGTTATGCATGTGTAACAGAGCTGTCTCTTAAAAAGAATGCATGCTTTTCCAGTACAATGAAATATTCCCACCCTATTACAACCATGGAAAATCATATATTATCACTACACATTGAGCAAAAGCATAACTAACCATGCACCATATCATGTGAACATTATCAAGGATATTTTCATGCTTGCAATTGGTAGCCAAATGCCTCTGAATAAACACAATTCTCACAATTGGTGATTTGAGGTTTGGATTTTTTCTATTTATGCATGTACAGGGTCCATTTAACATTACAAATCATTTAGATTGATAAATTGTAGACATCCTCACATACTCATTACACAGCGTGTAATATGTTCTCCCATACTACATTTGGGATATAAGCAGTATCTTTCAGTTTGTTGCCCAAAGGAGTAGAGTTTCTTTGATACACACAGCGCAGGAGTTGGAATCTTAACCACTGCCCTGTGTTTAGACTGAATTGTTAATCTGTTTGCTGCTGATAGGGATTACTGTTGGGAGAGCCAGGCAGTTACAGTTAGGTCCTGACACTCTGGCATGAAGCCTGACTGGATATTTGCAGGGTTCTAAATCTGCCTGTCAGGAGATGGGGCACAAAGGTAACAACTGCCAGTTAAATCAAATTGCTTTGAGTAAATTGAACAAATTTTGTTAGCCTCTTGCCTACCCTGGCCCAGAGCCACATCAGCAAGGGCAATAATGTTGAGTTCGGGATTGAACTCGTGGCTCTACAAAACTAATTCAGTAGATGCTTCCAGCAACTGTGTTAGGCTGATTAAAAGCAGCTCCGTGGTCAACTCAAATTGTTTTATATATTGATGTTTTCTTGTCGCCAAATGAGCTGCAGCTTCCTGGAAAACAGGGACAGAAGTTCAAACAGGCTGCTTTATGCAGGGTGTCAAAGAGAATGCGAGGCACACAAACATGCTGCATTTAGATGGTTAGAAACAAAACAAAGCAAACTGAGTCTCTAATTCAAACTTCTTTGATTCAAGCTTTCCCTTTAATTATAAAAACTAAATAATGCATTAAAGATATGTTTCTTAATACAAAGCCAGGTAGCCAACCCACATCCCCTTTTATACATTAACCGTGTATATCTGAAAACAAACAAACAAACAAACAAACAACAAACGCATAAACTATTACTGGAAATTCAACTCCATTAAAAATATTTGTACTTAGGAATATATTCATACTGTCATTGACTAGGGGACGAGGCTAAGATGTATTCTGATCCTTGGCTCATGGCATTCCTATATGTGCGTTACCTGAAAACACTGAAGTTGGGGTTTTTTGTTATGAAATATAGAAATTAATAGTTTTTAAGTCAGAGGTGAATATTTTAGGCTTTGGTAGCAGACATCTTGATCCAGGACCATTAATTATTCGTTTATTTAACAAATATTTTATGGACATTCTCTATGTGTCAATCACTGTCTGGCACTCTTGGGATATAGCAGTGAATAAGAAGCTTATATTTTGAATGGGTAGGCATTCTCATAATGATGATAGTTAGATGATAAAAGGGTAAACATGATATAATAATTAGTAATTCAAATAGTTTACCAGAAGATAAGGACCATCACCTCAAGATAATGTTAAGTAGGAACAAGATCAGGAATATGAAATGGTAGAAGCTGCAGTATTAAGCACTATAATTAAGACAAGATCCATTGAGTTTATACTTTAAAGATATTGGCTAATGTTTTCAGCAGAGGTAATAGCTTTGCGGTGTGACCTTAGAGACAGTCTGTGTTCATATTCAGAGAACTTTTAAGAAGGGCAATATGTTTGGAACTGCATGAGATGAGGAAGAATTATATGAGAACAGGACAAAAGGTATGCAAGTTGCAAGAGACAGAGAGTTAAAGAGAATCAGAGTTTTTAGAATATGGAAAGCTAAGCTTACCATTAACTTTACGTGGAAAATTGGAAATGCCAAGCTTTCTTTTTTTTGTGGGGGGAGACCAGAAGTTCATTGTGGACACTGTTGTGACTGAATGTCTACCCTCAAAATGACGTGATCCTAACCCTCAATCTGACTATATTTTAGGATAAAAGTTTTAGGAAGTAACCAAATATAATGAGTCCATAAAGGTGAAGTCATAATTGATAGTATCAGTTGCTTTGCAAGAAGGGAAAAAGAGAAAGACACTCAACACTTCCCCATCCAGAAAACGGCATGTAAGGACACCCTGGTTGCCATCTGAAAACTAGAAAGACAGTCATCACCTGAAACCAACTCTACTGGATCCTGATTTGGCACTTCCAAACTCCAGAACTGTGAGAAAATACATTTCTGTTGTTTAAGCAACACAATCTAAGATATTTCGTTAAAGTCTCCCAAGTAAATTACAGCAAACATTTAAAGTTTAGATGACTATTAGTTTGGTGAAGATGTTGACTTTGCATTGTTTATTGTAACTTCTTTGCAACAAAATTATTTCAAAAAAAATCATATACAGATGCAGCCCTTCATCTTTTTTGATGAATATTTGCACAGTTTTACATAGATACTGGAGAATCAATATGCTATTGAGCATAGAAATTACTTTCAATTCATTTCATTTTCCAAATGTTTGTGTGTGTGTGTGTGTGTGTGTGTGTATACATGTTTTCATCTCCATAGTGAAGGTGAAAAACTGAGAATGGATATGGTAAATTCTGAAAGATAGGTTCTAAAATCATCACAAAAGATGGTATTTCACCTGAATGACATTTGAAGCAGAACACATAGCAAGAGTTGGTTTAATTCAAGCAAGCGCATTTATTTTATTTTGCTGTTATTTGTCTTATAAAAGCTTGGGGGAATAAGAGAAGAGCAAAGCTAAAGTCTTCAGAGGCTTATAGAATAATGACAACAATTCTGCTTAAAAAAAAAAAAAAAAAATTGGGTAGTGGAACAAAGTAGGGGACAACAGAATACAAAGTCTTGTGTTGAAATTCTTTGCCTTGTTAAATCAGAGTTTTAAATTCACTTTCATGTTTGATAGTCAATCTTGTTATGAGAATAACCTTATTGTTCCTCCAGCTCCTTTGGGTGCTTCACCTGAAATAACTGTGTTAGAAGGCACAGTGATTGAACATAGTTTTCCTGATTCTTAATCAGCAATCCAAAGGAGACTGGTATTTACAGACTTGGAGGGACTTGTTAACTGGTTGTCAGTCTCCAGGGAGATTGTCTTCTGTTTGGTTTTCAGACCTATACAGACCTTTTTCTTTGTTCTCATCCTGTTTTTATTATGGATAGTATATGTCAAGTTCTTATGGGGAAAAACATTAGATACTTTCATACAAATTGTGTATTTTTAAAGCTCAGAAGTGGTTACAGTACAGAAAATGGCAGATGAATTTATATAAACAGTGACTAAGAAGTGAAAGAGTGCATCATCACTTAAAGTTAGAATCAAATACATAAATCAGTCAAGTGAAAACAACCAAGAGGTTGTAGAAATTTTTCAGTCTGGAGAAATTATTCCTGCATGTGTTAGGAGCATTGAAGCATCGGTATTAAAAACAAAAGCGAATCAAGCATATTTCATGGCTTGGAAAACTTAAACGGGACCTGGGAATAAAGGAAACTCTTAATGATCATTGTTACTGCTTAGAGAGGTAATAATACCAATTGGCTGAGTTTAGAGAATACTTTGGCTCCAGACAATGTCCTCCTTGATTTTATTTTTTAGTGGCACCAGTTGGAAGCCATTCCCTTGAAAATAACACCTGTCTTGTGGGTACATTGTATAATTTGAATCAGAAACTTGAGACTTCCTCACCTATAGCCATATGTTTGGAAAAAGGAAATAAAAATGGAAGTTATTTATCTAATTAGTAAACATAATAAGCCACTCACAGACTGAAATAATTTCCGTCTGGCCACTTGTCTTTCTTGCATTGGGGGTCTTAGTTTTCAAAGGGGTGTTTCTCCCATTAGAATATTATATAGTTCCATTAAAATTTTAAATGAGAATGCCACCCGACTATTTGAAATGCTTTTCTTACTAAAAGGCAGAAAAGGGAACTACTCTGCTGAATGGAGTGACTGGCCACTATTACTAAAGGGAATTGAGTTATTCACTAAAAGTCAAAAATAAGAAAGATAACATCTGGCGCCAAGAGGATTCTCTCAATTTTATCTTAGTTTTGCTTTCCTGGCCAGTCCTCTAATGACACGTATATGGATTGTGTAAGAAAAAAAAAAATTGGTATGGTATTCTAAGATAATGTTTGCAAGAATAATATAAAATTCCTTAGTCAAGACTACTCATTGTTGTAAAATAAGAATTTAAAATTTGATAATCAAGACTGATAATATATAAATGAAAGGTTGAAAATGACATGCCAATACAGGCATAAAATTATCATATATGTGAATTTATACTCATTTTCTGTCATTTCCAAACAAAATTTGAGAAATTAGAGAAGTCACAGGATTTTGCAAATAGTCCACTATTTTAGAATTCATAAAATATATCATTGTACTAAATTATTCTTCCTTAGGTTTGCTTTTGTTTTTGAATTTCACGTATTACCAATTATGCCTTAATCACTATATGTGCATTGTCATTCAAATTATGTCAAATGTAACTATCAAATGATAAAGATTTTTTAAATGATACGGTACTGAGACTTTAAGGAGCAGCATGAATATCCCTTGGCAGCTTCCAGGACAAAACGCTCGGTTATTTTTATTATGCTTCATTTGTATATTTCTTTCTTTAGCAAGATTTTCTTCTTTTTTTTCTTATTATGGATACACATAGGGGGATACATAGGGATATACAGCGCTTGATATGTTTCCCTCTCTTCAGATAAAATAAGATGAAATGCTTCAATAATACCACACAGACATCTAAAACAATAATAGGACAGTACAAACTATAAAAATCAGTCAAAATAAGTAGGAATCATTGAGGATTCATGACATTTTACTAGATAGTTGGACTGTTAACATGAAAATGCTTTCTTTCCCTAAAGGAGATTATGGTCTAATTATGAACACAAAGGAGCTGAATAATCAACAAAAATGTGTTGAAGTAACAACGAATCATGAAAGGATTAGCTGAAAGGGATTAGGAACTATGTTTCCAGACTGAAGAAGAACAGCAAATGTCAAGAAAGAATACAGTAGAATATTGAAGATATTTACATAGCTCATCTGCTAATGTTTAAGTGTCATTTATCAGCAGCTTGTATGCCACCCGTTTCTTATAAAAGCAGAAGTGATAGGCATAATTCAAATGCAGTGAGTGTCAGTATTTACTCAAAGCAAGTTTCCTTTCTAAATTTCATGTTATAGGATAAAATAATACAAGAGAAACACAAGAATGAAAGGATGCTAGAATTTAAAAGTCTTCTCAAAGAAGGATCTTGGAAGTTTGAGACTTCACATTTCAAAGGCTATCCACATCCATTATCCTTCAATCTGGCAAATATCTATATCCGCATCCTAATAGTCCCATATCAGGACATTATCTCTGTAATAAATGAACAATCTGAAGTTCTCAGATTACAACTGGTCAGTTTCTGCTGGATGAAAATCTGTAGCTTGCTTTCAGAAATTGCTTCATCTCTGGAGATTACTTTCTGAAATTTACAGTTTAACTTACTAAAGTCTTTATTTTGTATTTTTTTTCTGAAAAACTTCTTACACCTCATATGCCTAATATTAGATACATTTAATGCATGGACTTAAAACTGATAACACCAAATCCAGAAATATTATTTATTCAATATTACTTTATAAAGCCAATACTTAACATTAATATGTATTCAAATTTTTATCTAGTACAAACTAAAAATATATTATTGATGTTTTATTCTATTATTACTATTGTTATTACAATTACACAAATCATTATTTTATGGCAGAAATCATAGCTATTTATGACAACCATCTGTTCCAAAGCGTGGAGTAAATCTGTGTTTTCCAGCTTTCCTTGTAGCGTTACAGTCAATGAGCTGGGAATACAAGTCGTTCAAACAGGTTAGCAGTTTTAGGAGGCAAGCCCAATCAGAGCTGTCTATCATCCTCTCTTCATCTGGTTGTCTCCCAGCCAATGGAAACCCCACTGATGCGCAGCCTCAATTGTTTGTTTCTCCCATCCAGGATTATCTGGTTTGATGTTTGCAGACCAGAAAGTATTTAGCACAATAATGCAGAGCCAGGTAGAGAACTAGGTGAATTTAAGCATCAAAGAGTTTTAGCTAGAGAAGTCAGGGAAAACAGCAAGAGGATGTACAGTGGTGGATATTTTCCATTGAAACTGCTCACCTAAGTCAGCAATTAGGGCCACTTGTCCTGGACCCTATCTCTCAACCGAGGCTCCAAATGCTAGAATTGGTCACCAATCATCCAGTTGTCTTCTTCTTGAGTATTAAATTAAGCTTCGAGGCTCTCTTGCAGTTAGGTGTGGGATATACTGGATTCTTTCAGTTGAATAAATGGGGAACTGTGTGTTAGCCAAGGCCTTAAGAAACAGCTGTCACTCCTTCACACATTCAATTTTCCACCCAGTGGCAGGATACTACTAATGAAAAAGCTCTAAAGAATAATAGATACTCTGGACGGAAGAATCTGTTGTCCTTGCATCACCATAGAGAAGAGAAATGATTACCAGCAAAGATTATCTGTTAAAGACTGTCATATGTGTGCCGTAGCATTTGAGATACTGTGCAGTTTTTAATATACCCGAGACTATTTTCTGGCCTTTATTTTATTTATTTATTTATTTAATAAGAGTAACATTTATTCTTATTTTCTAACTTATAAAAGTAATGCATGATAAATATAAATGAAAAGTCATAGTTCCCCTACATATAACCAGACTATTAACACTTTGAATATGGTTTTCTAATATTTTGGTTGATAAATGCACAGAAGTATTCCAAATAGGAGTTGAAACTGCCAGGAATGTTGTAGAAAAAAATACCTATATTCAGTGAGCATTGCACTAGAGACTTTCAAGACTGACAAGGCTAGGACTTTCAGATTGTTTTAGAACATGCCAGTCACTTTATAGTTTATAGTGCTAACTTCTGTTAAAAAGAAAACCAAAACTGCAGTATTAGAATGAATCTAAAAACACTGAAAATATACTTCACTTGAAATTTACTATTTAAATGAGAAAGCAAAGACAAAAGCAAAAAGAGCTAAAATAGCACTCTTATTAGAACATTGTGAGATTCTTCTCAAGAGTCAGAGCAATTTTTCTTATGGGCAGAATCTGCCCAATTGGTTTTACTCCCCAGAATGAGATTCTGGGAAACATGTTGAATAACTGCAGCAATTTGTATCTCCATCTGTAGGTTTTGTTGTATGGTCTTTATCTTGTCTGAATTTTCCATACTGTCCAAATCAACTTTCTGTTTATTCTTTTCAGTCTGTATTTCTAAGAGCTTACTTTCTGGTTTGTTTTAATTGCAATCTCTTCTTTCTAATATCAAGTAGTTTTTTCCCTCAAATCCCAAGATTGCTGCTGTGATTTCATTATAAAATTATTTAGCATTAATTTGTGTTTCATGTTATCCACCAGTACACTAGTCTTGGCACTACTTTTCTCCAGAAATTTTGCAAGCATAGCTGAAAGCTACATTCTTTCTAATAAAACTTCTTCATTTCAAAATCAGCTTTCACCTTTTCAGTTTCTTTTTCCAGGTCTTCAATTTTTGCTTCAATTTGCTTTTCTTGCATGATTTGTTCAGGAGTTTTATCTTCATGTGCATCAATCAGTGATTTATATTCCAAGAGCTGCTGTTGTGTCTGCAGGGCTATGCAGTCCTAGGGGATCTCCGCTTGAGCATCAGTGACCTGTGGTGACATGCCTCTCCCTCCAGCGTGCCTGGACTGGGTGCCCGCTTGCTACTCGGGTTGCTCCACCATTCTGGTTGGCTTCAAGAGTTACTAAGCAGGACCCTATTATCCGGCCTTATAGAATATTCTAATACAAATATTTTCCTATTTCCTATGTTTGGTCACCATTTTTCATAAATATAAATGTGTCATTCTACCCGTTTTATATGACTTGTACTATCTTTGAAGATTTCTTTTTTTTCCTTTACCTTCGTAACTTCCAATCTCACTTCTCTTTCACATCATATACCACAAGCCATTGCATACAACATACTATTACCATCCTGGTTTTCAGCATCAATAAAAAATAATTATTATCTTGGTGAATTATAAAAGCACTGTTCCAATAACTAGGATATGTGCAAGAAGCAATCCAAAATATAACTGTTTCCAAATGGTTTGTTTAAATGACTCTTTTCTCAACATCGTAGCTGAGATATGAGTACAAGCCTGTGCTCCAGTCAGTGGAAAACTTTCTTATGGAATATATCAATATAGATGCTCCATTTCTTCAATAACATGATGAACAGGATGACACGCAGCTTTGGAAATTTCAGTCCTAAAACATCTATTCAACAGTAGCTTATATATCCCAACCTTGTATTATATCACAATCCGTGTGATCATAATATTGCCTAAATATATTGAAAGCAAGTATTTATATAATTGTTTATATTTAAATCCAAAAACAATATTTTTCTGATCATTGATTTTGAGTGAAAAAGGCCAACTTTCTTATATATGATGTATTTTATATCTGTCTTTCCCAGTTTTGCATTCCATCATGACTGCACTCCATATCAACACAGAGAAAGCTCCAGCAATCAAAATGCAATGCCTTTGAGGAAAGGTTGAATTGTTCTGCCTCTGTGAGAGTTTATAACAATCTCATCAACCATAGATAAGTGTATTGATCTCTGTATGACTGAGTGATAAAGAGGGCAAAGATATTTTCAAAATTATGTCAATTTGAATATTAGATTTATTCAATAACTTTGGTTAATGTTGTTATAAAACTGTTAGCATTTCCCAGTGCTAGGTACAGCGTATTTTCCCTTGTATTTTTGAGATACACTATGTCTAACTCTTGTGTTTTCCTTTTAAGTCAAAATTTGCTGGGTCATTCTGAAGTACAAATTAATGTGGAAGCACTAACATGATATAGCAAAAGATTAAATATAGACACTTTTTTATTCTCTTAAAGTTAGTTCTTTAGCACCTGTGAATTTAAACTCACAACAAATAATTTAGTTGTGTATCCTTCATAAGATTCATATTTCTATTTGCTAAACAAGAAAAATTGCTATTCTTTATATACTATAAACACAAAGTATGTTCCTTTTCATGGACATTTTGATTGCTAGATAATTGACCAGCTGTTGCTTATTCTCCAGCAATTTTATGTGAGGTCACTCCCCCTAGAGCACTTGATTGCCTTAATTTTCAACCTTTCATTAGATTTTTTGATTATATATATATATATATATATATTTAACTAAACATCTCTCTTTGAATCTAGTGCGTTGAAGCACACTTCACAAACTTTACCTTCTATCTTCTGATGTTCTTGCAGCATCCAGAATCTTAGATAATAGATTCCACTTCCCATAATCTAAGAAATAGCTGGGAAAGTGCCTCTATTATCTTCATTACACATGGTTAATATCAGTTGCATACCGCACTACCCAAACCCACACCAACACATAGGCAAACAGGTTCACACTTACCATTAGCACTCAAGTCTATGTTTTGACCTTTTGATGAGAGCATGTGAATTTTGTGTTTTATGTTACCCCTCACTGACCATTATGTGGAATAATGTGAATGAAAGTTTGCATGCGATAAAGGCGTATTCATTATTTCATTGACTACTTGAATTCATAAATTCCTGATTTCATAATTTAAACTTAGGTAACGAGGCTGTGGGGTGTCATAAGAGAACCCCACCAGCATCTATCTGAAAAGAATACTTTGCTATTCTGGTTTTATAATTATAGTACATTCCTCACTATGCTAGTCCACAAAATAATATATTTATCCTAAATCTGTAATAAGGTCTGCATTTATAGTTCAATCCTTTTTTGTAAGAATATTGTAAACAATGTGAATTTCCTTTGTAAAGTACCATTTTCTTGTTAAAACCTCCTTATTTCATTCTAAGTAGCTATGGATGGACTGAACATACATTTCATTTTTCTTATATCTAAAAAACCAGTTACCTTGAAACCCACAATCTCTTTCAAGATTTATGTTGGCACTGTGGTTGCAGTGGCAGTTTTTCCTCATACAATAAAGCAATAATGTTGTTTTAACCACACATTGCTCAACATACATGTATTGTGCACATTCAAATGATGATGCCCAGTTTTGTCAATTTTTGAGTATTCTTGTATTATTCTATAAAACAAATATTTTCACTTGAAAATTAAAACTTATTATTGAAATTTATATTAGCTGAAAATTATTGAGGACCTATAGGCACATGACTAGAGACTGTAGAACCAAGATTGCAGTCCATATTTATCTGACTTCAAAGATCATTTCCACGCTTAAATATTTTCAGTCTTACTTACAAAAAGAAAACACTTGTAATCATATTTAATTCTCAGTATTATTTGATCTCTGTTAGTAATGTACTCAAAGTATATTAAAAACTAAATATGTTGATAATTATTAAACCAACACATGGTGATGTACTCTCAAATGCTTAGAAATGAATTACTCTAAAACTTAGCACTTTATCTCTATAATTTTTCTCCAAGTACAAGGTTATTCTGACATTTACTATCGATTTTACAAGAAAAGAATTTAAAGAGGCAATTTGCATCTTTTTTTTTTTTTTTTTTTTTTTATTTACCTGAGAGCTGAAAGTGCCCTACTGTTAGTCATTTGGAAAGTAGGTGTACCTATTTGAAATGATACTTTTTTCTTCACAATACTTTCTAGTATGTACATCCTGGCATTTCATTAACAGTGAATTACCTTCTTGTTAGACATTTCAAGGGATGAAATGAAGAACAGGTATGCATGGCATACTTTTCAGGGAAAGGTAATGAAGCTGCACTCTGGAAAGAGTTATTTTTCCCTCACTAAGGGGAGTTACTTGAAGTTGACACTTCATTTGATTAAGAATAATATGATAAAATATATCTTATCTAATGTACACCATCCCAATCATTATAATAGTCTCTGAAAATAATTACTAGCATGTAAATAATATAAAGGATAATTACTAAATTGTTGATCATTCAAATTTTACTTTTAATTTATTATTCTGGTTTAGATAATTGATGCTAGTTCAAAAAGGCAAGAACATTAGCTGATCAGTGACTTATGATTATCAACTTGCTAGCAACCATTATTAACAAATAGTCTCTTGTGATTTAACCAGATATAATGGATATATTCAATTATTATGTCATCTCATCACTTGAAGCTTACGACTGCAAGTGATAGAAATTCATATTATATACCAGAGTCAAAAAATAGATTTCATCTTTAATCCTATTAGTCAAACAAATCTTCATGAAGAGATTACATTTTCAGCTAACTTTGAAGAAGAATATTTGTTATAGTTTCTGGGAAGAAAGAACAATAAAGGAAAACTATAACATCGACCAAATATATTCATTGATCAATTATTAAACAAACCAATCTCTATTAAGTTACATATAGAGCTCTTTATATGTAACTGAAATAAATAAATGCATTTTAGGAAAAGAATTAATGACAGTGTAGAAAGGACTATTGGACTATTGTGTAAATAACAGAAAACTATTAGAGTAATAGAAAAGTAGAGATATAAATTTCACTTAATTTAAGCTAATAAAAATGGCTATAAGAATAAAAAGCCACCTAAGGAAAGTCTAGAGTTAGAACTGCAATAGGAATATTTGAGAATAGTAATATTAATTAAAGACAGCAAAGTGGTAGAAAAATTGAAGAATTGGAAGATCAGCGATGAACAAGACAAAATAATTTTAAGAAGCTAGGTAAGCTTGTCAAGTGTTTAAAGGAGGTCATGTCAGATATGTAGTATGTTTCAAATCTGGCAAATAACATGTGACTGGCCATATTTTAGAGCAAGTTATAATGAGTGGAAGCCATTTTTCAAAGGGATAATGTATAAATCAGAGGATAAAGGAATTAAGGAAGAAATTTGGGATTGTATAAATTCTGCTATTTCAAGTTTAGTCTTGAAGAAAAAGAGAAAGAAGATATAGTAGTCACATGTCAAAGAAGACTCAAGAGTAAATTTTTTTAAATAGTTAAAATAAGTTTGTTTTTAACTTAAGGAATAAATCAAGTACTTAGGGTATACTTAAGCTGTGAGAAAAAGGATATACTCTCCACATGTATTAAAATGACCATGTGGTTTGTGTCCTTCAGTTTGCTGATGTAATGTATGACGTTTGTGGACTTGCATATGTTGACCCTCCTTGCATCCCTGGAATAAATCCTGCTTGATAATGGTGAATGGTTTGTTTAATGAGTCGCTGGATTCAGCTTGCTAGTTTTGATTTCTTTTAGGAATTTTGCATTAATTTTCTTTAAGGATATGGTCTGTAATTTTCTTTTTTGGTAATGTCTTCATTATGGTTTTGAAATCAGAGCAGACTTGAAGCAGATGAAAGGGAATGGATTTATAGCACATGTGGAGACTATAGTTAAGTGATCGTTGTGACAGGAGCTTTCGTAGCACTTATGTGAATAGCCAACATGAAGTTGGAAGAATCACATGAATACAATCTAGTTTGCTTTAAGAAATAACCTTATTAGAACAAACATAAGTCTCTGGCACTGTGTAGGTAGCTTGAAAGTAGAACATTTCATGGTATATAGTAGATCTGGCAAAAGACTTTTAAATAGACACCAACCACCTCTGCCACCTCTGAAAAAAAAGGTTATTTCACTTTTATTCAGAAATATATACTTGTAGTTCTTCTAAGAAACATATTTACCTGTTTTTAATTTTGAGTGTGATAAATGTATATACTTTATAAATGTCTGAGACATTTAATTTGTCAACAATAAACACCTTTATAGCAATCATCTACAAGAGGTCAAAAAGAGTCATGTATCTCAGAACATTTTCTATATCATCATTTAAAGATAAATGTCTCAAAGTAAAATGAAGATATCCATCAACAGTGTCTGAGTTTGAGAATCAGACCAGAACCCTGTATTTTATTTCTGTAATCACTGATATAAAGCGAATTTTGTTTGTCATCTGTATTAGACATGAGAGTGTTGCTGAATAGAAAAAAATTAATCTTCAGGAAAATTGTTTTCAAAATATACTGACCTATATATATAGGAGTAGAGAATGACAGTTTTAAAATTATTATGTAGAAACATAGAAATGAACTTGAAAATTATGCATTGGACTTTTGGATTGATAGAGAAAGGCAGCACAGAGTGTCCCAAGTTGAACCAAGATAAAGAAAGATTGGGATTTGAATAGGTGGGGAAAAAAAAGAATTTAAAAAAACGAGGAAGAAAAAAGAACATAAAGAACATAAGAGTAGTGCTCTATGTGCATATACATAACTCACAAATGATATTTTAGGTTGATGCCCAGAATCTAACACCAGTCTTTCCTTCATACTTCCCATTTGAAAAAGCTTGATGTAAACTCTTTTCTCTCTAAGGTCACCTCCAAATGAGATCCTCTGATTAAAAGATCAGCTACTTCAAAAAAGCAGGTATCACAGATTTACTTTTCATGGAGAACCAGACAGCTTCCAAAGTAGTATTTGGCAAGTAATTTCCTTTTATAAACCATATAAATGCACAGAGATTTAATTAAATATACTGTTTTTTTTTTTCTAGGAATAATATCTGAGAAGTTGTACATTTTAATGAAATTTTTCAAGATATCTTTTTTCTCTTTCTCTAATCTGGTACTTTCTGCATCTGAATCTTTGTGGAATAAAACAGAATATAAACACAAAATGAAAGCACTAAGAAATTTGATCACATGAAAGATATTTTTCTATTAAAACTATCAGTTTTATAAAACTTTCTCACACTGATTAATTGGCTATTAGTGCTGAATTCTAAGTCCTGAACATTTAAGGCATTTGTTTCCTGTTATGTGCTTATAATCATCACTGTAAATATTAGAAATATTTATAATGCAGATGTTTGGATGTAAGTGTGCATTGACTATCTCTTTCCTCTACCATCGACTGTCTTTCTATCTATATATATCTATCAATATTATTTGCCCTTTATCTATTGGAGAAAGAAAGAGACAGAAACTAAGTTGAATAAGATTAGTGCTACTCTCCTCTTCCCCTTCTTCTTTCTTTATCTGAAGTTGTGGTAACTCATTAATTGGGTTTTAAGTATATTATACCTCTGGGATAAATATCAGCAATGTTCATCTGGTTCTCAAAAAGAATGTCCAGCAAGGCTGAAAATTACACTTTCAGTGTTACTAAAAGCACACAAATCAAGCATGTTAACTAGGAGAAAATATAACATTTTATTTCTGATGACCCAAGTAAAATATGGTTAGATAATATGGTATATATCCTCATCGCATAAAAGAAATAACTAGAAAAATTATTTCACATCTAAATTGAATTATTTTCCTGTTAAAATAACTTACCTGAATAAACACATTTTTTTGTTAATTGAGGGTAAACAATGATAAAAAAAAAAAAAAAAAAACTTTCTCATAGCAAAATGTTTCTAAGCTCCTGTTAGTTGTTATCTTCATAACTGCTCTTTGGAACTGAAGCATAAAGGACAGCATTATCCACTTATTTACAGAAATCAGCTGCCCTGGGTATACATTATTCAGTCAGTTTTAAAAGAGGTAATATCCGCCAGGTTTGCTTTTTACTAGAAGGTCTCCCTCTATTCTCAAATCAGATTGACTCTCCCCTTAGAAAGCAATGCTTTTTAACCTTGCAGATCTCATCCCTGGAGCTAAAGATCAACCACTACCAATAAAAGAGGATTCACAGGAGTACTTCCCCATAGAGATCCTGGCAGCTTCAAGAGTAATACTTCAAACAAGTAATTTACTTTTATAAACAGTATATATAAAACAGAAATAGGAAGTTCACAGACTTAGAGTGTTTCAATTTTTTACAACTCTGGATATTTTATTTTATTTTGTGCTGGAGATCTGCAAGCTGTTAACAGTTGCTTAACTATGGGAGGTCTCCAAGCTGTTCAGGTATAATTCAGATAAGTCAAGTGTTACTCCCTATTGGAGACTTTAAGATACAGCCTAAAGGTAGTATTTTGCTATCTGAGTAACTATAAATTGCAAACTGTTTACAAGACATCTGTTTTTAAAATATTAGAATACTAATGACTCTTTTGTTGAATATCATAACAGTATTGACCAAATAAAGTGAATCCTTTGTATCAATACTTCCCAAGCACGTTTTAGCCATTTATTGAAGGACTTCAGGGAGCCTTTAATACTAACATGTGTTTCTATCTTTAGCTGGGATAGTAATGCCTCCTAAACTGTGAGAACAAAGTATTTTTTGTTTGTTTGCTTGTTTCAATAGAATATCTCTTAACGAGGACTTAAATTCATGTCATAAAGCTTCATCATGCTATTTGAGAATTCATGCAATACAACTTTCCTCAAGTGAAAACTGAATAAAAAAAGAAAGAAAAGTCCACTCACCTACCCATCTTTGACATACCGTCGATGGAATAGCTCTGACTGGAATGGAAGTGGAATCCAAGTTGAGCATGTTTCTCATAATTCTCTGTCTTTAACAGCATTCATCTTTAGCAACTCCTGGTAATGTTCTCTGTACTGGAAGATAAAACTAAAATTTCCAGTGATTACTAAATCTTTCTAACAGTAATGATCACTGATTTTCGTCTCCTCTTCTTAATTCCAAAAGCTCATATTTTGTAAAACTGTCATGCCTAATTATGCTGTTATACAACTACAATCACATGATATTTCACACTTAAATTTAAACTAGAAAATTCGGTAAGCGGTTATTTCCAAAATCATGTCATTTCATACCAAGTTTAAAAAATTCTGATAAATTAAGCTATGTGATGTTATTCTGAATACTCAGAATTTTGTCATTCTATCATCTTTAAAGCTATATTCAATTTCAGTTTGCCTCATTCCTTTATTCAGCACAAATTACTTAAATATATGCTACTTGCTTTGTGACAGATCCTGTCCACAGAGAGTTTTCACAGGATTTAGCTCAATCGAGCTCTCTGCTATTTTCTAACAGGAACTTAAAGCCAGCATTTAAAAGATGCATTATAAATGAATATATTAATATCAAATTGCATCTCATAGGACTCATACTTTTTAACCACTAGTAATATGTTCTTTTTCTATAAGAACTTCCATTGGAATTGTGAAGCCAAGCAGAATTTTGCAATTTCACTACGCAATTTCATGGAGGGCAGGAAGGGCCGGTACATATTGAGCCTGGAAATAAACTTGTGTCAGCTGAAAGAAGTTACTGGTTGCCCTAAAAGAATTAATTTTCTCATTGCATTAGCATGTAAGATGCTATCAAATACTTAATGAACTTAAGAAAAATAGTAATAAAGCCCAGATGACAGACCTCAGTTTTGAACATTAGTTCACGTTCAGATTGACTTTAACAAACTTCCTTGAGGATTTAGATTAGCTCTTTGTGACCTAACATATGATTAAATCTTTGTCATAATTTGATAAGCCTTTAATTACCTCTTCAGAAACATTGAAAATATCACCACACCTGGATAGTTATTCTTTCTTAACATCAAGAAAATAGCTTTTGGCATTTAAACCTTTCAGCCTACAACATCAAATTTATATTGACATACCTATAATTTTATGATGAATCTAGGCGCAGAATACAATTTCCCCATGCTTAACAAATCCTTGCTTTTTGCTTGTTTAAAAATGATGGGTAGTTATATTCTACAAAGAAACTGATGCCAGGTGCTAAAAACAGGTGTGTTTTACCCACTTAAATGAAAGCTAAGAGATAGATACAAAACGCCATTCTCAGGAAGATTTCTTTAACTTCCTTAATGATATTTAAAAACATAAATTCTTCAGTTATAGTAGCTTTAGCATACTATATGCAATGTATAATAGATAATTAAATTTCCATATGTATTATGCACTATAGATATCTATTTCAGCATAAATTACACAAATTGTAATGCATTGTCTTTTATGTGTTCAGAATACATTCTTTTTATAGCGATATAGTAACATAGTCAAGTTCTGTTGATAAAATTAAAATAAGTGTCATTCTAATATCTGCTTAATCAAATCAATCAAATAGATAAGCAGCATAATTTTGGTGAGGATTTGGATTTCTTGATTTCAGGAAATACCTTACCTAGGAAACTTCACACTTCACAATTTAACAGCTTAACAAAGATACATACGTATTCAAAAATGTGTATTTTAAAATTATTTAAATGCATTTGATTTTTAAAAATATTATATTCTATTGTTATCATGTGAAAGACATGATAGCTTCAAATCCTTCAGAACAAAATAGTTTAAGGGGACAATGAAATTTAATCTCTAGCAAAAATGCTGTGATAGAGTTAATGTTTTACTTTATGTTTACTGAAATACTGTTTATTCTATCTTGGAAGTTCAATATGCTCAAATGAATTAAACGAAAGCACAAATTGCCTATAAAATTTCTTTCTTCTTTTTTTAATTCATGACAGCATGTAGCCTCTTATGAATCTGTTCTAATTTAAAACAATTTCATTTAAAAAATTTACAATATGTTTTTAACCTTTTGCCTACTGCATGTCACATTATATTTTCCCTGTATAAAACTAACAGATTTCTTAACAATATTGGGTAATGAGATTGATCTCTGTTGCCCTGAAGCCAACATCTTTAGATTTTTTATTCATCAACATCCATTCATTTTAGTCAGGAAAAAGAGTTCAGGCTGAACTGTAACAGACACTTCGTGTAAATAAGAATGACATATATAGCATATATTTATGAAATGGAAACTTAAATCTAAAAAAAAATAAAACCCTGTTTTTGAAGGAAAGACATTAATATTCAGGGAAAGGAAGCATTTTCTCCTAAAACACATAATCACACAAATTTTGCTATTCTACATTGTGGAGGAAACTATTCACATGGAAAGATCTCAAAGATGGGTTTACTTTCCAAAACAGTGCTAACAACAAATCTGTTGACAAAGTTGAAGAATGTTGACATTAAGGGACCCTGTTCTAATGGGTAAATTGGAGCTGCATTTGACTCGATGTCAAATGATTACGCCGAATACACATATTCTTCTCTCAAGTGTGAAGCCTCCACAATGACAAAACTAGAAAATGATCACTGTTGAACATTACTATCCTTATATTTTTTACATGGCAAAATATATGCTTAATGATAATTTTCTTCTACTATACACATATGAAATATTCAATCAGAGATATAATTTACTTCGCTGTTTGATAAATGCTTCATATTTGCACACATCTTGCCTGTACAGGCAAAACAAAATAAAGCACTACACAATTATCTGATTTGTTTGTTCATTCAAAGTAGAAAGGGAAGCTGCAAAATTCCTATTAAAAATTAGATTCAATTAGAAAACAGGATGATTTTGATTATCCAATGAGATTGCTTTTTCTGTCTGTTAGTTTCAAGCTTATCCCAAAACATATTCTTTCATATTTTCCATGAATATATATTTTACTCTCCTTAACAATTTTATATTTTTAAATCAGTTGTATTCATGCAAGAAAATATATTTTCTTATTCCTAGATATAATTACTAAATATATACTGATTCGATACAAAAGCATTTTACCACAGCAAATTGTAGCCTTAAAGTGGTGAATTGGCAAATATATATATACATACATATTAGTAATTCTTCATATAATTTCTGTGAGTTTAAATGGATATAGTCATCTTATTGCATGTTTGTAGATATAGCTCTTTGAAACTATTTTGTTTATACTTATGGTACCTATGCATGCACACATGCGCACACAAGTTTATATACATATGTATAATCTTAAAGTCATGTCTCCTTTTTATGATATGATAGTTAAATAAATAAGAAATTCCTACTTCACAAATTATTATGATTATATGCTTTTTGGAATTAAGAATGGAGTGCAATCATTGTTATTGTTTTCATTGTGGGTCTATAATTTTATAGCCACAGTTAAATTAGATATCCTCTTTTTGCTTACCTACTTGATCCGTTAAAATTGTATTATAACAATAGCCGTAAGTCAAACAAGGCTGTGTAAGCTTTGCCTGTCTAAGCACGTCTGCATTCCCATTCTCCATTCCAACCCATTTAGCTAAACTTCCTTCACTTTCAAGATATTTTAGAGTTTAGAAACCAAAGGTATCTCTATGTATCAAGAACAATTTGAGACTTTTTCCCTTGGCTTGTCTGATAGCACATTATCTTTCCTATGATCATAGCCACTTTTCCAATTTGAGTATCTTCTTCACAATTCAAAGTTGTCTTTAAGGCATAAGCCCTTCATAATTCCCTTAAAATGTTTATTTTTTCAGTGAAACAAGCATGACAGGAGATAAAAGTTGAACTGAGGAACTCTGTATAAAGAGGTCAACTTAAATTGCAATAAGCAAGCAAGTCAAATGAGCTACAGCCTGCAAATGTGATCCCCAAATGACTGTATTTTTAAGAAAGTCAAATAATGTCTTCCATTACAAAAAACCACTTGCATCTGAAAAAATCTCAAATTATGAGTAGCCCACTATTCATTTCCTTGCCATATTGATAAAAATGATACTGTAATGTTATCTGTTATTTGATCTTGAACTCAAAGTAAATTATATTTAGTAGTCAGGGATGGTGGAACAACTAGATTAACTATAGATCCTTGTTTTGCATCTGGGAATACATTTGCTAATATTCTTTGTATCTTTGTTTACTTCACTCCCTCTTTATCCAGTCAGTCATTAAATTTTATTGATATGGTCCCTGTAAAAGACTATACCTTAAAATCCTATTTCTATTTCTATTAAAATACACGATATTTATATAAGAACTTAGAATGTACAGTGTGCTCTAATAGATTGTTCAATGTGATACTAAAGATGTAATATAACAGGGAAGGTAATTTCGATAGAAAAAATAATTTGTCATTTGACATATTGAAAAGTGGAGTCTGTCACAGGCCTTAAGATTTCAATTTAAATGATTTTATTTCTGTTTAAAATTCTCTGATTTTCTCATCATTTCACTTAACATATTTACCTCTGAAACTTTGATCTGCTAAAATTTCCACTTGGTGATGCCACAGGCATGGTCAATATCCTTCAACAAATTCAGTGAACTTAGGTTAAAGCAAGGATGCCCAGGCATTCATGTTTTTCACAATTTGGCCCATTCCTACTTTAGTATGTGTACTTTCACAAAGAAAATAACATCTAACTAAAACTCAACTACAAAAATAATTTGAGAAATGCTCTGCTCCAATTATTTAAATGATATTTCTGTCCCTTTCTTCCTCTTCTCCTTTTGGGACCCCGATGATATGAATGTCATTCCTCCCTGTGTTATCACCAAATTCTCATATGCAGTCTTCATTTATTTTTCTTCTTTTTTTCCCCTCTTTGCTGGTCTGCTTGTGTGCATTCAATTGTCCAATCTTCTAGATCTCTGATTTTATTGGAAGTTTCTTCCAGTTTACTGTTGAACCCTAGTGTTTATTTGTTCAACTATTGTGTACTTTATTTCTTTTAACTGTTTAGGCCTGTCTCACATTTTGCCTGTCTTTGTTGTAGTTCTCTTTTTTGTTAATTCATTTTTCTCCTAATTTCAGCTAGCATCATTAAGACTGTTGCTTGAAATCTTCTTCGGGTAGCTTACTTAATTATGCTGAATTAAAATATTTTTTTTCTGGGACTTTGTTTAGGTTCATCATTTGGAATATATTTCTCTGTCTCTTCATTTTTCTTTCTTGTTATTCTGTGTTTATTTCTATAGATTCTAATGACCTTGTTTTAGGGTATCCGGTTGCAGGGTATAGGCCCGTGATACTTGCCCAGAATGCTGGGCTTTCTATTTGTTTTCTCTGCACTACTCAGAATGATTTGAGCTCTAGAGTTAGCACTCTGCTGAGGACCAAGTGTTCAGCTTCAGGATTGGAGCCAGGGAGAAGAATGTCAAAAATTTCCCTGCCAAGAGTCACAGGCATAAATCACAAGGCATAAAGAAAGCATCCCAGGAGGGAAAGGTCCGAAATACAAGCAGAACACCCTCCTAAAAGGCCATTATTGAGAAAGAGTTGGGTGTCTCCCAGGGTCCATGGGAACAGGTTGTGGCAGAGCACACTACCTCTTCTCTGTGCAGTAGCCCAGCAAGGAGGAACACACTCTCCACCTGCATTCTGTGTTCCCAAGAGTCCTATTATTCTCTGAAGATGATTTCCTCTATTTACCATGTCAGGTTGTATGCTCTCAAAGGTTGGTTCCAGGTCTTGGGGTACCTGCTTTGGGGGCAAGCCCTTCAAGCCCAGCAAAAGGAATATATATATCATTTACTTCTCTAAAGGACCACAGAGTCCTAGTACTATGTGGCATTCCTATTGAGACTGACATTGGTTTATTATATATTTTAAGATGAACTGTGTCTCATCTTTTTGTAGAGATGGTGGTCCCTGTTCTTTCTCAAAGACATTAAATAAGCGTAATTTTGTTGTGCCTGTGGAGTGACAAAGTAGCAGTATTAACAGTTGCCTATCTTGGGACAGCTCCCTATAGTTATTCAAGATTTACACTAAAGAGTTAGTAAAAGTAAAATCTCCTAACACTTTTGAAATCATCCTCATACATGATTTAATACTCTGATTTTTAAATATAGCTAAATCTTCTCCATGATGGTTTTCCTCTTATTATTTCTTGCCAAATAGATTCAAATTCCATGGATAAATTTTATTTTGCTATTTAATTTTGTTCACTGGCTAAGAGATTGCTTCCTTCTGTTTCAGTTCATTTTTACCTCCTATTCATCCTTTAAGATAAAGACAGTCTGCTATTTTTTATAACATATCCTTTGTTTTTACTTTTTTAATACTGTATAATAGCCCTATCTGTTCTTTGTATCTTTGTTATAGCTAATAAATCATAGGATTTACACTGCCTCACAAAAATAATATCACATGGGATAAACAACAAAAATATCTTGTATGCTAGTCATTTCTTTTTGTGAATCCAACTCTATAGCTTAAGATATTTTGAGGTTTGCTAATTTCAATGAATATTGCTTAGAAAAACATAATCCACAACTCCATTCATTAGAAAAACTACATCTTAATCTTCTCAAATGCCCTATAAGAAATGTTTTAAAGGCCTCTGATTAGCTTACTTTAGCTCTTCCTGAGTAATGATTGAATGTATTGTTTGTTCCCAGTCTTCATCCCCTCAAATTTGTAATCTGTTAAAATTCCCAGAGAATTTAGAATCCATATTTCAGAATGAAGTATAAGTAAAAGCCACGTGATTTTCAAAATTATGAGAGACATGAGAAGGTAATAGAACCTTTCAACATATATTTCATTTTACAAATCATCTTATAAATCTTCTTGATTATATTACTAGTGAATATTATGTCTTGTGTTTTCGCATGCAATCTATTATTCTCATGTCTTTTGACATTTTCTGCGTGGAGTGTAAGATGATTGCTTTCAACAGTCTTACTCAAAGTCATTTCATGATAGTTGAAAATTTTATAACCATTTTATAATGTTTAAATATCATCTATTTAGCTGATTAGAGAATTAAGCATTGATAATCATTTATTAATCATTTACAATATTTCATTAAAATCAGTTTTAACAATATACAGATAAAAAAGGAATATGTGTAAGAGTACAAAGAAATTGACATAGCTTGTTAGACATGTTAGGATGCATAATTTCTGATACTTTTTATTTGACCATATAAGGATGCATAATTCTTTCAATATTAATTTATTTTGACCTTTCTAATCACATTAAAAATTGAGGTTTTGAGATGACAATGACTGGTCCAGTCAAAAAAAATAAAATAAGGCATAATCGGTCAACTAAAAGACTATGCCATCTTTGACTCTTTAAAATCTCTAGTTGATTCAAATCTTAAAAAGCTAATTCATAGAAAATTAAACATTTAGCCTGAATAAACACTACCATATTTTATAAAAATACATATATGTTTACTCCTGAAAATGCTATACAATTAGGCACTTGAGAAATCATGAATCCCTCTATGAGGTAAAAATATAAATGAGAAAAATTTTGTACTGTAAAAAAATACATGTCAAAGAAGTGTTTTGGGCTACTTTTACAATGTATTGAATATCATAGTTTATTTCTCTTAAACTTAAATCAAAATAGGCAAAAAGTAAATAATATAGCTTATCATTTTGGGTACCAATTCAAAATATTTTGAAGTATTTAGTTGTGTATAGTGTTATGAACAGGACAGAAAACAGTGTAGAATAGAGCAGTTTCTAGTTTCAATATATTCAAAATTATTTCAGAAGTTCAACTAGATCCTTTGTTCATAGGTATGAGATTAAAGACTATTATACCTATATCACATTTTTCAGAGACACTTTTGATTAATATTTTGACATTTTAATTGTTAATACTTTTTTCAATATTATTAGTGGCTATACTGAGAGGATAGAATAAAATATATTGTGGTTTGAATTTTAAAATATTTTCTCTGAATACTAAGTGGGTAAGCACATTTTGATCAAACTCTGATTTTGAAACTGCATTGTTTGCCTTGAAATAAGTAAAACACATGATGGTTTATAAAATTGTAAACACTTGAATCTAATTATTTTGGAAAAGAAAAATGATAATAAGGTAAACTTTAATAATTGTTAGTAAATTATATGAGTTAAAATTCAATTGAAGTTCATTTTATGATATTTGGGACTCTCTTTCTATATGTATATAAAGCTGAATATGAGTTACTACTGAACCAAAACAGAAAAAATTAAATGTTGTATATTAAAGAATTGTACCAATAATGATATTAACTAGTTAATATTACCAGTTTTTAGAAAGAAAATGCTTTATCTAATATCGATTTTTGAAAGAAACCTAACATATAAATCTTCCATTACATACACTTATATATGCATACATGGCAATATCTTATATAACATTTCTAAAATATGTAGCATTTTTAGCTTTATTGATATTTTGATGTCTTATATTAGAAAAAAATGGTGTCTATTCTAAAAATAAAATGTACTTAAAATGATTTGGATTAGAGGAAGATGAAAATGATAACCAAGATAGTAATATAGTTCTCTAGTGGTTCACTGACATCTTCAAATAAGAATTAGACAACTTGGGAGTTGCATTCATTTCATTTATCTTGATTTATACAGCTTGAAGTTATAGTCCCCCCAAAAAGTCTAGAATGTAGCATAAATATCATGTCAATAAATTAGTTATCATCTACCTACATTAAAGATCAATTAAGGTAAGTTAATATTCTCTTGAAAAAATATTGAGCACTATTAAATTCAACTATGAGACTGATGTGTAATATTTGCTGAGTTTAAACATGAGTTATTTCTAAGATTTAATAAATACAGTGCAAATATGTTCTTCAGACTATTTTATGCTGAATATTACTTAATAAGATTGTTCAAGCAATTTATATCTAGAAAAACAATACCATGCAATTTAAATGTCAGGGTATTTCTCTATTACATAAGTTTGCAGGAGAGCAAGTGTTTTTTAAACAACCGGAAAAGTTCATCTCTAGATACAACGTATCTCACTTCTTATTATGTCTTTGTCTTTCAATAGGATGAACTAAAACAAAAAAATAAACATTTTATCTCTTCTAAAAGATGCTATTTTTTATAATTTTAAAACGTTTAAGTTATTCCATTTAGAAGATTATGACGCTAAACATATGCATACCAAGTGATCCAGCAGTTGGATCCTTCTTACTTTCCCAAATTTATTTCTACACAAAAACTTGGACATAGATATTTATAGTCACTTATCTCATAATTTCCAAAACTTGGTAACAAAGGTATCATTAAGTAAGATAAGTGCATGGATAAGAAAATTGTGGGGCATAGAAATATTAGAATCCTATACCTAGCTAAAAAGATAGACATTTCAACCATGAAGAGACATGGAAGAAGTTTAAGTTATTTTACTAAGTCAATCCATTTGAAAAGACTATATACTATATGCTTCCAACTACATGACATTAAGTAGAATTAAAAATATGGAAAAAATATGAAGATCAGTGGTTGGCAGAGGTTTACAGGGAAGGAATAGTGAATACGTGGAGCACAGAAGATTTCTATGGAAGTAAAAATGTTTTGTAGGATTCAATAATAATAAAGAAATGCCATTCTATATTTGCCCAAACATATAGAATATACAACACCAGAAGTGAACCCCAATATGAACTGTAGACTTTGGGTGACAATGATGTCTCCATGCAAGCTCAATTTCTGTCAAAGGAAGCACTCTAATGGATGATGTAGATGATGGGAAAGGCTATGCATGTCTGGGGGCAGGGTATATTTTAGAAGTTTCTACTAATTCTGCTCAATTTTGCTGTTAACCTAAAAATTCTGTATAAAATAAAGTCTATTAGAATTCAGCAAATTTTTAGAAAAAGTTACATGTCAATTATACACATCAGTATTTTTCAAGCAATAGCATTTTAATTAAAATTCAATATCTTGTCATTTTATTAATTATAAATACATGTGATAGATAAGAGCATTTGAAAAATGAATTTAGATAATTGTTTCTAATTCAGTATTAATATGAACTTTATTTCTTATCATAGTTTAAGACATAGCAGATATTCAAGATCATATTTAAAATTTTTGATAGTTTCCCATTAACAAAGGTGCACTTTAATTTCCATAATTACATATTAAAATATGCATCTTAATTATGTATATATATGTATGGCAAGTTATTTTATTAAGATTGTCACAGAGACTGGTTATTATCGGCAATTTAGTTGTTTTGTTAGAATAATGATTTTTGATTGCATGCTAAGCATAAATAATTGCAATTATGAAATAAATGATCTGAAAAATATCACATCACATTAATAAATGAGTAAATAACTTAAATTAGAAGGGCATTAATCAAATAATGATAAATATTATATAAGTTTCTTTTGAAAAGAGTGGAAGAGATAAACTGAGCAATAAAACTTTTATAATTACCTATATTTTGCCTGTAAGTTATTATTTATCTTCTTATTTAAGCTTTGTATAGCTGTCCTACTCTTTGTTTCTTTCCTAGTCAAGTTGTAAATCTGTAAGTTTGAGTGTGTGTTTTTTTCAAATGGAAATGGTTTTGTCTTATCAGATTTCTTGGCAGAGAGTGTGGAGACTTGTAAATCTTCAATTTACTCATTATGTTGACTATAGCAATTAATCCAAGTGTTCTTGATCTTGGTTTCCTCACTGCAAAACAACAGGTTTACATTATATGATTTCCGGTTACTATTTTTTTTTTTTTTTAATTCTGTCATCTAAGGATTTGTATTTGGTTCATTAGTAGGAAATCACTGAAAATACCTTGCAAAAAGCACTTTTTTCTCTTCTGAATCAAAATTACTCCTGTTTTTACTTAATTCTCTCAGACACTCAAATACTAAATATTTAGGTGGTGCACTATATTAGATTTTGGAAGCAATACGTTTCCCTTCTACTCTTTCTTCTCCTTTTCTTTTTTCTGCTTTAAATTTTACCTGTCTAGTAATTTTAACAGCATCATCTGCTACTACCTAAGCATAACATCAAAAAAAAACTTCCCCCCATAAAAACATTGTTAATACCAAATGTTTCTAAGTCCTGAGAATAATGCATGAAAATCATATTCTTACAGCTTCCTTGAAAGAGTGATATTTGTTTACACCTTAAAAATTAAAAACCAAGCCTAAAAAGATTTAACTGTTGCCTACAACCAGACATCTCTAAAATAGGGAAACAAATTAAAACTTAGATCCACTAAACACAGAAGTTATTTTCCTATTCGATCACTCTGACTTTAAGCATTTTATTAAAAAATTCAGTGCAGAAATAATCTCAACACAAATGGAAATTCCTTATTTAAAAAGGATTTTAAGGTCAATACCTTTTATTGAATATACACACCTTATTTAATTTTTGGAGTCAAAACCTAATTGTAAATATGTCTTTCTTTTAAGCCAAATTGGATCATAAATTATTTGAGAGCAGGAACCAGGGCAATCAGGGTGATTTTGTTGATTCTTTCATGCAAATTTTTCCTTTTGGTTCTTAGACATATATATTCTGAAAGAAAGTTATATAAAAACATTTAAAAAGAAAATATTTGAGTAAAGGTATTGTGTTACAATGAATTATCAATGAAAGAACATGCTTTATGAAATGTAATGCTTTATGAAATGTAATGCTCACCATTAGTTATGCTACTTAATGAGCAAAGTTTTGAATCTACAGGAGGCCATTTTCACCTGTGTTATATGATATAGTAGACAAAAATTATTAAAACTACATTCCCTATGCAAAATCATGTGTATTTAAACTACTTCTGAAATAATATAAAAATATTTCAATGAATGCCATTAAATATATAATTCTTTTTAAATGTGTTGCAGTTGATAGGAATCAAGAAACAGAAAAAGATAGTTTATTTTGTCCTTGACAATTATTCCATTGAGTTGACTCAAGGACTTTAAATTTTAATTTATGAAGCTCATTATAAATAATGTAGCAAGAAGCAAACATATTTACACTTAGCTTAAAAACTGTTTCCCAATTGTTAATTTAGTTAACCAAGGAGGCCGTGAGACAAAAATTACCTTAATGACTATGAAAGCAAACTAAAAATCTATGTCCCTGATGTTTAATATATCAAAACCAAATGGTAAACAATGACAAGCGGTTAACAAGACTTTCCCAAAAAGGTAACCCTGTCAACAATAATCAATTAAATCCTTACCTTGTTTTGATGTGCTCTGGTGGCTCAGGAGTTGTCTGCAGCTCCAGAATGGTTCACATAGCAAAAGGGAAGAAGCACAGCCTAAATAAATGCATTAATAAATACATAAATATTTATTCATATTCTCTCTTCCTGCCTGCCTGCCTGCTTTTCTTCATTTCTGCCTGACTTTCATTTTAAAAAAGAAAATCAAAACAAAATAATTCCTGTTTTACTCCCATCATTTCTCTATAAAGGCTTTCCCCTTTTCTTCTTTTTGTGGAATGCTCTTCATCACTTCAAATTTGATTTTGCCTGATTCCAAGAGACTTTTTACTCAAATATAAATACATAAAGATTATTTTTAAAAGTTTTTTAGCAAATGGAAACAAATTTTTAAATAAGCATTTTTTAAAAGGGAGCTCTCCAAGTAATAATACAAGTAGTAACATTTTCTCATGCCTGTCACATCTACTCACATGGTAGTTTCTCTCTCTACTATTCCCCCAATGCTTCAGAGAATGATGAACCATCCCCACTGCACAAATATCTGAATTTCTCTGCTGTAAGAGACATAACTTCTTAGGATAGGTCTATTCCAGGGATGGATTTCTGCAGTTCCTGGGATAAATCCATCACAGCAACAGAACTTATCTGGTTGAGTAGCATTACCTTCTAGAGCAAAGATATCTACTGAAAGGGGAAAATAACAAGAAACGAGAAATATTTTGGAGTTTGAATTTTGAACTAGACTTTGTTTAAGTCTAGTTATCATTGTCAGGTTTGTATACTCCAGTCATTTATAGTTTCCTAGAAACATCAATTATTTCAAAGTCTCTATACATTTAATTCACATGGACTTTGAAGACTTACATGTACTACCTCCCTTAAAGTTAGGGGAGAATTACTTTTCTTGTAAAAATATTTAGACAGAGGAAATTAATCTATCTTTGGCATCAACAATGAGTCTTCTATCAGCACTGAAGCCATTCAGCAATCATACATCAATTTTTAAAATATTTAACTCAAAATACTGTATGAAAATGGAGTTTGTGTGAATGATATCATATTGCAATGTTTCTTTCACTATTCTCCCAGGGAATTTGTAATGGGATAGTCTTATTCAATCACCCACCCATGGTCTGAGCTTGATCTATCAACTCTAGTCACTTAGAAACACGTTGACAGTGATAGACAAAACTGTACACTAGTTCAGGAGGTAAGGACAGGTTATATTCAGTACTAGTATTGTAACAGGGAAGAGAATACAGTATGATTTGAATACAGTATGATTTGAACTCAGATTCATGAAACAAAAATCTGGAGACTTTTTAAGGCTGCTATAGGAAAGTTACTGAGAAATCTTGAAGGTAATTAATCTGTGGGACTAGGCCACA
Source organism: Solenodon paradoxus (assembly GCA_004363575.1). Classification (NCBI taxonomy): domain Eukaryota; kingdom Metazoa; phylum Chordata; class Mammalia; order Eulipotyphla; family Solenodontidae; genus Solenodon; species Solenodon paradoxus. The sequence continues at coordinate 655,095 of RJWH01000266.1, read as the reverse complement.
TGATTTCTTAACTAACAGTTATCCAGAGTAAAAAAAAAACTTCTATCTCTAGGACAAGGGACAGTCAGTGCCCAGTGAAGTGAGATCCTTATTTTCCAAATGGATTAGGAGAGAGTCTGAGAGTTGTCTCCCAAAATGTTTATATTTCAAAGAACTAACTCTTATTTCCTTGAGGAAATAGTTTTGGATAGTAGACTTCCATCCAAAAAAGGCAGAGGAAAGATTTTATTTTAATTATTGGTTTTTTTAAAAGGATAGGTACAGACAGGAATGAGAGGGAGGAAGCAGGCAAGAAAAGAAAGGAAAAAGCACTTTATTTTTTATTGTTTAGTGATTCATCTTGGTTGTTTCCCTGAATACAAGCTGAAACACCTGTAGTATCTGTAGACGGTTGTGACTGACCAAACACTACTCCACCCAGGGATAATGAGAAAATATTTTGAATTGTAAAATTTCTAAATGAATTACTCTACAGCGGGCTTCAGGGGACTGCTTATCTAGAATCAAGTTTGGGTTGAAACAAGTAGTACATTTTCCTTGTAGCACTGAGTTTTCTTGGGCTGTCATTTTAAGGTGGTCTGGGGTCACCTGAGGGTCAGAATTTTAAGCTTCTACAAGTCATGCTAAATTTTGGTCAAGTCTCTATAATACAGAAGTTTGAATACAGTCACTATCTGCTGAGATGTCAGTGATTCCCTGTAATGTTAGTATTTGATAAAGTATTTTTTCCTTTTCTTTGCATTTGACTGATCTCGATTTTTATTATGGGTTGCAACTACAAAAGACAATGTAATGATGGCAATGGATTGAATAACAGGTAATACATTTATTACATACAGAACAAAGTCTAGTTATCATATACTAGATAATTATTTTTTTTCATTTTCTTCCAGTTTATTTGATTAAATAATGTACTTATTAAATGATAATTTTAAGCAAGTATCAAAGACAGTTTTTATATTTTGTCCTGTTACTGTGTATCTGTGTGTCCTAGTAGCCTTAGCAAAGAGCAATGATCTCAAATTGAGCAAAAGTAGCCTAGAATTCAAATGACATTTTCAAAGTCAAGTCATTGTATAACCTGGGAAATATTCTTCTTGTTTATGCCTCTTGTCTCAGATCCAATAGATGAAAGGTGTTTGACTAAATAATCTCAAGAAAATATTTCTGAGCTCAAGACTTGAATTTATGAGTCTAATTTAGTGACTATCAGTTCTGTGTATATGCCATAAAGTACACTAAAACTGTATGGCAGACCAGAAAATATGGTGTTTCCTAAATTTTAAGAATTAAGTAAAGTGTGCTGATTTTATGGAGATGCTGTTATGGGGTTGGAGGGGCATTTCTCACTTCAGAATAATTGAGATCAGTCACAAAAAAATTCATTTAATTATTTGGAGCATTTCTTTCAGCTTTACCCATACACAACATAATTTATTTCTAAGACAGATATTCAAAACTAAAATACATTAGTCATTAATTTGTTCAGTCACTCAAATGTTCATTCAATGGTTTTTAATTCCACAGATTTTTCAAAATTACTGATTAGTCTATGATGTTTATTGAATAATAATATAGTATATTTTCAATAAAATATGATTACAATAAACATGCAACTCTATATATTTAAGCATACATATAAATAAAAATATTTTGGACATTAAATACTAACAATATGCAAATACAGTTGACTTTATGCTAGTCATTTTTTAAATTACCCAAATAAAAAGTATTTTAATACTTTTATTTTCAGTATGTGATCCTCTATCATGTTTAAACTTAAGTGTACAGTACTTATTTTTCGTAACATATTTTTCTTGATTAAAATGTTTTTAACTATTCATTGCAAAGCCTTAAGAAAATGTGGTAAATACATAATGAAAATCACTCCAATGAAAATAGTAATAACCATTTTTAAACATTAAAGTTTTTCTATTATTTCCATTTCGATAAAGAATAAACAATTTGCAGAACACTGTAAACACTATCAAGCCTACGAACTGGAACTAGAATAACCTAGTGTACAATGTTAAAAGAACAACTGCTCCTCTAAAGGACACTTCAGATGTGTCAATTCATTCTATAAATGTACGCCCAGATTTTTACACAGCTGTAACAAGTTTGTTTTTACTTGTATGAGTTTCTCAGTGTCTTTCTTTTCTAGTATCTAAGCACCCACAATTAAGTCCAGCACGTTGTAATTCTCTCTTGGATCTTTCCCTCATCTTCTCTGTCTGTGTTGCATGTTACTTTGCAGTCACTAACCAGCTTTGCTTGAATCAGAATTCTGTCCTTCTTTATAAACAGGCTTTTTTGTGTGATTCTCAGACCTAGGCCGTGGACAGGAGATTTAATATATGCTGTATTGTTCAAATGGTCTGATGAGGACTTACTAAGTCTTCCATAGAGAAGAATGAAGTCAGGGGACAAAAAAAAAAAAAAAAAACAACAAACCCTTTTATTCCCTAAGACAAGATGCAAAATTTCACCAGAAACAAAGTTCAAGGAGTTTTAGATACTGGTGTCAAGTAGAAATTTCCAATTCTGTTTATGAATCTTCTTAGCAAAAATTTGTACACAATGCAGGTTTTGTGAAGTTGCAGCATTTCATTTGGACAGATTTAAAATAGAACTAGAACATGCCATTTATCTTATTTTGTCAATACATTTAAATATGCTTCCTTCATATCTCTCTCTCTCTCTCTCTCTCTCTCTTTAATCTAGATGTTATCTGAGGCTCCAGGTGCACATTTGTGGGTAATCCAATCACTATATTAAATATACACGGAGATAAAATGCTCATAAATAAAAAGCCATCAAAATAATAAAGAAGGATATGGTCAGACATTATATTTTATTTAGAACTCTGAGTGACTAATAGTAATTCAAAACAAAAGATGATATAAAGAGCATTATTTAACTTTCATTTTATTTCTTTTCAGTTGAGATGAGTGTTCTGTTACTGCATTTGACGTATATTTTGTGTTATGTTGATCAGATTGCATGATATGACTGTATTTTTAATAATGGTATTATTTAATAATGTTATTAGGTTAAGAGTAGGTTGAAAGTAGACTCTAGATACTTAAAATTGACATATTGATCATGACTCTCTTTGGATCATTTTCTACTTTACTTGCAGACGAAGAATTGCCTACTAAGAGTACATGAGCCATCATTGGAACGGGGAGTCAATACTGAATAATGGAAATGGATACTAGTTCTGTTGCTTACTTATCTTCCTCACCTGGCAAACAATAATACTTCTATCACTGTATCACAGAATCATACAATATAAAATTATGATTGGATGTGAGTGTAAATTTCCTGAGAATAAACATTCAGTAAAATTAAGTGTTCTTATTATTAAGAGTTTTTTTTCTTATAATGTTCTGAAAACATCTTTCTCCCTCAAAAAAGGGAAAAAAATAAAGGAACATAAAACTTCCCTATGTAATAGCTTTAAGAACAGGGTTTAAGTACAGAGTAAACTTTTTTCTTTAATTGATAATAGTGGCAAGATTTGGCAGAGTATTTTAAAGGAAATAGACTTTTGCTAATTTAGGACAATTAAGAAGATAAATATGGATACTGAAATATTGGATAAAGTGTTTCATTCAATCAAACTTAAATTATGATTTTTATGACAGTAGTGATAAAAAAAGGTAGGTCTGAACCATGAAGAACCAGGTGCTGCATTAATAAGTAGATGAGACAGTACTAAACCTGAAAGCAAAAAGAAAACCAAATTAGATCAAGTTAGGCAGTTACTTAAGAATAATTGTTAATGATCCCATATTAGCATTTTTTTCTCTAAATATAGGTTTGTTAAAGTTTTTGTTTATGAAACATTGGCCTCCCCAAGATCCTCAGAAAAGGCCTTTTCAAGACCTGTCAACTGTGTCACGGGACTCACTGTCTCCTGGTCCTGTGAATTGCCCTCCTTTTCCTTGAAGTCTTAGGACACCTGCGCATTTCTTAGTTCACGATATAGATCCACATTTTGCCCCATTCACTTTAGAATCTATAATGATATAGATTCCCCATAGGTATTTATATATATATATATTTTTTTTTTTTTTTTCTTACTAATCTGTCTGATGTTAATTTGATTGCTTGACCAGTGCAAGAAGAATGCAGAGGGACAGGGAGAAACTTCTCTCTATTGCACAATGGTTGTATAAAACGTGGTGTGATCAGTAGCTTCTAACTACTTACATATATACAGAAAATCACAAATTAAAAACTTTTTCAGAGGTTGTGTAGGATAATTATCTAAACCTAATTTATGTAATGCTACTAATAATTGCAACCAATATTTAAATACTAAATTTCAGATCAGATATCAATTTATCCTGTTTCTTTCTTTGCTTGTTCTGGCAGTCATTTCAAAACTCGGCCATCTCCATATGAGCCATATATTAACTCTACATATTTTGTTATTGATTGTATTAAGAAAATTGTGGCCAGTAACCAAAGTTAGAGAAACTAATATTAAATAGTTACAAACAGATACAATTCCTGAAATAACAACAGTCATTCAAAATGATTGTTGACAAATGTACAAAGCAAACAAATTACCTGAAAAACAGCATACAAAAATATCTGAAGCTGAGCAATTCTCACAGGTGTGAATTGATATCTCATCGTAATTTTCATTTGCATTTCTTCTAATAATAAGAAAAATAGGAAACATAAGAAGGTGATGACAAACATTTTTCATATACTTATTGGCATTCTGTATGATAGACCCACGGTGAAAGAGACCGAGAGTTGATACACCCGGGAAAAGTTCCTTCTGAGAAGAAACTGAGCAATCCCAGGGAAGCAGTGTGAGAGCGCGGCTTTTGAGTAGCCACTGATTAACACTGATGGTGGGGCTAGAGGTGGAATTCCCATAGAGCCATCTAGCTGTTGATTTAAGAGTAGGGAGTCCATGGGCTGGAATGTTAGGAGAGTGTTGAGGGGTGGGGATGGAGTCCCTGAGTTCGGTAAACAGGAGTGGGTGTTGAGCAGCATCTGATGGTGCTTCCGGCTGCAAAACATTCCATTTCTCATGCTTGGTTGGAAAGTGATAACTTTCAGTCGTTTTGTCTTACTCCAGCCTACCCTTGGATGAACCTTTTGGCTGTTCACTGTATACCTTCTTTGAAGAAGTTTCTATTCAAATCTTGTATACCCTCTCCCTCCCTTCTGTTATATTGGATTGTTATTGATGCTTTTTATTGATTGGTATTTGTGTTTTTTCTTTTTCCTTTTCTTTTTTTTTGCAGATCTTTAGATATTTGAGATCTTAACCCCTTGTCAGATGTATAGTAAACAAATATCTTCTCCCATTCACCCATTCAGTAGGGTGTCTTTTTCTTTTTGAGAATAGTTTCTTCCACTATGCAGAAACTTTTTCATTGATATAGTTTCTCATTCATATATATATGTGTGCATATGTATTATATATACATTATTATGGCTTTTATTTTCCTTGTCATTAGAAGTGAATTCCCAGAAATGTCTCTAAGACGTGTCAAAAAGGACATCACTATATTTTTTTCTATGTGTATCAAGGCCTTTAATTTATTTTGAATTAATTTTTGCATATGGTGTTAGATAGTGGCTGAATTGTTTTGATGGGAAGTTTTACAATTTGAAACAAGGTAACTGATGAAGTATATTAGTACTATTCCCTGTCACAGAGACTGGGAGAGGACACATTATCTTTCTTGATATTTTTATTTTAAGGGAAGATACTCAAGTCCTTGAGAAGCCCTAGGTTGTAAAACTAGGAAGGTCTTTTAAAATGAAAAAAAGAAAAGATTTAGATACAAAGGGATAGAGAAAAAATTTGCAAATTCTCTAAAGCAATTGTTCCAAGAAAAGATCAGAGACCTAGAGTCAGGAATAAAACTCTTTAAAGATTAGTCAAGTGAAGAGGTGTTAGGGCTATCTTAATCATGTATTTCTCCCAAATAGGAGTTTGCTCCTTGAGGACAGTGAGTTTCTGAATGGACAAAGAGACAAAGAAATAGAGTTCTTACTCACAATCTCTTAACGATCTGAGCAAATCTTATTCAGGAAGTGACAGGTTTTCTAATTTTTATCTCCACCTTCAATTTAGAACCAGTCAGAGAAAGCCAAACATGTTTTAATCAATCACATAGAATGTCATTCATTTTAGTAGCTCACTCCAGCTTCCTTATGCCAATGATCTCCAAACAGAGCAGACTTTAATCCTTTCCCATTTTCTACATAAAGTTTTCCCACTTCTCTGCCTGTTTTTGGGAATATTCCAGTATCAGGGGAGAAACAGGTGCCTGATATGAGGATAGCACAGGTTAAAATCTCTAGGGCAGTTTGCAGATGTGTGAGCAGAAACTTAACAGGGGAAACCTGAGACTTCCAAGAGCAAGGAAACTGCAGTAGCAACTTGTGTCTAGAGACACACCCCTACAGATTCTCATGTACTCCAGGTAACAGGGACACACCCACAAAGGGAGAAGCCCCCACCCCTCATAGACACGCAAGAATCCATCTTGCCTAAATTTGAGATGTGAGCAGCATGTGTGGTACACACATATGTGTATTTCCTTGATGTAACTTTCCAGGCCCACAGGGAACTAAAACTGGCTGTTTCTGCTTTTAATAAACTTGCTGTGTGATACTAATCAAATCCACAAATTCTTTCTGGATGAACCCACCATCTCATCAGTGTGTCTCAGCTGACGATCACCATATCAATTGCTTTACAGATGTGAATGTCTCCAAATGTCAACCTCTGCCCAGCATTCAGAATCCCTCCTGTGATACAATATTTTTGCCAAAAAGAAATATTTTGGGGTGGTATACTTTGCTCCCCTACAATCTCCACCAAACGTAAGTGATAGAGTGACTCTCTGGTTCTAGCAAGCTTTATATCAATAATCATTTCTTGGTTTTCATTTATTTCTATAGCAGCAGAAAATGAGATTTCTGGATGGTGGGTGATTAATAACATGAACTTAATCCATAAAGAGATTATGTTCCTATATAAAAACTTCTGTGCTAGTAGTTTGGTTTACCAGAAAAAAAAAAAAATATGAAAAATCAATGATATAATACAACTGTTAGGTATTAATTTAAACTGTGATGCAGGAGAAGGGAAATCCAAAGCCAGAAAACAATAAATCAATGTGGCTGATATAAAGGACTGCCAGCCATAAGCACAGAGCCATGAAAACATAAAATGGTGCCAACCAGGTTTACACTACCAGAACCAGGAATTCATTACAACTAGGTTTAAAGTGTGGTTAAGCCATCAAGTCCGAGCATATGTGCTAATGGCCAAGGCTAAGGACTATTACAGAGGACAAAGGAAATCTATTTGGGAATGTAAGTCTTCTTCCTTCCTACTAAATAAAAGCCTTAGGTACACTCTTTGTTTTACCTCTTCTTTCCTGTGCTGTGCTCTGGAGCAAATTTTCTCTCCAGAGGCACAAGAACCCACAAGGAGGAAATTGAGGCATGAGTCCTGTAATTACAGAAAGCTCAGTTTCAACTGCTTTCTTATTTTGTGACCTGAGACAATTTATAATGCTAGGTATCATATCCTTATCTTTTATTTTTAGATAAATAATTCAATGTAGGAGTAGGTTGAATATCAAGTGAGATAATGTTAGCAAACATTATTTCTCTTTTCTTGTATAGATTTTCCAGTGTTGTTTGGGTTTGGCAGGAGCCCTTATTCTATGGGCTCCAAGATAAAGGGATTGAAATTAACCTTAAAAAGATGCTCAAAAAGGTTGGGTAAAGATTCTTTGTTTCTAACTGTAGTGACTTTGCCTGAAGTTTAGAATCTTGTACATTAAGGGATAAAGCTCCAGGGAAAAAAGGTCAAGAAACTGGGGAAGACAGAAATACCCTCGGGCCAGCCATTGTTGTGCAAGGTGACCTGCAAGGGTGCAATTAACTGTCTTGGGCAACCACCAAAGCCTCCAGGTTGTTCTGGAACTAATAACTTGTAGTCACTGAATTAGTTGTGCAGTTTAGTTTTTCTTTCCTCTAAGTTACATTTTAAGTAGATAAAATACTACAGGTTTCAAAAAACAAGCAAGTAAAAAGTACAAAACATTTTCTTCCATACCTCTTTTCAATCTTCCAGGGTTCTGAGGGCCTCCACCACCACAGATAAACATCTATAAAAAACTTGTTGCTTAACACTCCAGGGTACTTTTTAAATAATAAAATATGTATTTCTATGTTCACATTTTGATGTAAAAGGTAGGAAAGTATTATCATTTGTTGTACAGTTTGCCTTATTCATTCAGCAGTATCTTAGGTTGGTATTTTCCTATCTTTACTTAAAGAACCCCCTCAAGCTCCATTTATTTGCAAATTTGCGTGTGCATGTATTGGGTAAAAATTCCTTGATTTTAATCATGTGCTACCATTTATTTAATGGACACCAACCATAAAACACTTAATGTTGCAATTAATAAACATGTATATCAGTCATTTCAATTCCACATAGCTATAGACCTGGAACTAGATATAGAAATAGAGATACAGTGTTGCAAAGTAGACAACAAGATCAGAGAGGCATACTAGAGTTAAAGAGAATTTAAGAGGAGCTTTTATTAGCTGGCAACCATATGGGGCAAAACAGTCCCAAATCACAAGGCCCCAGAACCCAAATAATACAAGGTATTTATCCCAGCAAAACTGAGGTTTCTCTAATTCCTTGTTTCAATAGATGCAAACACTGCATATATTCTTAAAAAACAAAACAAAACTATACATGTTTAAATACGTAACATTTATTTCACTGGTTTATGCTTTATGTTTCTACCAGCCCATTTCTTTACACCATCATGATCATTTTACTTTAATTAAGATGACAGGTAAAAAAGGTGAAACATTTCAATGTATTATTAAATTAATTATGAAACAAGGAACTAGAGAAACCTAATTTTTGCGGCGTTACTCTGTAAACCATAAAGCCCTGGGATGCCTGTTTTCTAGATAATCCTCTGGCAGTGAAACAGAAACCTCCAGTAAGACCCCTCCAGTAAGACCTTGGATGGAGGGGTGTCTGTGAATCTGCTGAGACCTAGGAAGAAGTTAAATGTCAAACAGGATAGCTTAAGACTTAGGGTGTGACCTCTACTTTAGGGTGTGACCTCTACTTATGCAAACCAACCTTTACTTTAGAAGGTGATCTCTACTTCTGTAAACAGCTTATGCACATACCCCAGGACACCCAGAGAAAGAAAGAGAAAAAAAAAACAAAAAAAGCTAAGTTATAACTACCCTGCATTATTTGGGTTTGGGGCCATATGATTTGAGTCTGTTGTAATCCATATGGTCATGGCTGAACTCCTCCTAAATTCTACTCTGGTATACGTCTCTCTGATCTCATTGGCTGCTTTGCAACAATCAAACAAGGAACTCATTAGACTGATTTGGGGGTTCCTAATGACTTATTAGTAAAGGTGCCCAAAACTGAGGACCCAGATTCTCAGAATTGATCTCCTATAGATGCCTCCTTTGGGAATACAAATTATTTTTGAGTTAAAGACAATAGTGACTATGGTCTACTTTCTTACTAATCCTGTCTGATGTTAATTTGTCTGTCCAGATAGTGAAGAAACTCAGGTAAACACGGAAATTTTCTCTGTGTCCCCACATTAGTCTACATAATCAAACTAAAATCTGAGCCTCTAAATGCCTCAGTTACAAAATCTAACTCTAAGGATAATCAGTTTCAAGCAACCAACTAGGCTTTCCCAAATAAGGCAACTACTTTAGCTACAGTCAATTGAATAATTTCCTTGTTTTGCTTCTGTTAGGGGCTGCCCTACTCACCCTTAAGAGAAACTAGCTCTTCAATCTTGTACTAAATGATAAATTAGAGACAGGCTAAAACTTTCCCTATAGAAGAGTAGCTAATGTATAGAGAGTAGAGATCCAGAATTTCCAATCCTGTTCTAGCTAGTTGAGTTTATACACTAGCAACACCCGTCCCAACAGTTGATTTTTGTTTCATTACAATGATAAAATTCATAGTACAGACATTTAACAATATAATGAGATATGTGACACATGAAGAGGCATGAAGAAGCATGATGAACAAAAGAGAATGCACCAGAAAACTACAATCTAGTATCTAGTACATGTGATGTGGAAATATCTCTTATGTCTACTTCCTTTGCAACACTTTGGCTTTTTTGGCCTGATGTTCCAGGAGAGAGGGGATTGAGGCATGAATTCTTCCTCTCTTCTATTATGGAACCCAAGTTCAAGTTCTTAGAGATAAACAGACTTTTTCTTTTCTCTTAAAAATCTAGACAAGAACCCCACTGAGCTGAGTAATTCTTCCACTTATCTCTATAAAAGTTTCTCCTGAAAAAACTATTGATGTAGTGCTCATAACTGATTCTGTTTTGGTATGTCCAATATTAATTGATTTTTGCTCAAATAAACTCTGAAAATGTTTAATGTCTGCCTTAGTTTATCTTTTAAATATAATTTTAAGGTGCTTCTTATTCTGAGGAATAACTAATACTTTTTTGGAAGTTCAATGAATTCATCTTTATTTGGAAACTGGTTTTGTTCATTTTTGCTTGCTTTCTATTCATAAAAGTCAATTTAAGAAATATTTCTGTTAGGCATGGTACCCTTTTATATATTCAAATAAGGTAATGTTTTTCTATCAACTTTTATGTCCTTGCAACTTTTTATTTATGCAATATCTGTAACAGATCATCCCATATATCTCAGAATTGATCACCTTAGATGATCTACTCTGATATCAAGTTGAAGACACTGGCAACACTGGAGGCCAAGGAAAAACTCCTCCCTTTACCCTTCCCTTCATCAAAGAAACCATCACTCCCTAAACATTTACCTAGTCAATGCATGGTCTTGATCTCTCATCCCTTAGAAGAACATAGTTTAGGTTAAGTCTGAATCCAGAAATTAGTTTATGTGTGAAATAGTCATCTCTGAAACCTATCTTTGCTTTTAAATGCTCACCTAATACAACCTTTCACACATGTCTAATGTATCTGTGGAATTAATGATCAGAAACATAATTCATAGACATTCCCAATAGTCTTTTACATGGTTTTGTGCCAATTTGAATCAATGATAGATCGATGTACTTATTTGCTCTAGCAAATGTGATTGGCACCATAAACGTGAAAAATAATCCATTAATAAACCAGAGTTCAGTCTGCAAGCAAAAACAGAGCTTTATTATGGAAATGGAAATTTTGGAGCTATTTATACGCAAAAGTCACTTAGATGTTACAATGTGGGTAATGGAGGGGACACAGAACTTATATGGGTAGAGCTGCTTCCTACAGGTGAAATAAAATTATTTAAAAGGGGAAAGGAAAAACATGCAAAAGGAAGAGAGGTACCTGCATATCAGTAAAGGGGTAGATTGTCTTGGAGATCAGAATTCCATAGCCTTTGCAAAATTCTGTGAGAAGTCTGGTTTCATTCTCGAAACCCCCTCAAATCTAGAATGCTGGTTTAATATGTGATGTACGTATTAGTAAATGCAGGTTACTAAATAGTCAGGCATGGTAGACACATAAACATCAATTCCCTAGCGGTTTCCCAAATCCATTTCTCCATTTTAGATGTTCCTTCTTATCAATTTTGAGTTCATGATTTCTTAGTCATCTTTATAGTTCATATTCTAATGTATGTAGAATATAATCAAGCTTTAAAATATTCTAAGACTCATTTATAAGTGTGAGAATGTTTTTTTCTATGTTTTTGCTTTGAAACATAACTATATGTACTAATGAACTGATAAATTGACAAATCAAAATCTATAATGAAGTGAAATTGAGCATTTTCCATGTTTTAAGGAAACTTGCTTTATCTATCTGTGAAATGTCTGCTTTTATAATTTGACAGTTTTCTACTGAGTACTATATCATTGGCTTACTCATTTTATTGTAATTATTGATGCGGTTAGTACTTTTTCTGTGATGTGTATGTATGTGTCAAACCTCTTTTTCCAATTGTTTCTGGCCTTTGCTTGTGAGCATGATTTTTTTTCAAGCTTGTACCTTCTCCACTACCCATCACATAGTCTACTTTTCTAACCATTTCTTTTTGTTTGTTCATGTTCTTTGTTAGAGTTTTTATGTGTTGGGGGAAAGTCATTGTTATAAACAATTTCTTTCTATAGACATGGGTTGGTAAACCATGTCTCATGGGACAAATCTAGTCTTCTGCTTGTTTTAATGAAAAACAAACTTTTATAGGAACACAACCATAAGTCCTTTATTGCATATTATTGTGCTACAATGGCAGGGCTGAGTAGATGTAACAGAAATTTATTATCTGAAAAACATAATATATCTGCTTTTTTTTATTTTACAGAAAAACTTACTACTCTGCTTTTTTTTTACATTTCTACAAAGCACACAGTATCTTTATGCTTTACAAACGTAAAACCTCAGACTACATTAGGCTAAAAAATCTTTTCAAAAATTGTAAAACATTTTCAAATAAAAAAATTTCAAATGGGGAATCCTAGATACTGCCCAGATTTGTTTGACTCCAGTAGTGAAATTTTAAGCATGGAACCCTCAATCCTATTATCTAAAAATACATTTTTACCCAACAATTCAAATATGTTTCTGCTGGACCTACACAAGACAAGCAAACAATATAGTCTTTGTGGAGTGCACAGTTGATTTTGTGTAAGTCTATAAGCATGATGAAATTAATGAATGAATATTTTCTTGTGGATAGAAATTTTCCGTATATCCCCAGAACAACTAAAAGCCTACATGTCACATCACACAGAAATGCTATGAAAACCAACATAATCAAAGCATGGTAAACATTTCAGAGTCATGTAAGCATTGAAATAATACTCTGGCATAACTATGTATATATCCCAGATATGACCAAAATGGAATGGAGAATAAGCAGAAATGAGAATTGAGATTTTATACACAGTGTGCAATGATAGGCAACAACAACAACAAAAGGCTGTTCAATAAATTATTAGTAAAGTGCGGTTGACTTTCATTATTTTCTGTACAATGTGCTTTGCAATAAAGAAACGTTTCTTTCCTAGAAAAACACAATAAAACAGATTCAAAATAACTATGAAAACTGTTATTTTCCCATACACCGTGATATAATGGTATCCTCTATAATGAACTAGAAAACCGGAAGTTCTCGATTTGTTAAATATTTCTCAGTATCCATATAACTGAGAATAAGAATAAAACATTAAGATTATACAGTATTTTGCTGAATGCAGAAAATAGGTATTTTCAATTTACTATTTGACTAAACGAATCATCCTGACTGGCTTGTGTCATCTTTGTTAATGAATTGAAATCTTTATTTGCAATAAGCTTAAATTGAAAACTATTAATACTCACGGGGCAAAATTAAAATAAAAGAATTTCAAAGCACTTATTGGTGTTTTGATTGCCATGTACTAACTTTTTTATTTTGGAAGATGGATACCCACATATTGTGACAAAAAGCAACATCAAGATGGGAAATTTAGATTTAAAAGAATGTCTGCGATATTGCCATTTTTGTACATATGACAATATTGCAGTTGATTATTATTATCTCTTCTCTCTTCTATCATATTAGTTTCTCTGATGCTGAGAAATTATGAATTATAAAGCCTTGAATAATTGCATGGGCATACCTTTCCAAAAGAATATGACATAATTACTAAATCATTTGCGTCAAATATATTAAAATTGAATAATGCATTGCTTGAATCTGCCAAATATTCTGCAAATAAGTAGAAAAACACAAATACAATTTTTTTTCTTAAATCTATAGTAATCTTCACATATTTTCCCTTATTTTAATTTTGTTCTACCTTTGAAGAAAATGTCATTAAATATTTAAACAACATCCAAGAACAAATTCTGTCCCCTGTCAATAGTATTTGCTTTTGTGTTATTTGTTTGATGTGTGTATGTGTGTGTGTGTGTGTTTTGTTTTGTTTTGGCATTTGTAGATGTGTGTGACTTGCCTTTTAACATGCCTTGTAATTTTCTTTTAAAAGTTGAACATGATGTAACAGGTAACAGGTATTGAGATACGTTTTTAATTTCAAGTTTTATGTTTTTCTGGCTAATAGGCAATGTTTATTGTGTGCTCAAACAGTAGGATTTAGAGCCTTCAGTTTTGTTTAGTACCCTTTATGTCTTTCTTGTTGTCTTTTGAGTTTTCTTAGACATTCCATCTTAAACAGAGTATGAACATGGTAAAGCTTTTAGTTTTAACCTCAGTTCTTTACAAGAGCCACATTTCATGTATCCAAGGTTAGATTTCAAATTTCATAAATGTGTCCCTGCCCTGTGACTTCAGAAGTACTCCTAAGCTTCCCTCTGCTTATTTGGCAAAACAGACAGGCTCTAGAGGCTGGACTTGAGTATTTTCCCTTTTGCTGAGTTGGATAAGGCTGGTGAAATCTTTTCTCTTGCAGAGTTGTTTGTTATAGATCACATCAGGATTTATTTCAGATTTGTTATTCTTTCCCTTTCACTGGCCAAGCAAAAGAATACCTTAATCTGATACTTGAGTGAAATTAGTGAAATTCTTGAAGGTCAAACTACAAATATGGGGATTTTCTTAGACTTGATAACCAGGAGTTGTTAACTCTTAACCAAAACACTCTCAGTATTCAACAATGCATTAAGGTTAAACATCCAGAGACCCCAAGGTCTTCTGCCTCATGAAAACTTTATTCTCTGAACTCAATTGTCTCTAGGTTTCAGTGTCAGCTTGATCTATGACCTAAATTCTTTGGTGGATCTAAGAAAAGCTGTAATTCAATTGGTTATTTTATTTTTCTTGTGAATAGAAATGATGGCTTGAAAGCTATTTGCATATTGGAAGGGAAACTGGAATCATAATTTGATATGCTTTTATATTAAAAAAAATTCTCAGTGTAAAATCTGTATTCCAGGATAATAGACCAAGTATGTTCTAGGGGTTTTCTCTTGGTATTTCTATTATCCTGAAGGTGTCCGTATCCAGAGTGTTCAGTTAAATTTAAATATTTAAATATTTAATGTAACCAGAGAATATTCCAGCATGGCCTAAAGCATTCTATGTGTATAAATTGCTTAAATGAGACCACTTTAGATCAAGACACAATTTTCAGATTGTTGTAAGAGAACACTTCTGTCTTTGAATCCCTGAATTTTAAAAATATTCTGTTTTATAAGAAAAAATACTGTAATTTATAGTGAAAAATAAAAAGGAACCCCAAGCAGTCATTGTAAAACAGCATTTTTTTTTTTTGAGAGGAGGGAGAACCATTTATTTATTTTATATATTTATATATTATTTTAGTTGTTTATTCTGGTTGCTCACTGCCTTGACACCACTTCTTGAACCTGAGTCCTTGGGTCTTTGGGATGTACGTGGACTAGGTCGTCCAGTGCTCTATTCACTAGGTCATCGGGGTATACCTCTCATTCACTCTTTTTTTTTAATTAACTTTTTTTCCACATTAAAATAAACTTGTGTAGGTTCCCCATCCCTCATATATGTGTCAACATACCCTGGCCACAACCCAATCGCCAACTGTTCTTCACCATTTTCCATTGGTCCACCACCATTTGCTCCCACCAACCCATCCCATTTCCTGTTGGCAACTTCATTTTTGTAGCAAGTGTCCAAGGGTTGGTCCTGTTTCATCTGTTACTTTTGTCTATTCAATTCCACGTATGAGTGAGGTCATCTGCAATCTATGTTGCTTTTTTGTTTAATTTACTTCACTCAAAATCCATCCACATTGATTCAAATGATAGGATTTCATTTCTTCTAAGGGCTGTATAGTACTCCATCATATATATATATATATGAATCAAAATTTTGATTAAATATTATTATGATAAATATTAATAATTTATATGCTCATATTATAGGATTTCATCTCTTCCCAAGATTGTGTAGTATTCCCCTATAATATGAATCAAAATGTTTGATAAAAATAGTATTATAATAAATACTAGTAGTTTCTGTGCTTGAGCATTTTATTCTAAAACATGCTCACATCTAGATAATTCAAGATAAATTTCTTCATAAATACTGAAAGTACATTTAGTGGGTCAGAAGGAAAAGTGAATATAGTATAGCATTATTTGCTATACAAAATACCAATTAGAGTTCACAGATATCTTTTCTTAAAATTCAAACTCATGAGGTTCCTTAAGAGATCAGAATCAGTAAGGTCTTGCAAGACATTATCAACTTCTCCTATAAATGATTTCCTGTGATAACAGGTAATATTTTTAAGGTCTCCTAAGAGTATCTAGCTAATAAATTATTTTAGTTAAATGTTATCTTTCTTGGGCTAGGTTGTGAGTCAAATAATATATATGTGCTGTTAAATAAACCACAGGGAATACTCTTGTAAATAATCATCTGCTCTGCTAATAATTAAAGTTGTATAATAAATCTATGCTTTTTGTTTACCTCTATGTAAATATTGAAAATTAAAGTCCTGCCTTATTTGTTGTAAGTATATTCTTAGGAAATTTGTATTTACTTCTCTAAGATGTTATAAATGAAACCCTCATTAGTTAGAACTTTCAATATTTGCAAGAACAGTGAAAGTCAATGTTTAGGTATTTTCTTAATCAATAAAAGCCTCTGGTGGAGTGTGCAGTCTGAAATGCAGATTGAGATACAATGTCAATATTCAAAAATTAGTGCAGCATTGTGAACAAAAGAGATAATAAATGTCAATTTAAAAAAAAAAAAGAAAAAATAGACTTAAGAAAGGTTATTAGACCACTGTGACTCTCTAACTAAGAGGCCAAAATTCAGAATCATTATTGTTGCTTTCCTAATTAGAAGACAATAATAATTCAACTACCATTTCAGTGTATGTTAAGGTCTGTCCTCAAAGGTAAATTATCAAATTTTGATAAAAGGTTTTGCTTTACACTAAAAATGCAGCAAAATGAATATTAAAGTTTAATTACATTTTTATTTCAAATTATTAATGTCTTAAATTTATATTTTAAACAGGTTCAAGGGAAAAAGTAGAATATTTTCATTTTCTTTGTTTCCTCATAATTTGAAAAATGGGATCAAGAAGAATACATGAAATAAATAGATATTTAATTTTTTACTTATATATTTTTAACACTATGACTCATTACAAATTTACAAGTAAAATTATTTCTGGAATATATTTGATTTTGGTTTATATAATATTCTCATTCTTTTGAATTTCCACCAGAGAGCAAGAAATAGAGCAAATAATAACTCTTAGGAAAATACTTTTAAGAAAGATGGAAGTTACAAAATAGTGAGAAAGACAGTAGAAACCAAGCTTAAAGGACCACAATCCACCAATGTGTGATGAATATCAAATTGAGGGAAAATGGCGAGAAATGCAAACAAGAAATATAATTGAAGAAGTCATAACTTACTTCTAACTGTGAAGATCTCTGCTAACCTCCCTTTGATTATAAAAATAAATAAATGTACAATTATCAAATATGAATGATTTTGATTCCTAATTCCACAAAAATATTTTATTATGCAGTAAGTCCATATATTTTAAAAGACAAAGAGAAGCATAAGAACTCTTGAAAATGATGTTGGTAGCTTTAATTCAAAATGTAGATATGGAAATATAGCCTAACATATCCTCATGAGTTTATTATTAGTAATTATATAAAGGATTATTTTGAGAATATTTAATTGATAGATTCAATCAAACAATTCTTTTTTTCTATTTTTTTTTGATTCAGTTACTCTATAGGACTGCTTGGAACTTTCATTTGTATTTAAAATTAAAATAATAATTATTAAAAAGGCAAACAAGTAACATTTCTTGGTAAGCACAAATTTTAATTCAGGCATGAAATATTTCATTGAATTTTTGTCATGTCTTTAAAACTTAAATGGAGTTTTAAAAGTGATTCTGTTTTAGTCTTTGTACTATCTCAAATTTACATACAATTTTAACCAATTTTATTGAAGAAACATTGCAACATAACATGACACAAGCTTAAGCGGTGCATCATTTTAACAATGAATATACTGTGTTGAGCTCACCATCAACCATCCAATTCTATTCTTCACCATATAATTAAGTAACATCAAGCTTTAGTTATTATGGTATCTTAATGATGATAGTGGTCCATATCCTGTTGAATAAGACTATCCCAAAGAAATCCAGAAGTGAAATACAGATTGAATTAAGACATTTGGGTATTTAAGTTTTCATCATTTGAAGCAAAACAAACTTTTGAAGAATTAATCCAGCTCTGTTTCTATACCTGTCTTAAAGAATAAACATTTTGCCTTTATGCTGAAAGTTCTTTTAAGAATGGGAACTGTAATTTTATAAATATTACTATTCAATATCATCTACATTGATCACATAGATCATAGGAACTGTTTAGCATAGTGCATAATTTTAATATGCTTAATCTTGAAGACATTCTTTAATAGTGTTTTGATTTTCAGTGCAATTCTGTGAGCAGTAAGTATTATGGTTTATTTTATGGTTTCCCTTGGGTTGGCCATGGTGCACAAGTTTTGGTCAAACACCAATCTTTATGTTGTTTGAGAGTATTTTTAAGGTGTGGTTAATATCTAAAACTTAGGTGGGCCGTGGTGGAGCAGCAGTTATGTCAATTACTTCTAAAAGACGCAAGCCACATATCCCCATGTTCTAGTCCAGGCCCAGGGAAAACAACCAGTGTGAATAAATAAAGGAAAAGATAAAGTACTTCTTCCTCCTCTCTTTCTACCTGCTTGCCTACTATTGCCTTTATTTCTGCCTGCACCTTTCCTTTAGAATATTTTTTTAATCTGATTACTATCTGTAATATAGATGGGCCTCTTCCAATCTGTTGAATAGCTTAACAAATAATGAGAGGTAACCAGGAAAAAGGAAATCTGCTTATTTGGACTCAAATTATAATATCATCACATCTATGATTGTCAATCTTACTAGCATGCCCTGAAGATTTCAAAATCATCAGTTTCACAATTTGTGAGCTGATTTCTTAATAATCATGCTCTCAAAACAATACATATATATACTCACTCATATTATATATAGATATATATGACATAAATACACACTCAAATACATGTTATTGATTTGTTTTTTGAGAACCCTAATATACTAAGTTTTCTCAGCTGCTGTTTTTTTTTAATACAAGAATGAATAATATATTTATTTCTTCTTCGATGTAGGTCTTTAATTTTTCTTCCAATTTTTTACATGACCCCGTCTACCCCATTTATACTTTGGAGTATTCTGAAAGTACTTATTTCAATGTCTTTTAAGCACTATGGTTGAAAATAAGAAAATAATTATATTAAATTGATTTTATTAATTTTATTTAAATAAATTCTGAAAACTTATGTTTTTATGATTCTTTTGAGCATTGTCTTTTTCCCCCACTTTCTCAGCATCAATTAATCTTAGAATGGACATTAATGTTCTTTCTATATATTTCCTCTTGATTCTTAAATAGTCATTCACATGTTTTTATCTCTTTTCTCCTCTGGGCTTCATTTCAGCATATTAGATATTGAGTTTAATCTGCATATTTTTTGACCTATAATACATTTTGAAAGAACAGCATAATTCTGTCTTGTGCCAACATTACTGTGTAGGCAGAGAAGTTGATTGGCCCTTCCCTCTAATTCGGTGATAATCTAATGATGTTTGTGCACATCAAATATATTATTATGTTGAATCACTTGGCAGATATTAAATTTTTGTCTCCCTTGACCATGTTTCCATTGTTTTCAGAATATCATATATGAAAAATGTCATGTTTTTCATCGAGAAAAGACTCCCATAGGAAGAGAAACTTTATTTTATTCAGCTTTATATCTACAGTACTTACTGTAAATCTAGTATTTAGCCAACATTCAATACAACTGCAAGAGAATAAGGGAAATTCAAGTCATCTGAGTATATGTGACATTATTAATTGCCTACAGGATGAACTTAGATTTCTGAGTGCCCAAAGTTCTCAATATATTTGCATGATTCTCTCAAAAGGAAAAAAATAGTTATGATCTATTTTATAGATTGGGTCTCCATCTTCAGTTACAGTGTTCTGTGGCATTCTAAATTAAGTCAATCTGGATAATTGTAACATTTGCCTCTTGTTCAGCTTTTGCATTCAAGAAATTAAAAAAGAGAATTCTTAGTGTGTTTCCATTGGAACACAACAGCATCACCAGAACTTTAGAAATTTAGGAAGGGTTTATTTAAATTTAAAAATAGACTTTTTCTAGTCTAGGAATCTAATCATAGCATTGTTTTAATGTAGAATGTATTGATTTTGTATGATAATGCCTACCTGTCAGATATAAATACCATTGAATAGACAACTTGCTATATTCATAGATTCCAAGTGTAAGGGGCTCAGTCATGTTCTAGAAGGATCAAAAATTTGGTTGCACTGCTGTCAGCAAGAGTCAGGTCCAGGGGTAACTATTACTGTGGTTACCATCTAAAGGACTGAGTGAACTGGGGTAAACAGGCTTGAATTGGTTAGATTGAATAATTCCAGTGGACTCTCTGGTGTCTAGACTACCCTCTCTAGTCTAGGGTGATTAGGGCAGTGGATTATGCCATAGAATATGAGAATCTGAAAATGAGGTGTTTGGAGGCAAATTTGGTTTGTCATTGATGCTCTTGGTTGGTTTGTTTGCATTTGAAAAGTACTTCACATGTGAGATATTTACTCTCTAGGAATTGGCTAGCCTTCACCTTCAAAGGAAGAGTAAAACTCCAAATGTCAAAACATCAAGACAGAAAATGAAAGATATGGTTAATGCAGACACACTCTAGAATGAAGACATTTTATTCTTTCCAAATGAAGTAATTTATTTCCTTGAAATAAGATATTACTATTTATGTTCTGCCTCATTTCTAGCAATCAACTGGATTTAGTGAGTTCTGCCACTGCAGGAGAACTGTTTTTCACATGTTGATAAGAAATGCAACAACTAACATTTTCAATAAGAAAAATATCTTTGTAAGGCTAATGAATGGAGTGTAAATGTATACTTTGCATGCAGTAAAAATCAATAAACTGTGTTATATTGCAGCCTTAAGTCACAATGATATTGAGTTTAATTTGAGTGTAGTTTCTGAAAGTTGTAAATAAATTGACTACAGAAAAATATTATTCAGATATTAATTTTAATATCCCCCAAATAATAGGGAATTCACTAAACAGGTCCTAACCCTAAAGATAAAAATCTAAAATTTTAAATATTCTTAATACTTTTCCTAAAAATCCACAAGATAAAGAATATAGGTTACAGAATTATATAAGTTGCAGACAAACTATTTATCTATACTGAGTCTTCTTTCAGTCTAGCTTAATTTCATTACCAGTTTTATCAGCATACTAATGTAAGCATTTCTTCCTAACCATATTTCTTTCATTCTCCACACAACTGTAAGTAAAAGGGGCATTTCATGGGTCCTTTGCTTTCTTTTAAAATTTTATATTTAAATTTAATAGTTTTTCTTTAAATATAATGATCATTTCTCTGAAATTTATGACCCTTTCATAGGGACCACAATAGTGTGATGCTGCAAAAGAAAACTATAGAATACCTAGTGAAAATGTTCACACAGGTTAAGAATTAGAAACAAACATCTATATAAGTTTTTCAGACAATCTATAGAGGTAGCAAAGTTATTTAGTCACTAAGAGCAAATAATTGTCAAAAAATCATGTAGGGACTTGTCTACGAATTTTAATATTGGGGACTGATAGATAAATATTTATGTTATATTTTATTTAATATTCTTTACAAAAGTTGATGGTATACTTTTGAACTATCTTCTCTAAGTGAATATACAGCTGAAAGTGAAGTGATAGTTCTATAATGTATGTTTTAATATCTTTCTATTGTGCATTAATATAAATCCTTGGACAGACATCTTTTTGTGATGATTGCTGCTTCAGAGTCTGAACTTGAGATATGAATTTTATTGTTTTTTTTATCTATTTAGAATTGCCTGTATTTTAGAACTTTATCCACTTTGCATGGTTTTGCTGATGTGTAATGGATGTTTGGCAGTATTATCTCATTAAACTGTAATCAACTTTATAAATATCAGCAAGGTTTGTGTAGACACTCTGCTATTGGATTTTCATTCATCCACTCACTGCTGATTCTTCATGTGTGTATATTATAATAGATAGTATTACATGACATTCATGTTTTTTCAATTAGTTAACAGTTGCCTATGTAAAATGTTGTGCAATCAGTACCACAGTTTGTCTTATTATTGTGCTTGCTTTTATTTCTCCATAAAGAGAAAATATATTTAAAATAAAGGGTTTGCTATTAAAGTATATGCAGGTGCTGATTAATGATGGTGCACACTTGAAACTATATAATACTGCCATGAAATATTACTTCTGTAAGAAATCACAAGCAACTATAACAAAAACAAGCACTTAGTAAGAACAATATAGTGGCTATCAGAGAAAAGAAAGTAGGGGGTAGGGGTCAATTTTATGGTGAAGGATGAAAATTAGACTTTTGATGGTGAAACTAGCATACTACATACAGACATTAATTTGTAAGTCTGTGCTCCTGAAGCCTATATATTGTTGAAAATTAATGCTACTCAACAAAGAGCAAAAAAATAAAAATAAAAATAATGATTTTGTGACAAAAATTAAATAAAATGGAATGATTAAAGTGATCTTTAGAACTTAATAAATGCAATGACAAGTTGGTATACTGCAAATAGCAAATTAAAGTATAATTCTCATTTTAGCTTTTTTATGTTTTTCAATTTTATATTTTTAAAGCTAAAAGAGAATTATATAATTAAGTTTAATAAAATGATTAACTTAGAGAAATATTTGTGTGCAATGAATTATCTTCCTTTCACTCACCTATAGCACCGCTAATTTATACAACATGGAGGGGCTCCAAGCAGATCACCCCAAGACTCTCTGAAGTGGTTCTGCTGTAGTGGGCCCTCTCTGGCAGGCAAATTTTTTGAACTGAATAAAATGGCAATCCTGGTGGCAAATGAAAAACATGTGTGTTTCCCCTCTTTACTTTCTCCCTAGTCAAGCACATGATCATTGTTCACTAGGCCTTAGAAAACTGTACTTAGGGAAAATCTTAATCCAGTTGTAAATTTATCTGTGTAACATTATTCTCAAAAAACCCTATCTTTATTCTTAAAAATAAAGATAAAATCATCCATTATTTTCATATGAAACCCACATTCTCTTTCCCTGACATCCCCGACTATCTTTACAGGTCTCAGTACAGGATATGTCTTTGGTATGTCCTATTTACCTTAGAATTAAATTCCTTTAAATTGGATTTCTCGCCTACTAATCCTGTCTTATGTTAATTTGTTTGCACATCCAGTCCATGAAGAACCTCAGAGGATTAGGGGAATTTTCCTTGCATCAGGACAAATGCATATGTGAAACTTGTTTGATTTGAGAAACAGAAACCTTTTTTGTTCAGAAAGTCCTGTCCGCAGATAATCGTTTACTTGTTGTATAGTCAGGAAAGTTACTCAAATTCTCTTAACTTCTGTCTTCTTGATTGCCAAATTGTGTCATAGAGATAACAAGCATTGTCTGTCAAGGTCACTTAAAGAGACCAATGAGATACTATTGTTTATAAAATGCAAACTTTAATAAGAATAAGAATACTTGCCAATAAATGTCATCTAATATGTTTGTGTATGATTAATGTCATCAGTAATAAAATGAGGTAACTCATATCTTGAAAATGATTTTTGTGGCTTTTTCAGTAAGTAATGTTTTATCATCTTTCCTTTCTTGACTCAAACATTATCTCTCAGAGATGACTATCCTAGCTTTCATATGTAAATAATTTTCAATAACCACTCAGTGTCTATCACTTTTCTTTACTAAATTAATTGACAGCACTATTAATAACAATGTGTACTTTGTCTGCCATTACACTGTCCATCCCTCCATTGCAGTGAAGATTTTCTTATTTGTCCATAACTTTTGTTGATGTAGAGGATCAAAGAAGGTATAAGGATGTTACTGATTTCCCCGGTTTTCCATGCTGATGGGCAAAGTAAACAGTGAAATTAATTTTTCTTTACAATACTGTTTTTATTTTTAAGTAGGTGTCACATGACATTTCTTTTAATAGTCCCTTTAAAGCTCTGGACTAGGTACATTTTTACTCATTATCTATTTGTAAAGTTATCATTTCAACAGCAGGCTATTAAAGATTGCTGATGATGGCAAAAAGAAACCAGTAATATTTGAAATACACAGAAATTTAATCTTTTGAGAAGCTATACTCTAAGAATTGAAACTTCAGTAGGGATTTCAGTATAATCTATCAATATTAGGGATGAAAGAGTCCCTAAGAGGCAGAGAAACCTTGAATTTGAATTTCCTTCCACAACAGGAGCTGCTTATCTATACCTTTATGCATGCAGGTGCACACTCATGCACACATGCACACACACTCACACACACTCACACACACACATTTAAAGAAAGGTACAGACAGGAACGAAGGCAAATAGGCAGGCAAACAGGAAAAGAAAGGAGGAAGAAGCATTATATTTTATTTCTATTTCCTTATTCACCTTGGCAGATCTTCCCCACACACACCCACAGCCCCAGGACCTGGAATGTGAACCCATGTCTTTGGAATGCATGTGGACTTCCCTATTTCAGAGGCAGCAGACCCAACTTCTACTCCATCAGGGCACAGCCAAAGATAGATAATTAAGACCTCTGACTGTGTTTTCCAAATGGAGAAAACGCAAATGGAATTGAAGTACTTTTATCAACCTTTTATGGTAGTATGCCATTTGAGTTTAGACAGGGAATTTCTTTGTTTTTTTCATACGTTTTTAGGCCTCCTTTTGGAAAATCTTAAGTTGTTTAGGACAAGCTTAAGAAAAGAATATGTTTCCATATTCATTCATATTTTCTCATTCATGTGAAACAGTCTCCTGAGATCTTATCCAGTATTGGCATTAAGAATTCGTATGGACAAAAAAAAAAAAAGTCAACATAAATTACAGAATAAACAGAAAAATAACAACAACAAAAAAAGAGGGACCTTATGCTTCATTGTATTATGTCTTTAGTGTGATACCCATTCTAATATATTCTGGCAATAATATGCATTACAATTTATATGCAAGTTAGAGAATAATATTTTCAATACTATTTCATTTTTGTATTTTTAATTAATTTTTACAGATAATTCTCTTCAAACAAGTTTCATAAATTCTAGGCACTATGATGATAAAAAGGAAGTTGAATTCAACTTCTTTGAAGAGATCATAAATCGTTAATCCTATTCTTAGTTTTATACACTCATTTCACCAAAACATTGAAACTTGATTTTTTTCCTACTATTTCCTAATATTCCCTACAATTTCACTATTATTTTTGGAAAATGTGAAGCCACCTATGGTCTCCAAAAACTTTTTTTTTTGCATAATAAGTAAAATAAGGCATTTCCAAATATTTCTTGTATTTTTGGCTTACCAGTTTTTATTTGTGCAGTTTGAATTTTACCCTTCATATCTGCTATTTCTAGAAATGTGAAAACACTTTATGTAATGTCTCCTTTCTTAGTGCAATGATAGAGCATAGAAATGCAATAAATATACTAGCACTCTTTAAGTGTTTTATATGTCTATATCATCTGAAGAAAATGTTTAAAGCTGTATTTTGATTCTATACTTTTGGGATCAAGATTCTAGTTTTCTAGTTAATGTCTGTGCTATTAAGCCAAGGTCTATACTTGGAGAAATAAGAGTGCAGGATTTTTTTTCTGTAACATCTTGTAAATGTCTGTTAATTTTTTGACTAAAAAATGCATCTAACAAAACAAAGATTCTTTTTATAATGCTATTCAGAGCGTTAACAAGTACCATTTTCAAATATAAACTACAAGGTTTTATATAAATGAGAAACATTGGTAATTTATTATTTTTTTAAGGGAGTGCTGAAAGAAAGCAGCAAAGCAGAAAGGCAGACAGGAAGTTAGGAGCATCCTTATTTAGTTGTTTATTTTGTTTTTTCATCCCAGTCCTGGTTCCTGAACCTGGGTCCTAGAGCTCTATGTGGTGTTAATGCTGTTGTCTCAATTACCTGACCCACAAGGGTACACCTTCTTTTAATTTTTTATCTTTTTTTTAATAAATTGCTTTGATAAATTTGCGTCTACTACCAGAACTCCTGAGAGTCTCTTTTTGGACTTCTATAAGAATAATTGAACCAAGAGCAAGTCATGTGGCTTCTGAGTCTTATTATGGCAAACTAATAAGCACTTTTTAGCTATACTAGTGTTATTAGTAGATTGCATCATTGTATAGTACTTTAGGACCATACCATTTTGTTTATCATTGTGTGAATCTTCTGGCTCGATTTTCTATTCTAAATACATTTGCTTAATAAAATGAATGACATATTAGCTATCACTTTAGTCACTTATTCATCTAGCAATTATTTGGAGACCATTACTTTATAAATATATGAGATATAAACATTAATAAAAATTAGAACTTATCCTTAATTTCTATTAATGAAATACAGAATAATTCATAGGTATTGCAATGCAATTTGAAAGGAAAATACACACGCACATACATGTATACATGTATATATATTAATGATATGGTGCTGGTGTGTTGGCATGCTTACCTGATTAGATTGTTCAGTAAAATTGAAATAGATAATAATTTGCCACTTGAAACTATAACTTTTGTAAATATTTATAATAGATAATATTTAATGAATAGTCAAACATGATGTCATTCAAATTCCTTCCCAACTGCATTATTTAATGAATTTAATTGTTTTGTCAAGACACATGAGAAACCCTCAACAAAGACAATAAATGAGTTGTATGTGGACCCAAATGAAATATTTGATTAATAGGAAAAAAATTTGCCGTGATGGAGATACATTGCAAAGGATTAAGTAATATGATGAGAAAATAATCTTGGAAAAGAAATGAAGGCTTGAAAAAAAGCCTAAACATTGTCCAGATAGACCCATTTGGACTACAGGTAGATATACCAAATATGAATAAAATAAATGCAAAAAAATAACAAATGCAGCTTCCATAAGTCTATCATCATCCAACTCATTGACCCCTTGTTTCCAAGGACTTCACAGAGCAGAATAGTATTACATTTTATTTCCTATAGAGAAGGCTATAAATAAGAGCAGACAGCGATTTTTCAAAATAACAGAGAAATGTTTTCCATCACCTCACTGAAGGGATTATAAATATGTCAAGAACAGCTCTTCTATGCATCTATTGAAAACATTCACTGATAAAAGGCTGTGTTGTTTGTTCCTTGTTTTCTTTTTAACTCAGTGGTTTAGTCAGATGAGATGGTTATTTGCGTATTATGCTACTGGGTATGAAATGAAACATATCTCCTAGGTACTTGAACTCGTCTATAAAAGTCAAAAGTGTTTGTCTACCTGCATTTCTTCTCTTGAACGTGAATAATTGAGTTCCCCAGCATAGATACGAGATGTAAGAGAATATATCTGGCTTCTGAACAAACTAAAGCTTTTACTTTCCTTTTAACTTTCATTATGGTATTTTAGCAAGAAAAATAAATAACTAATTCCCCTCCCCCCTAGGTAAATGTGAAAGATAGCTTGCACACATATATTGTACAGCTTTTCTTTATAGAGATCATGTTAATGTCTTAGATCAAATCATTATAAAAGGGTATGTGCTGACAAACATAATTCTTTCCTCAAGGAATTAGCTTTTATAGTTGACCTAGCAACAAGACACCAAATTAATTGTTTTTCATAGGGGTTGTTAATCATAATGGTGACAATTCCACACAACGAACCCACTATAATTGAATATATTGCCTTTTGCTTTAAGTATAATTTAAATCACCCAGCATGTTTAAATGCTGCAGACGAAGAGGTTCTAAGTGGTTGGAGATGATCCATAAGCTAATTGCTAAGCAGTGGTGGCATTTTCATTTATTATAGACCACTCAACCATTAATTGTGTATAGTGATACAGTTCACTGGAGTTTCCCTTTGAATAAGTTGCAAAGGTTAACTGGAGTCAAATTGAAAAGAAATCAAGAATAAGGAAGAAATATGGTTCCTATCTATTGCCATGCATATTAAAAATAACAGGTCTAACTACAGAAGTTGAGCAACTATTTTATGATGAAAATATAATGCTGATTTATTTGAATTTGTGTAAAGATGCAATATATCTTTTATCCTTGGGATTATGTATCTATATATATCAATATACTCTTTATAGCTACATATCTATAGATATATATATAAATATATGTGCATGTGCATATGTATTTGCAAGAATATTTGAAATTAATAACATGAACTCCTTTTAACAAAAATGCATCTTGCAATATCCATCATTTCATAATCAATTCATCAATTAGTAATAATTAATTCTTAGATTAGCAAGGACTGGTTGTCATTCTCAAGTATTTTCACATTCTTTCTTGCTATTTTGATTTTCTTAGGTGCAAAATACATTTCATCACTATTGGAAAATATAAGTGGGTCTATTTCTAAAAGTCTTTAACCTTTCCACTGTGATTCATTTGATTGTTTGAACATGAAATATTACCCCTGTTTTGTAGACTTGCACATTTCATAAATTATTAGTTCTCTACTTATAAGATAGCACTTTAGCTGAACTTCCATTAGGAGCAATTTCACTGGTAAAAGCATTGAAGTCATCATTTCTATGGTAAAGAATGCACACATGTACAGAGATACCATAGACAGATATAAAATATACTTCAAAATAATCGTGCCTGTTATTCACATTTTTCTAATTACTTATTTTTTTCTGTTTTAGAAATCCACGCGTAAGAATGCTCTATTAAATCTGCCTTTACATCACTCTACATTGCCTTATGGTTGGTCAGTTGTAGTTTTATATATTTTGAGGACATTTTATTAGAGTCAGACTTTGATGGTGTTATCGTAATGTGTTTTTTTCCGTTGGTGGTAATTAATGTTCTTCTTTTCTCATTTTGAAGGATATTTTAAAAATATATTAAAGAGTTTTTGATTCAAATATTCTACCATGTAATTGACTTGCACAAATTTCATATTCAGCTTTTTGTTCTTTATGGTTTAGACCATAATACACCCTTTATCTTCATTGTTTTTCTCTTATACAAATCATATTACCAGATCTTGTTTGATACATGATATGCTTTGAATCGCAACCTTTCTATCAATGAGTTTAGATCATTTACAATTATATCTAATGATTGATCAAGGTATTTTTTCTGCCATACTTTTTCATATTTTCTGTCATTTTTCTTAAAAGTATTTTTATAATTTTGGTCATTCTTAGCTTTTTTTTTGCTTATTTACGTTAATTTATTCTTGAGATAATGAACTTTAATTTCCATTATATATTTGTCTTCATGTACATGCTTATTTTGATTCATTTCCTAGTTTTCTGTTTTCTATGTAAGTTTATATCATTCCAAAAGCACATTCTGTGATCAAATTATTACCGCACTGTGTTTCCTTTAATATTTCTATGAATTGAATAGTTCTCACTTCTCAAAAATTATATGCTGATGCCCTAGTGCCTAATATCATAATATTTGTAGATGGTGACTTGGGGAGGGTTTAAATGAGGTCATGAGGAGGGAGCCTCATAAGGGGATAGGATCCTTAAGTAGAATAGACAACAGGCTTCTTTCTCCGTGTCACATGAAACTACACCATGAAAGTGGCTTGCAAAGCAGGAAGACATCAAATATGCTAACATCTAAATCCTATACTTCCCAGTCTCCAGTTCTTTAACACACAATTGTTGTTTGTTTAAATTGCCAAGTCTGCGGTATTTGCTATAACAGTCCTAACAGACTAAGATGAACCCTAAGCTCACTGTTTTGTTATTACATGGAGTCTGTCTTTAATATTTTTATATCTATTTGGATAGTTAATTTTATGTGTCAGCTTGAATGGGCCATAGGATGCCCAGATAGCTGTCTAAATTTATTTCTGCATCTGTCTGTATTGAATCAATAGACTGAGTAGATTGCCCTCCTTAATGTGACTGGGCATCATCCAATCCACTGAAGGAAAAATTCACTCGCTTTAGCAACATGAGCTGGATATTTATCTTATCTTATCCTTAGTCAACCTGATTCTTAGACTTTAGACCAGTAGACTGGAATCTACTCCATCAAATATCCGTCTCTCAGGCCCTGAACTACACTATTAGTTTTCTTGCTTATAGACAGCAGATTGTGGGAGTTCTCAGCCTTCCTAATTGTGTGAACCAATAGCTTATCTTGCATACATACACACATATCATTTGTGTGTGTGTATATATACTTATCTATATATATGCATTGCTGTTCTCTCTTGCTCTCTCACCTATCTATCACAATTTGTCATCTAGCTATTAACTTATCTGTATGTCTTTGATTCCATTTCTCTAGAGAATGCTGACTAATATATCCATATTAATTTTGTGATTGTTTATTTATACAATAGCAAACTTTATTTAGCTACTTAGTCATCCTACCTACTGGTGTCTTATTATACCCTTTTGCATTTTCCTTCTTCTATTTGGATGTTTGTTTGCTTGTTTGTTTTTAAATGTATTTTCACAAAGATTCTTTGGTTGAATTTTAAAAATTAATATGAATTTTAATATCTACTATTTGTATTTTGTCCTTACTATTTAAATTATAACATTTCTGGATATAACATTCTGATTTGAAAGCTATTTTCCTTTGATGTATTAAAAATATCACTCCACTGACCTTTTATAGTCATTTTTTTCTGAGAAGTATGCCAACATAATTATTATTATTCATAGTTCTACTTTGGGGAAGGTATTAGAATTTCACACTCGTAATTGTTAAAAAAAACTGTGTTTTATTTAGTTGTAAAGTATTTTTAATCTATGTTTGGTAAGTCATTAACATCTTCAATATAAGTCATACATTTTTATTTTCTTTGAAATTCTTTTTCATTATACATTCAAATATGCGTGCTTGAATGCACATTTTCTTTTCATTTATTTTGGAACTTTGTTTTTCAGGTAAGTGCATTCAAATATTTCTGTCCTCCATATCACCTTACTTTGCTGTGGCATTTTCCCTTCTTCTATTCTTGATATTTTCTAATTGAATACCTGGATATATTCTAGCTCATTAATTTGTTATTCAGTACTATCCAGTTTGCTTTTTGACCTATTGAATTGACTATTATAAATATTATGCCTTCATGAAATTGCTCAGTTTTTTTTGTCACTTTCCAAATTGTTATTAATTCCACTAATCCATTAACAGGCATCTCATTTCAGTTTAGATAGGCATGAGAAATAATGTCTGCTTCACTATATTAAGAGCAGCAGAATATCGTTATCAAACAAATGGAGTCTTGGATTCAGATTTAGGATTAATTCATAAGTACATGTCTACTGTGAGACATCAGAAAATTCACTGGTTTCTCTATACCTCAATTTCCTTACATGTAAAAATGGGATTATTAATAGCACTTATCTTATGAGTTAAGGAGAATAAATGAGCTAATATTATATAGCATTTAAAATAGTTCCTGACATAAAATTAATGTCTGAATAATATTAGTTACCATTACCATTAAGTTAGAAATCAGAAGTTCTTTGAAAATGTAAAAACAATTTCTTAATGTTTCCTTTTACTTAGAGTACACAACTATCTAATGCCAGATTAGTGAAATAGTTTTTCAAATTTGTCAGAAGTATTTTAAAGCTGAATTTGGACCATAAAACTAGTAATAGTAATCTATAAACTGACAATTTGAAACAAAAGAGATATCCTCTTTAGATATGGATAGATAGGGCATAATGAAAAGTTTCTAGATTTTACAATATTTTTTTGTAAAAACGTCCCAGTCTCCTATGATTCTTCACAAACCGTGAGAATTCTGTCTGTAGCAATTTGTCTCATTAATTGCTTTTATCCAAAAGGATAATTATCTTTAGGAAAGGGACAATCTTTACAGACCAGAGTTGGTTCCTAGGTTAAGCTCCCAATATGCTGGGAAGGCTAGTGCTAGTGCTGTTATCTTTTTGTGTATTTGCATTTCAAGGAGCAAAGAAGTTAAGGAAGGTAGAGACATAGAGGTGTCACAGCAGAGGAACTGAATGGGAAGATATCTGGCTCCTGGAGAGAATTTATTTATATACCAAAGAGATGAATTGAGAAGCTGACTCTAAGGAGGGGAGAAGAGCATTATATATGTGTGTATATGTATCTATAGATATATAGATATATAAATATATGCAAAATATCTCATAAGTTGTCTATAAGTTTTCTAGTTATTTGCTTAGGATGATTGAGTTGACTCTCATCCCGTTTGCTCTAAAGTTAAGGAATAAGAAAAGGGAGGGCAGGGTAGGAAGACATTTAATATGCCCATTTAATATTATATGTATTAATAAGAAATACAGTATTACTTTGATACAAAGACTTCATGCATATTCAAAGTAAAATTAATCAGACGAATGTTGAAAAAATCCAGTCTATGATAGAACACTGGGTGTCCCAAACTCATGTAATTCACCTTTTTTTCCCTAATATATTCAAATTGTTATAAATTATGCTCCAATAATACCTTGGGAGACAATTCAAAATATCAGTGACTTAACATTATAAATTTTATTTTTCTTTCATGTAAAGACTGATGTGGTTCTAAAATTTCTTCAGAGAAACTGTCCTTCATGCAGAGTTTTGTTTCTTGAAACTTCCCTATCTAGAATATGGCCTCCCATGTGGATGAGACAGGATAAGAAGCAGTTGGAGAATTGTTTACCTGTGATCCTAATACTTCGTCCCACTTGCTACAAGTTATTTTTGCTCGTACCCTATTGGCCAAAATAAATAACATGATACTGCCTACCTCACTAAAAAGAAACTGAGGAGTGAAAATTTTCTGTACATTTAGTTATACCAAAAAATGTCAAAATGTAAAAGCTACTGGATACATACAATAATGAAACACAAATCATAGGATTTCAATAAAGAAATGGGGTTAGAATAATAGCACTCAAAAAAATCACATCAGTGATTCATAATTTTAGAAAAGAAAAAAAAGAACTGAATAAAAATAATAGCAAATTGCTGTAAATGCCACAAGAAACAATGACAACACACCTTGAAATAGATCTAAAGTTTACTTGCAGAAGAGAACATCAGAATGATCACATCTTGTGGGTTACTGTGAAGTGGTAGAAGGCAAGTTTTCTGACATAAGAGGGACAGTTTAGCATACACTATAAATTGAGGGCAGCTATGTTTGAGGTATGTATAGTTGGCATAGCCCCTATATAGTTTTATATAATTTGCTGTTTTCATCTAGTGTTTCTTGTGCTGAGTTTGCACAAAAGCAAATATAAAGTTCTCATATTGCTCAGTTTCCTGCTATATCAGTCAAATAGGAAACAATTTGCATTTTCGAAACAAGCATTCTAGTATAATCAATTTTAGCTGGAAAAGGAAGAGAGCTAGTCATGATTATTATCAGAAAAGCTTACAACTTAGTACTGGGTGATTGAAATCTTAGCAAACTATATTTTTATTATGACATTTTATCCAACCATCATGTAATATGTCATCATTATAATTAGTTAATATAAGTTCTTGCAATTATTATTTAAAACAAGGATGCATATCTATGATACCAGTCCTTCCTTTATTGGAATTATAGCTGTCTCTCTTTTGCTCTATGGGAGAATTTATTAAGTTTAACAAGAACACTATAATTTGCTGTTTTAAATTCTTGTAAAGAATATTTACTATTTCCAAATATTGCTGATTATAATTATGTGAAAAGGACTCACTAGATTGTCAATAATAATTTATTTTACTTCATAATAACACCACTTTTCAAAAACAATAAAAAATGTTCTGGTACATCATTTCTTCCCTTTGAAAATTAAACTATTTTTTATTTAAGATGAGTTTAACATTTTTATTGATTTGTATTCTATTTGATCAAGGTTATGCATACGATTTATATTCTAAGTCATATCTCCTTTGTTTATAAGTATATATCTATATATGAAACTTTGTGAGGATGGACCAATGCCTAACCAAAGGCACTGTGCTTTAGGGATAGCTTGAAAAAGATAAAATAATCATCGACTGATTAAAGCTGCTGAAATGAATTACTTTCCTAATGTTATCCCTCATCAACGTTCTCATCCTGAAATAACTCTGTAAATCCCTGCGTCAGATCCAATCTAATTCCTATGGAAAATAATGAATCTTTCATTTGTCCATTGAAATTCATGCTTTTTCATCAGTGAAATTATTTATTTGCAGCATTCCTTTACTATCTCGTACAAAAAATCATTACTGTGTCCTGAGATTTGCTTTCCTTGCAGATTCTAATAGTAGTTGTTTTTTCCCCTTCATATATATCACTTGTTATAGGTGGAATAGACCTCCTCCTCAACCTTCTTTGTCACTTACCGAAGACCCTGTCAGGCCTATAAAACACCCAACTCTGAAAATCACATGGCCATCAGCAGTTCTCCAGTTTACAGCTTGAGGATTTTAACTCTTGAATCCCTGTCACTCTTTCTACTTCTGTCATATTCATAATGATTTCAATATTTCTGTAGAGTATAATGCCAATAATTTTATCTTCAGTGATACTTTCCTTTATTTCTCATTGTCACATACAATTCAAATCCCTTCACTAAATGACCACAACACTTGATTTTCTACCTAATTTCCTCTGATCCCTGACACAAATACTTTTTTTTTTTTAATTTCATTGCAACTATCATTCGGTTTATGCTACAATTAGTTCATTGTTACTCATACTTCTCTTACATTATTTCCTATTGAACTTGAATTCTATGTTCAGTTTTATAATCATTCTACTGCTTATTCCCTCTGTGTTCATCCTTCCTTTACATGTACCTTCATAAAAAATTCTAATATAGTTGAATCTAACTTGGTACTCCATAAACAGAAACATTACAAGCACACTGACTACTCTAATTGCCATACTATGGCCATAATTTAGGAACAATACCAAATTATGTTAAGTACTTTCCTTTGAAAATTTTAAATCTCAAGGAATACTTTAGCTTGGGCTAGTAGTTTTAATATGTCAGTAATTTTTATTTTCCTAACGGCTTAATATAACAGATTTTCTTTTTTTTTCTCCTCACTTCTCCAGTCGTACTTGAATGGAGATGAACTAGATGTTCACATAAGTTACTTCCTCTCTTTGTCTTAGAATTAGACTCTATTGCTTAACCTCGTGATTGAGTGGAGACAAGTGACTTTCTTGACAATGAAATATGAATATAGATTATGAGTCACTTGAGGATCAAGGCAGTTAAGAGCTTATGTTATTCTTTACACAACTCCCTACTAACCTTTCCTGCAATGAAGATGAAGTCTCATGACCTCGTTTACAGAACAGTTAGAACTGATCCGTACCGTGGATTAGCTTAAATCAGACTATTCAGACATTCAATGAGTAAGATATGCCCTTGATCTTGATCTTTAAAAGGTAATTTCATTAACTACCTTTATTTTCATAATATCCTCCTCAAGTCCTCACTCTTTGCTGCTAATCTTTCTTATTTCGCTTTGAAGAATACAAAAAGCTAACAGAAGGGATTTTCTACAGGTTACCAAGACTGTCACTTACTGACACACTTAGGTCTGTGTTCATAAGTGCAGAATTTCTTTTTCTTAAAAAATGAGCAAATATTTTACATCGTATGTACAAGCTCAGTCTTTTTTTTTTTTTTTTTCTACTCAAGACCTTTGTTCTCATACTTAGCAATCTTCTCCTGAACCATCAACATTCTCTTTTTATGCTATACTAACCTTGGTACTCACTAGACATTCATTTTCAGTAGTGAATTAAGTTCTCTTTTTCCAAATAATGGGTGGCTCCAATGGTGAGTATTTTGTCATCTTATTTATTTGTATTCATTTTCTAGGTGATACCCTCTAAAATCATGACTTTACTCTATACTTATACGACTCCCAAGTAAAGAAGAGTTAGTCCCAGTTTCTTCTATGAAATCTACTATCACATATCTAGTTATCAGCATTTAAAGAAGATGATAGTGGAAATAATGACAATGTTTGAATAATCTGGTTACTCTTTAGTAGCATTGTAACAATATTAACTTCTTTCTTTTTATAATAGTACTATGGTGATTTAAAATATTGATATTGTGGGAAATGAAACAAGGATATAAAGGAATATCTGCTGTTCATGCAGCTTCTATGAATTAAAATGATTAAAAAAGCTACAAAATTAGAAAGTAAAAATGAAAACAAAAATAAAGTGAAAAGGTAATGCCTCATAAAAGTTATAGCTTTTGTGATGACCTAGAAAAATTGGAGGAAATGTTGTGGAAAATCTGGAGAGGTCATTTCAGCAGTCTGAAAGCATTGCAAAGGCATACCCACAAAGATAAAATTGGTTATGCTTCAGGAAGAGCGATTCTTTTGTAGAGCTCTGGGTGCACACATGGGGCAGGTTTCTGATGAAAGTGATGTGTTAGGTTACAACTGTACTGAATTGAAATGAGGAAGACAAAAATCTGACTTCTCCAAATATTCCAAACTTGAGAAGAATGAGAATAAGAACCATCCATCATTCCTGCTCTAAGTAAGCTCTCACTGGACATAAGATGAACTGGATGGCCTTAATAAGTCTTCTGTGTTTTCATTTTTTGTGACTTTATGAACTTGCCTGGTGCTGTATCTACTATATAAGTATTTGTGATAAGAACAAAATTAATTTCTGTCACTGTCCCCTTTGATTTTTTTACATTCACATTTTACATTGAAGTAAGTATAAACTCTATCACTGAGAAGGAATTTAATCACATATTATGTGATTCTAAACTTAATTACCTTTTTCCTTTTCTTTGTGCATGTGTGTGTGCTTATTTTCTAACCCATTGTGCCTTGACCTTTAGTTGATATTTTATCATTGTTTTGGATATAATATAAACACTGAATAAGCATAGCACTTCAATTATGAACTTTTGACAATAGCACTAATTTTATCTATGAAATAATGCAGAGAAAATATGTGGATGAAAGAGTGAGAGTACATTAGGAATGTCATAATCTTCAAATACCAGACAGTATCTTTTCTGAATAGCTTCCATTCTAAGTGAATTGCAGAATTTGTCTGATATTATTAGCAGTCTAATAAATCCAGTCAAAGACCTGTAAGGAAATATTGGTGAGGCATAATATTCTATATGTTTTGCAAGTTCCTGACGCATTCAGTTAATTTTGCTGATAATAATATATAATATTCCAACCTTATATATAAATAAAAATTATCACATATTTCACATTTATGTAAAGAAAAAATTGGATCTAAAATTCAAGTTAATAGCTTAAACATTGCCACTCCAAAGAAACACTGTAAGGCATAAGGGTAAACACTCGAGTAAGAGAACTGGGGAGATGTTAAAGTGTACAAATTTGCAATTAGAAGATAAAATTCTGTCAATATAATGCACAGAATAGTGAACAGAGTCAAGGTATATTATTGTAGTATATAATTCAAAACTGCTAGACTGTATCCTAAATGTTCTAAGTACAAAAATGATGATTATTTCATGTGGTAGGGGTTGTGATTACAAGATATAAATGCATCAGATCAACATGTTGTAAGCCTTAAATTTACACAAATTTATATGACCATTAGATCTCAATTAGAAAAATAAACACTGAAAACATAAACAAACTGATATTTTATCACACAGTTACTGTTTCAATTAGAATGAGAGTATACATGTTGTCTTAGTGCAAAGCTTTCAAATTATTATCAACATCACTGCACATTGTCCCATCTGCACCAAGATTTCGTATGATTGCATTATTAGGCAGAGATAATAAAATAGACCTAAGTTTTCCTTAATGACTCAGTTTGTTAAGGCACAGTTTATGAAAACTATGGATCTGGGTTTGAGATACCTGACCTGGAAGACAGAAAACATAAACATAATTATTTCAAAATATGTTCAGTGATTTAAAAACAATGGAAGTAGTAAACAGAAAATGAAATACCAAAGTGAAAACATAGTGGACTTTTTCTTTACTTCAAATTTCAGATAAAATTAAGACTACACATGCCATAAGAAAGAATTAATGAGCTAGGAGATAATATAGTTGAATCCTTAAAAGACAAGGAAATTTGAAACTTTAATTTCTTCAATGTCATTTCATGTACTTTATAACTCTGGTATTGAGTATAATGGTGGTCATTTTATCCTTAAAATGTGTATTATAAGTTCTGGAATTTTCTTCCTATAAGAATTAAGTATTTCACAACACAAATACAATTATATACATTAAAAGTCCTATATTTTTCAATGAATATTATAATTTATTTTGAAAGTTTTCTCATAAATATAAAATTGATGGTAAGTTATGTCTATTAAGGATTTCTAAAGATAATTAATTTTTCCCATGGCTTTCAGTTGCTGAAAAATTACACAAAGCGGCTCATTCATATTAAAATTTATATCAACTCTCAAAATTGCATAATTGTTTTGAGTATCCATAGTTCTCTTTTAGTGGATTGATGATGCATTTCATGTAGACATTTTTACCTTTTCTTATCAAAACTCGCAAAATAATTTTAAATTTAGCAAAGAAAGTCTCCTTTGAATACCTAACATACATAGGCTAAGTATTGATATGTGCAGTAATCTGCCAATATTTCAACCTGTTGTAAAATCTTACATATTTTTATACTGCTATTTTTCAACACTAAAGTTCATTGGTAAATGTTTTGATTAATTAGATAAATTTCCTGTCCCTGCTTATACATTTTTCGTGGGCATATTGCTTCAACATTTTTTTTGAGATTTATAAGAATTTCAATAAGTTAAAACATCCTTTTTTCTCTCACACATATTACAACTCTTAACTAGGTGTTTGTGGTTTGAACATTTTTATATTAATGGACAACCTTTATAAATTTCAGAAAGCACTTCTTCAGGAACATCCCTATTGGTTTTTCATAGCAACTACTGTAATTCTTCAGAATATAATATATTTCAATCAATGTTAAATAATGCTACTTGAGGGCACTTAAAACTAAAAGACATAGTTAACTGGTTCAGCTGTTAGATATGATTTATCATAATCCATTTCATCTGCATGTGCTAAGCATCATGCTGTGATAGTCTTACCTTTGCACCTACATGTTCATAGTATCAGATTCAGATTCTAGTATTTTAGATGCATTTTCTATTTTAATCAATCACTGAGAACTTTCCGCAGAGATGAACATTAAAATTTTAGTGGAAAATAATAGCTATATGAGGATCAAAAAACACATTACATTCAATACTCTTAGATAATAATTTGAAAATACACAAACCAAGACAATCCATCAACTGTTTACTCAACATTAGTTAACCCCTGCAGTCCTAGTAGCACCTAACTATATCTTCTTGAAAACAGGTAATAGTTACAACATTCTAATTAAAAATGTCAGATTTAGAAAAGTATTTAGAAGAAATAATTTCATTATTTTTCTCATGAAAATTCTTGATATACTGCTATGAATTACAGTAGAAAAACTTGTGCCTAATGTATCAAATTTAGTGAGATTAAAGAGAAATCATTACATGGAATGAAATAAAATGGAGAGTAGAATATGTTATATTCTACAATAAAAGTTATGCAATCCTTAGACATTGCTAATGCCAAATACACATTATCATAATTGATTTCCGTGTAATCAATATTATTATTTTGTCATATATTCTATTTGCTGTTAACTATTATCAATTAGACCATTTTTTCAAATATTCGTTCTTTATTCAAATGCATACCTTTATATATTTCCATAGTAATAAACTCTTCTAAACTGTCTTCAACAACTTATTTCAAATTACATGCAAACAAAATTTTATTGGACTGTATCATTCAAATATATTTTCTTCTCTGTGAGTACTGTGTACTCATTCAACAAATTCATGGAAAAATGTATTTTTTGTATTCAAACATCTTTTATATAATAGTGAAACTCTATTGAATATTTTTTCTTTGCATTTTCTCAAAGATCAGGATTTCAAGTATAAATTTTACCAAAATAAGTAGTTCTAAATAATTTTATTCATATTCTCTGGTAAAAAATCCATAAAGTTCTGAATGTGTACTTTTATTTTCATTTGTCCCATAAGTGTGTGCACCTAAACAAGGATTTTTTTTTGTTTTCTGCAGTGATGTAATGGGAGCAGTGTTTGAAAACCACCTTTCCTTTCTAGGGAGAGAATAGCTTCCAATCTCAGACATGCTTGAGAGAATAGCATTTATTTCCACATGCAGCTTTTATTCTTTCTTAAATCACTTATATGCATATTGCCCAGCCACTTAGTGTTAATAAAATTATTTCTGTGAACTTTACCAAATGTACACTGATGTGAAGAGGGGTATTGGGAAGTGACTGAATTTCTCGATCCAGAGAACTTAAAAAGAGATAAAAATATAGATTAAATTCAGGTATTTCTATTTTTGTTGTTTTAATTCTCAAAAAAGATAGCACATAAAGATTTCCATTTTAACTATTTCAAGTGTATAGCTTAGTGGCAATAGTTACCTTCACATCTTTTTGCAGCTATCACCATTGTCTATCTTGATAGCTTTCATTGTTTCAAATTGGAATTCTGTACCCATTAAACAATAACTCCTTATTCTTCCTCCTTCCTCCCTTTTGAAATGGCTATTCTATGTCTGCTTTATGAATTTTACCATTCTAGGCAGCTCATGTAAATATAGTTATAAAATATATGTGTTTTTGTGTCTGAATTATTTTACTTAGCATATCTTCAAGCTTTATTCATTGCAGAAATCCTCAAAGTTTCCACCCTTTTAAAGACTATATAATAATATATAGTATGCATATAACATTTTGATTATCCATATAACCTTTTGGGTATTTTGAATAACAATATAGTAATATTTGTGTGCATTTATCTATTTGCATACATGCATTCAATAATTATATATAACTGTATTGTATATAATCACAAGTGTAACTGCTGGGTTATACAGAAACATATTTAATATTCTAAGTGACTAGAACGTTTTATATTCTCATGAGCAATGCTCAAAATTTCACTTTTTTCCATATTCTTATCAATATTTGTTTTCTGCTTATATTTTAATATCAATCCTAACAAGAGTGAAGTGTTATTTAAGTTTTGATTTACACTTTCTTAATGATGTGAATGTTGAACATATTTTCTATACTTATTGGCCATTTGTTTACTAGGAGAAATGTCTATTCAAGTACTTTGCTCATTGTTTAATGGGTTGTTTGGCTTTTACCTTTGTTGAGTTATAGGAGTTCTTTATATAGTACAGCTAATTACATACCAATTATATGATTTGCAAATATTTTCTTCCATTCTATGATTGCTTTTTCACCTTATTGTCACATTCTTTGACACACAGAAGCTACTAATTTTGGTTAAGTTCCATTTATCATTTTTCTTAAAATGAGCTGTTTGTCTCTATGGTTTTAATCCCTGAAATCAGCACCAAATTCTGGATCATGAAACTTTTCTGCTGTTTTTTAAGAGTTATCCAATTTAAGCACTTACTTTGAATTCTGGATCCATTTTGAGTTAATATTTGTATAAGGTGAGGATCTAATGATCCCTTGCAGGTGAATAGCTGGTTTTCAAGTACTGTTTTCCTTTAGAAAAATATAAAAAGTTATCTAAAAATTAATAAGATATCTTGAGATTCCAAATAGCAAAATTTATCTTGAAAAAGAAGCACAAAATGGAAATGCTTATTTCCTGAGTATGTTAATTTAAAAACTTACTGCAAAGGTACAGTATTCAAAATAAGTATAGCATTGGCATGAACACAAACATAGAGAAAAAGTAATATAATAAACAGCAATGAAATAATGGGTTTACTAATACTTATGTTCACATGATTTTTTGAGGAAAGTGGCAAGTTCATTCAATGAGTAAATAACAGTATTTTCAATGTTGAATAATTAGAAACTGTTGAATAATTACATGGACCTTTAAATGGAAATATTGAATATGATCACATCACATAAGTAACACATATATACAATCCCTATTTTAGGAGTTACCTAGTTTTAATTCTCTTGAAGTTAATTTCTTGATCAAAACTTCTCTAAACACCTTCAAATATGAACCAATAAGTTTTATATTACTTTTATATTATTATAAAATCATTTATAAATGATCTTATCTAATACACATGTAGTAACTATAAATATATAATAACTGTGCTTTTATATCATTAAGGTTGTAGAGTCTTTAGAGTCTGTCCCATAAAATTCTTCACTTAATGTCTGCCAATGAATTATGCACATACACTTATTAATGTAAAGCCAGTTCTGCACTCCTCAGGCAGCATTCAACAGATGGACACCAGAATTTACTATTGAAAGGCACCAGTCAAGAAAGTGGGAGAATTATCCTTTTCCAAATTCAAGTCTTATAGGGGTTACAGAAATTATCTTGGCAAAGCACGTAGGCAGGGGCAATACCGGGGATGGTAAAGTATTTGAGGAAATTCTGCGGTCTTTGGTGATAACAGACACCGTCGGGGCCACAGGGGCAAGATTTCATTGTGTTGATTTTTGTTCTTCCTGTTTTGTCATTCTTAAGCGATTCAGTGACTGAGTTATCACATTAGTAGCATCTGGTTCAGCACTGGTCTTTCTTGGTCTCTGTCTCTCTGTCTCTCAGTTTCTCTCTCTCTCTCTCTCTCTCTCTCTCTCTCACACACACACACACACACACAGATATCATTTGCATTTTAACTAATGAAGGGACTAAAAGAGAACACTACAAGTTTCTCTGAATGGGTCACTTGTACATCCCCATTCTGACTCAAAGGAGTTGAGGACAATGGCGGACAATCTCACAGGCAAGGAAGTTCTAACTCTATTCCTTTCCTTAACCAAATAATTTACTACCACATAGTCTTCCACTCATCTCCTAATCCAGAAATGTTTTTCTTTTCCTCATCATCTAGAAAAATGAAGTTTGGGAAGTTCTTAATCCAAAAGATAGTTCATAAATAGTTCTAAGAAACAAATTTAGTCACTGGTTACCCTCTTTGTACTCTCCCAACACCCCAATTCCCTTTCCATGCTTCAGCTCAAGATAAGTAATTGATTTGACTTAGCCACCTGAGAATTTACCACCATGCAAATCCTCCATTTATGTTATTAAATTTGGGCTATTCTCTTTAATTGTGTGTAATGTTAAATTTTTAATATGCCCAGCCTGTGAAAAAACTTAGAAATGGTAAATCTTTTCCTTTGACCCCCCCCACACTACTGATCTTTTTTCTGTAAGAGTTATGTTGTTGATGTCTCTGAAGTATTTTAAACTTTACCAAGATATTAAAATTATTTTTTCTGATTTGTGTGTCTCTTCAAACATCATCTCTATTCATTGGTCTAATGGAATATCTCTAGTTGTCTATCCTCATGATGAAGGACTATTGAACATTTACATGTCTCATTTCCAGTCCCATGTAGAGATTATCTTTTAGTATTATAAAAATTCCAGATTCTTAGGAGAGAATAATCAGTCTTTTATGACCAGCTTGGATGGTCATGTACTCTTCATACATTCATTGAGGGGACATCAATATCATAGAGTATAAAATTTCCTGAGACTCCCCAAAATGGTTGGGGTGCTGACCCCATATAAATGTATAACTTTTAGGTTTAGATAGAGCCAAAATGTGATGTTTTTACTATATATATTTCAATACAATTAAGAAAATTCTAGTGCAGGACTGACAAGTACTAGATCTGAATGTGAATAACTGGTGAGACTGTAGTGTAGTTTGTGAAATTCAGATTTTAATATAAAATTGGATTCAAATTTCTTTTAGTGAAACTCTTGTTTTTAATAAATCCAGTGATTATATATATCAAAGTATGAAAATATATCATAAAACATATTGTAAATCAATTTAATAAAAAAATACAGTAAAAATATAAATCCTTGAGAAATACACAATTTTCTTAGACTACTTCGATATATTCTTAAAAATGGGTTAATTGCAAGGAATTGATCAGAATTTAGGAGTTTGTTCTTATCTTATGAATGATAGTGGCCAAAAGAGATAGTGAATGATTATACTCCAACATGGTATCTTTCTTTGTCTATATGAAGTTAAACAAGTCCTGTTACAGGCTAGCTATGACTAAGTAGAAACACCTCAGAGTGGGGCTAAACAAAAGGAACACAGTAATTTTCCACCTCACAGTTATTTTTCAGGATGGCCCAGGATGAAACCACTTCATGGGCTGAGATTGAATAGCAAAACAACCTTTGAACTTTAGAACTTTCCCCAAACGTCCAAAGTCTGAACTGGCCGAAACCCATTAGTAGAGCTTGCACAAAGATCTTGGCTTAATCCTTAGAGACCTTGTCTTCCTCATTAAAATGTCATTAGCATGTAACTTTTCACAGCTCTCTATCACTATGACAGATCTGACACTGACCATAAATGGTGCAAAAAGAGGTGGTATCTTTTTTTCCTGGAATTCCCTGCTTATTCTCAGAAAATATTAGCATAAGTTGACCTTCTAACCACCCCATTCCTGCTTCCTGGAACCCTGAATTTTATATGAATACCCATGCCCTGGCCAACATGTGTCCTTCTCACTCAGAGAGTTCCTGGAGCCCTCTCACTCTTTGCATTAAATTTTCTCTTCGTCTTCAGTTTGTGAGTCTTTATTTCATTCTTGAAGTGGGGGTGTCAAAGACTTTCCACTGACAGTGTTAGTCATTTATTCACA
Source organism: Solenodon paradoxus (assembly GCA_004363575.1). Lineage (NCBI taxonomy): Eukaryota > Metazoa > Chordata > Mammalia > Eulipotyphla > Solenodontidae > Solenodon > Solenodon paradoxus. The sequence continues at coordinate 610,231 of RJWH01000266.1, read as the reverse complement.
AATTTAGAAAAGCTTTAACTCCTACTTTGTACTTGGATATTGTATTTTCTAATACGAAATGTGAATGAATTTAAGTAAGATGACTGTTTAGGAATGTGATGGGTGTTAGGTATTGAGATTTATGTAATTGAGAAAGAAGATCTCTTTTTTTCCTTTATGCCATCTCACTAGAAAAAGAAATTGTTGAAAAACCAGTCTTGTGAAAATGATAATTGATGTCATGGAAAATAAATAGGTTTAAAACAGCTTGATAGTTAAAAGCTTTAAGTGATTCCACAGCTCAGTCCTCAGTGGGATGCTTTCCTCATTCAATGACTAGATGAACTCATCTGATGTGCACCACTTAATGCAATTTGAGTTTGAAAATGCTTTGATTAGACAGGAGGCAAGATGTAAGGAATTAGAAGTCATTCTTAATCCTTGCCACAAAGCTAAGGCATATATGAGCACTAAGAAGTAAATTAATCACTTTTTAGACTTGGTAGAATGTTTTGAGTGGATAAATCACAGAATTTCTGATAATATCCGTCTCATTAAGGATGGCATGTTAGGTCACCATGTTTTTCTGAAAGCGAACTAACATTTTAAAAGTTTAGATGGCTGATAACATTTCAGCAAACTGCTTGTTGTTACTACTGACATGAAGGAATTTCCAAGCAAGCATTTAGTGGTGATAGAAGGTGGTAACACAATATCCTGAAAGGGATTATAATTTATTATGTGTACGGGAAAAAAGTAAAGTAAACTTGAATCCTATGTCATATTATTATATATTAAACTTGAATTGTTAAATTATAAATATTTGAAAAGTTTTATAACTTCTTGATGAATTAAACCATCCATTCATTCTGTCTTGCTGATCCAATATTTATTGAACATATATTTATCCATGAATATGACAGTCCTTATCTCCTTGATTTTATGATTGAGAGCGTCCTTCAGGAATTCATCTAGGATTTGAATTGCTAGATTTGAAAAATGTGCAACTTTTCTTTACTATAAGCTATTTTCAAATTGCTTGCACTTTCATATTATTCAAAAAATATTTGTTGAGCCCCTCTTATGTGCTAGGTATTTATCACAGGTCTAGGGACATAACTTGCCTTTTATTGGTTGAACTGACTTAAACTCATTAACTTTGTGTAAATGCTCTTTTTCATATTTATTCTTACTAATGCTTGGCACTGTCAAATTTTTCTATTCATTTATTTTTTAAGTAGACGAGTGTGAAAATATATGCCATCTTAATTTATATTAACTGATTGCTCTCAACCTGAACATTTTCATGAAGTTATGGACAGAAGTTGTAGTTGACATTTATCAATATTACTGGCATAGAAATAAATTATTTCACATGAAAGTAGTATAAAGAAGAAAAACAGGGAATAGCAAGTTAGAACCAAATCTATTAGCTCGCCTGTATTTAAAAGTCAAAAGAAACTAAGAGGACTAACACAAAATGTGCTATAAAAAAGTGAAACTCAGAAGTGTGGTCTACTGATTTCTAGAAATGTGTGTTCCAAACAAAAAAGAACAACAAAAGGAATTGATAAGGCTTATAAATACTGTTGAGAAATTGAGGAGTATATGGGCAATATAGTCACTGGTTATCTACCTAAGGGACCACCATACATTATTGTTATTTTCTTAAATATGTTTATTAATTTTTTATTTCTCATACCTTCTCATATGATTTTTAATACTTTATTATTTTATTGCAGCAATTTCATTTTGTAAATTAAAAAAAAGACAACTCTCCTATATATAGGTTCCCCATGTGTGAAGTTTCCCCGTTCCTCACATAAGTGTCATCACGCCCTGCCCTCCACCTAGTAACTGTGTTATTCAGTCTTATGGAGAGGGATCCACCCACCTCCTCCCTGCACCCCACCCCAATTCCTGTTGATAACCTCAGTTCTTTTCCAAGTGTCCAAGGGTTGTTTTTGTTTCTTCTGTTCCTTTTGTTTTGTTTATTCACAGTCCACCTATTTGTGAAAGATGTGGGCAGGAATGAGCGTGAGTTGGCAAGCAGGCAGGAAGAGAGAGGAGGAAGAAGCATTTCATTTTATTTTTATTTAGTTGATTTTGCTTATTGCTCTGAATCCTAGGACTTGAACCCAGGTCCTCAGGATGCATGTTGACTGTGCTCAGCCATAGGAGGCAGACCTAACTGCTAATCCATCAGGGCATGCCTAATTTATCTAGTTTCAATTTCTCTATTGTTTTTCACTGTAGAAATGATTCATAAAAGGTTATTAAAATTCTCTCAGATTTGTTGTTCTATAAATGCATCCCTGACAAGAGAATTATTTAAAGATGAGGACAAAGGCATCTCCCAGAAATAATATACAATCTCCTTTCATCCTAATCCTTTTGTCCTTTCCTTAATTAGAGAACCAAATGACTCCTAAGTCTCTGCCTTCCTTCAGCATGTAGCTTGAGTAATACTTAATATGAAGTTTATCTGTTACTCTGTCCTTTTTAAGAAATCTGTCTTTACTTTCAGAGTAAAAATGAGTCACATGTCTTGTCACTTGAACGCCCTTTCTGTTTCCTTCACCTTCCAGTTCCCCTTTCCTGTGCCTCAGCACAGAATGTAAGTCTTTGATCATTTACCTGAGAATTTACAGGCATGTAAATATGCCAGACATAGGTCATTAGATTTGGTCTATTCTCCTATGAAGCTTGTCTGAGGTTAATTTGTTCATTAAGTCCACGAAAAATATCAGAAGGATGAGGATTTTTTTCTTATCTCAGCAAGCAGTGTGCAAAAGATAAATTATAAGCTCCTAACAAGTTGTATGAGAATCACTATAATTTACTCCAGACATTATCTACCACCATTTATTTATTTATGTTTTAAAGAAAAGGTGCAGGCAAGAATGGTGACTAGGCAGGCAGGCAGGCAGGAAGAGAGGAGAGGAGAGGGAGAAGCACTTTATTCATAATATTTAGTGGTTCATCTTGGTTGCTCCCATTGGTCCTGGAACATGAACCCAGGACCTCGGGCTGTATGTGAACTGCGACCAATCATTACTCTACCACTGCCCTCCTCTACCACCATTCTGATACCTTAGACACTAATATTACTAAACTACTTTTAATTCTTGCTGTATTCCATACTGTTTGCCTGTATTCAAGCTTCCATACATGTGATTTTCTTTACTAGGAGATTTTTTTCCAGTAGGGTGTCCACGTGATTAACTATTCCTCTGAGGAGCTTGAAGAAATATATGAAAGTCACTAGCAACTTCTGGTTGCAGATTTGAAATTACCAAATTCACTAATAATCATCGCTTCTTCTTGACTGCATATTAGTTATATACTAGGTATCCCACTATTTTTATATAATATTATCATATCAATCTTATCACTCTCACAAGCAGTAATAAGGGAACACTTCTAAATAAGATTAAGTAATTTACTCACAATCACTCTCATAAAATTTTTGATTCAAAATCACATCTGTGTCTCTAAACCCAAGTCTGTCACCACCATGTGGTGATCTGCTATTTGCTAGATCCTCCATAGCTAAATCCTACTACTTTGGTGTGCAATCAGGTCACTTTTTCTTAATCAAAAATTATATCAGTGAGACTGGAAAAAATGATACTCTTGTCCTTAAGTTGGTCCATGTTATGTGTTGGTTTTACAGATCGGTTATATCCATTATCTACCTAGGAAATGACTCCTTTTCTTTTTTCCCCAAATAGAATCCACAAATGAATGAATTTGGTTCAAAACTAAACAAAACATAACATTTAGACTGGAGACTGGTTGCCTTAAATCTAGGAAACACTGTGATGTCAGAAAATAACAAGGTTAATTGATAAACACAAACAGAGTCACACACTCAGACACAGGCAATTACCACATATCTCTAAGTTCCCTAGGCAGGATGTTATCTTTTACCTGGCACTCCTACATCAGCTTGCTTATTTCCTCATGACCAGGAGTTTGTAAAAGTAATGTATCCGCACAGGGCAACCAGATGAAAAGCTGCTTTCATTGCCGTTTCCTTACTACTAATGATTCTTTATGTTTAAATGAAATAAGTTTTAACTTGAATGAAGTATCCTTCAACACTATGCTTATAATCACCCTGTAAAACTAATCTCATATCACTCACACTTTCATACTAAAAACCGACTTGGTAACTTAAATAAAAAAGAAAAGCAGTTTATTAGTTCTTTTATTTACACTGCTATCTAGTTTTCAGGATATTAAATTCTCACCTAAGTCTGTGTACTTTTCACACCACACCCAAAGCAAGAGTTCTAGTGTCTTTACTGCCATCTTGTTCACTTCTTTCTTCCCTTGTTTTCTCCCCCTTCCCATTACCCTAGGAACCACAATCTGTGCCCTGTGAATTTTGTTCAGATTTTCTGATCGATGATTTTGTTTCTTTCATTTTCCATATATGTGATTATCATTTTCATTTCTCTTTATCTTTCTGTTTGCTTCATTTAGCATCATCATATCCAGTTCTATGCAAGTTATTGCAAATTTCGTCTTTTTAACAGTTGAATCGAATTCCATTGAGCATAAATACCACAACATCTTTATTCAATCATCTGTTGACAGATATTTAGATTATTTCCCTCTCTTAAGTATAGTGAATTGTGCAGCTATGAACATAAGGATGCACCTGTATTTACAGATTAGTGCTTTTGGGTATATGCTAAGAAGTTGGATTACTGGATTAAATGGTGGATCTATGTTTAATTTTTTGAGAAATCTCCATACTATTTTCAAGAGATTGCACTAATTTACATTCTCACTGACAGAGGAATAGAGTTGCTTTTCTCCACATCTTCTTCAATACATTTTTTTTTTTTATTTCTGGTCTTTTTGACATAGGCCATTCTCGTTGTCAGGAGGTGATGTCTCATTGAGGTTTTTAACTGAAATTTCCTGATGGTGAGTAATATAGAGCATTTTTCAATGTGTCTGTAAAGCATCTGTGTGTCTCCTCTACAAAGGGTATCAAAATACAAAAAAGCTCATGTATCTCAACAATATAAAAGCAAATGACCCATCAAAAAATGGGCAGAAGACCTAAACAGATACCTTTCTAGAAAAGTCACATAATTGGTAACTTTCCTTAGGAAAATATGTGAACATTTTTACTTTGTATGTGAACTTTCATATGTATATGTATTTCTGATTAGTATTCAGGCAAAATACCAAGTAAGTCAACATGTAATAAGTCTATTTTATCATGACTGCTTAGGGGAATAGTTAATCTTTTTAAATCAATTATTTGTATGACTATGTATATATTTAATTATGCATTTATTGAACATCTATTCTGTGCCAAATTCTGGGCTAATTTCACTTGGTATAAAAATTATTTTGCTTTTCAGAAAACCTAGCATAATGTTGAATTAATTAAACAAGGAGGCCATGAGACTGCTGGATTTAATGCTATGATAGGTTAACAAAAATAAACTAAAATTTAAATCTATAATCTCAAGGATAGGAAATATAAAACCTAAAAGCAATTATCAGCGACATGCAGACAACTATCCTTAAGTTACAGCCAATGGAAAATTTCTTCACTTTGCTTCCCTGGTTTCTCTACGTAAGTTTCTTCCTGAGTTCTTGTAGGAGAGCACTCTAAATGATTAATATTAAAAAAAAAAAATAAGAATGTCACTCCAATTTAATTGTAGAGTCCATCATTAAACAATTTCGTGAAAGAATTAGATTATTCTTAAAATTTTTTGCTATATCTTTTGTATAACAGCTTGACAAAAGATGACTGTATGTGGCAAAAAGACATTGTTCTCAAATATTTGAATTTAAACATTCATATAAAGACTACAAATGCAATGACAGGTACATTTATTAGTAAGGTGTAAATGATCAGGTTAAAGACATGGGTATAACATCAACAGAGATGTAATTTGTACCTTTAAGTCTTTCAGATTCTTATTTATATTATCTGAACTACCTGAACTAATTAGCAACTTTTCCTTGTATTTTGTTAATAGCATTTAGCTATAAATTTTCCAAGAATTTCATTAGTGCAATTGAATTTATCATCTTTTATGCTGTAATGACATGACCATTCTTTACATTATATATGAACTCAGATTAGTATCTTGGTTCCAACTTGCAGTCAAGGCTATAATTTCACAGAAATACATACATTTGGGAAGATATGTACAACAATTCTGAAAATCAGTATAAAAATTTAAGGAAAAAACTGAAAAAAATCATATATAAAATGTGCTATTTCTGTTAAGGATCTTTATACTTTTAGTATAATATTCTTTAATAAGCACAAAATACATAATTTAAATATTAACTTTGCTTCAATTGCTACTAAGCAATTATAAAATCATTTTGGAAAATTGGTCTTAAATTTTAAACAAAGTTAATATTAAGAAAAATATTAAATATTAATGAAAACTGATAAAATATTTTGACATAATGGAGATATTTCATCAAAAAGTTAATCCATCAATTATGCTTATTATTCTATAATATTTCTGTGAAAGAGATAATCAGATTGTGGAATTAAAACTAAAGTGCTTCAACAAAGGTGTATCATTCAAAAGTCACTAAACAAATTGAGATATGTATCACAAAATAATGTTAAAGTACATGAAATTAAGATTATTTTACAAAAGCATAAAACGGCTGTAAAACCTATAAGTTAACCCGAAATAAGTGCTTCAAATTGCAAAATTGAAATAAAAGCTGGAAAACGTGTATGAATGAAGTGCATTCTGATTATAGCACAGTATCAAATACCATGAAATAAAGTTGTTGATATAGATTATCGACATATATTCAACAATAGAACAGTCATGACTAAGCAATTTTAGAAGACAATTTATGGTTCTATTTATCAAAGTATAAAGTAAAAGATATCAAGAAATAACATGAATATGATTTTACTATTTTTGCCTAAAAAATAAAAGGCACCAAAAATACTTAATTTTAAAAATCCCATTGGAACATAACATAGTTTTCAATTTAACAATAGCACTCTGAAATTGATTTTGATGTGAAAGAATAAAAGTTCTTGATATTTACAATCAATTAATTTCTCATTCTAATGGTTTTATTTCTGAAAGAGATGACTGAATCGATGTATAGCTTCTTTTAAAAAATCACTTTGAGTATATAAATTGCTGAAAATTCCCCATCACTATCTTGTGTTTCTTGATTCCTGTTTAAGAACTACAAGAAGGAACAGAGCAAGATCACTATATAGTCCATACTAAGAAATGTGAAGTTTTGTTCTAGCTTTTGAATCTGCAGTCTTTACATTTTAAAAAAACTGTGGTATTTATTTATTTTTATTGTATAGCTTCATAGGTATTTATTTTGCATGTTGACATAAAATTCAAAGCTACTCTGTTTTGTTGCTGCTTAAATTGCACTAACTTTGTCCTTTGACTTTTCCTTAGTGAACTTGTGAGAAATTTAAAAATATTTCCATCTTTATTAGAGTGTGTGTTTGTGTGTGTGTGTGTGTGTGTGTGTGCATGATGTTCTAGGTTCATCTTATATCTATTTTCTGTTTAGTCTTAATGTTAATCATTTTTCCAAAGATGCTGTTCTTTTCATTGGATAGTGGTACTAGATTACAACTGATCTTTGTCTGTTTTTGTATGTACAAATGATTTGTGCACAGCTAACAGTTCCGTTTATATAGCGACCATGGTGGCTTTCATGCTTGATTGCTCAGCAGCTCTTGATCTTAAATCCCTCAAATATTGGCCATCCAACTCTTTACAGAAAATGTTTGTTGACCCACCTGTATAACAACATAACTGGCTAAAATGCAAAAATATCAATTAATTAGACATTTATTTGGTCTTTATAAAGAAGAAAAATAATTGAATTTTATTGTATCATTGAATTTCTGTAGAATTGGTTCTTAGGCAGGTATTTCAAATGTCTATCATAGAAATTATAATCTTTTCTTCCCAATATAAGTTACATAGACGATTCAGGGAAATAGCTTACATTAAAAGTAAAATATAGTGGCCTTGTGTTAACTCTCTTTTCTTTCTTAAGCTATATTTTGAATTTGTCAAGAGAAATAGATTAGAAGCAATATTCAGACTGTTGACATTTTCAAGTTTTAGTAATTTCTTAACTGTATTTGCTTATAGAATTCAAATAAGATTCAAGAGTAAATAATAAATACTTCTAATTTAGACACCAACTTAACTTTCTACAATTTAGATCCAAATTCAATAAATAGATAACACTAACAGGGTTTTTCAAATGCACAGGACATTTCTCATTTACAAACTGACAAGTGCCAACAGATACTTTTTAAAAATTAACTCCTTAGTTTTGTTGTTGGTCTTGTTTTTGATATTTTGAAGTCACTAACAAGAACCTTTTTAATAGCTGTATGCAGCCAATTAGTCCTCTATTCTCTCTTCAACTGTTTCCTGGCTGATTTTTAAAAGATGAGATATATCAGATGCTATTTTTAACATTTCTAGACAATGACAAAGTTTTCTTATAAAACACATCTGTTTCGGGGGTTCTGTTTTACAACAATCACAAATGTTAGATGCATAACTCAGCATATAAAGAAAACATGATTTGAAACATGATTTGAAATAATTTTAACAAATATTTAATGTTCCTTAGAGGTAATGTTTTAGAATCATTTCTTACTACTGGCTAAAACACAATACTCGCAAACACAAGTAGTTAATTTGAGTCTTATATTTTTCCACAGTTCTGTTTGTTGTTACCCTTGATTGTCACTAATAGAAAAGTTATACTCATGAATATATGGTCATTTTAGCATGTTATTAATTCATGTTTAGTATTCAGAAAAATCTAACTCAAAAATTAAAATATTTTGCTCTTCAAAAACGAATAATCAATTTTATTTTTCTTGTTGCATATGCTTCATAATTATGTGAATCTATAGTGAGGAATTAAAAATAAAATGTTCTTCTCTAAATATATTGGCTTTGATTTTGCCAGCTATGGAAATTTCCTTCTTAGTGTATGAGTGGAACCAGAAAGTTTGCTTTATGTGTCAACATACTCAATTAATTACTCACATTTCATATATATTCTTTTCAAGTGTTCATGGACCATTCTCAAGAATAGATCATATTGGGACACAAAATCAATCTCAATAATTTTCAAAGATTGCAATTGTATCTATCGTCTTGTCCTTCATAAATTTATGAAATAAAAATCAATCAAAAGGAGAAACAAGGAAATTGAGGATAACAAACATCATGCTATTGAACAAATATTGTGGAAAATGAGGAAATCAATGGGGAAAAAATACCAGGAGACTAATGAAAATGAAGCTATGACTTACCTGAACTTACAGGATATAGCAAAAGAGAAATGTCATTGAAGGAAATACAAAAAAAGGAAAAAAAAATGAAGCCATAAGTCAGTGTAAGAAAGGAAATAATAAAAATTAGAGCAAAAATCAACAAAATAAAGGTCAAATAAATAACTCAAAAGATCAATGAAAACAAAAGCTTGTTTTCTGAAAAGATGAAACCAATATCCATATCTTTAACCAGACTCACAAAAAATAAAAGAAAAGAGAGAAAAACAAATACATAGACCATAAATGAAAGGTAAAATTGTACCCTGGTAGAGTAGCAGCTTAGTCAGCCACCTTCAGCTGCCACAGTCTACAAGCATCCTAAGGACCCAGGCTTGTGTCCTTGGACTGGGTGGACAAACAAGATGGAAAAATAAAGTGTGTTTTCCTTCTCCTTTCACTTCCTGCCTGCCTCTGCTACTCACCTAAATTCCTCCTGAACTTTTCCTTAAACAAAAGAAAAAGAAAGAAAGTTAAGTTACAGGAAATACTATAGAATTGCAAAAGATCATAAAGGAATAGTATAAACACTTATACGTCAAAAGATATGATACTCAAGAAGAAATTGAAAAATTCTTAGAAACATACATTTCAAGATTGAATTAAGAACAAGTAGAAAATCTGAACAGACCAATTATGAGTAAAGAAACTGAAACAGCAATCAAAAGTTGCCCCAGAATAATTCCAGGATCAGACGACTGCACTGGTGAATTCCAGCAAACTTTCAAAGAAGAATTAAATCCCAGCCTTCTCTAACTCTTCCAAAGATTTGAAAAAGAAAGAAAATATTCAAACACATTTTATGAAACCAACAATACCCTGATTACAAGCATAGTCAAGGCCATTATACAAAAAGAAAAACATACTTCAATAACTTTGATGAAAATAGATGTACAAATTGTTAACAAAAGTCCAGCAAACCAAATTTGACAATACATTAAAGAGATAATATACTATGATCAAGAATAATTTATTCTAAGGTTGTGAATGTAGTTCAGTCTAGAAAAATAAATAAACATAATATACTTCATCAACTAAAGGAATCATCTCATCTCAGTAGATGCAGATGAAAACACAAGATTCAACATTATTTGTGATGAAAACTCTCAAAAGTGGTTATAGAAAGAATATACTTCAAAGTAATAAATACCGTACTTAAGAAAACCATAGCCAACAACATAGTTAATGATAACAAAAACAGAAAACTTTTCCTCTAAGTTCAGGAAAAGACAAGGAAAGCTACTTTCTTCACTATTATTCAATATAGAATTGGAAGACCTAATCTTCACAATTATATAAAGAATAATAAAGGTATCCAAATTGGGAAGGAAAAAGTAAAACTAATGCTATTTTGTACATGAATGATAATATATACAGAGAATACCAAGATTCCAGTAAAAATGTATTACAAATAATAAACAAATAAACTAATGAGGCAGGCTACAAAATCAGTACAAAAACTATTGCATTAACTAACAGACAGAAAAATCAGGCAACAATTTAATTACCCATAACGTCAAAGAGAGTGAAATGCCTTGGAGTAAATAAAACAAAGAACAGTCCTATTTACTGGAAATTAAAAGACATTATTGAAAAGATTAGAATAAGACATAAAGAAATGAAATGATAGTCCACGATCATGGATTGAAGCAATTTACATTTTTAAAATGCTCATATTACCTAAAATAGTATACAGATTAAGTGCAATTCTTATCAAAACTCAACAGACTTTTTCACAGAAATAGAATAAAAATTCATGAATGTATTTGCAAATAGAAAAGACCCAAACAGCAAAAAAAAAAATCCTGAGAAATAAAGAACCAAAATATTAGCATCACAGTCCTTGATTTAAAACTACATTACCAAACCATAGCAATCAAAACAGTATAATATTGGAATGAAAACAAATTCACAGATTAATGAAACAGAATTCAGTGCCAAGAAATAAACCAAAACAGTTACAGATAAATAATTTACAACAGTGGAATTAAGAGTATAAAATGGAGCAAGAAAAATCTTTTTGATAAATAGTGTTAGGAAAAGTAGTCATGTGAAAGAGAAAATGACATTACTACCTAATATCCATGCATGTGTACAGTGCACACAGACACACAGGCATGAACATACAGATACATACACACACACATACATGCATCACCCACATAATTAAAAATAGACGAAAACCTTTCTCCTGATTATCTCACTAGGCATACCTTCTAGGTTGCCCAATGTTATTGCAAATGGCAGGCTCTAGACACCCTGCAATTTCACTCATGACATATAAGGAAAATGCTGTGTGTGTGCATATGTATGTATATATATATATATATATATATATATACTATATATGTATATATATGCATATACATATAAACAAAATCGAACAAAAATAGAATTTTACTGTATAAATTCAAATTAGAGGTTACCAGAAAGGAAGTGGACAAATCAGATAAATTGGATCAATCATATGTTGAAGGAAAGAATTGGATTGTGGTAAAGTTAATGTATCATATACAGATGCAGATTTATGATGATGAACCCCTTACACTTATGTACTTTTATGGTGTACTGTTGTTTCAACAAAATAAAAAAAAAATACATTAAAGTCTTGGACATAAGACCTGAAATCATTAAATACATGGAAGAAAACAGAGTCTGTATGCTCAATAACATAAGCCTCAGAGATGTCTTTGGGGACTTGACTCCAGCATCATGGATAATAAAGTAAAAATAAACAATGCAACTAAAATGAAAATGTTTCTGTACAATAAAATAAATCATCATCAAAACTGAATGGGATAAGACAATTGCCCATCACACATCTGACAAGAGGGTGATTTTGAAATATATAAAGTATTCTGTGTTACTCTAGTGTGTATGCTGAAGAGAGAGTAAGGTGGCTCATAATTGTCTAACCAGTTTTGCGTAGTATCTTGTTTAATCAGTTCTGTGTGGTGCATTCCTGAAGCCTCAAGATTGTTGAGATCCTACGGTGGAGAAAGAGTGGTGACATAATGCATCCAGTTACAGCTTCATTACTCTTGATCATTCCATTCTTTTTGCCCATCCTGTTCCATTTACTTTCTCCTTCTTGTACCTCCAAAATCCAGAGGCACTGCCATATATACCATAAAAGCAAACATTCCTCAATGATCATAGACCCATTGCTCCCTTCACTCCTAAGTAGAAATTCAGGCAAATGTCTGCAGCAGTCAGCATAAGGAATTGTTCTGTTGCATCCCACATATTCCCCTTCAGGTCCTAAGAAAGACTTTTTATCTTAGCTATTTTATTTCAGTGTATTTGAAAGAAACAAAAATCATCTGTGTTCACTTGCCTCTATCATTTTTTAGGTTTAAAAACAACCCCAGATGGTCCTTTTGTGTCTATGATGTTTCTATTCATAGTTTTTCTTGATAAAACTAGCCCAATGCAGGCAACAAGATTGCTATATACTCAAAGTCAGGAAGTAGTTCTTAGTCTTTTACTTTTTTTTTAAGTGGTGTACCATGCTTGATTTGTTTCTGATACTTTCAGAAATTTTCTGATATATGAATCAATAGTGCAATATTAGCTTTTATTATATTAAGATGCATTTTAAGTCTTAAAAAAAAAAAACTCCTAAAATTCAACACACAGTAACAACCCGATGAAGAAAATGGGCAGAAGATCTGGATAGTTCTCTAAGGAAGATATACAGCTGACTAATAGCATATGAAAGATGTTCATCATCTGAATTTATTAAGGAAATGCAAATCAAACAATAATGAGATAATGTATTTCATACCTGTGAGAATAGTTTTTATTCCAAAATCAAGAAACTGAAAATGTTGCAGAGAATATCGAGGGGAAAAACCTTTGAACACTGTAGTTGAGAATGTAAACTGGTGCAATCATAATGGAAAGCACTATGGAGATTCCTCAGAAAACTAAAAGTAGAAATTCTATATTTTTTTAGTTGGTCTACTTCTGAGCATTTATATGAATGTTACAAAAATAGTAATCCAAATAAATATTTGAATTTCCACGTTTTTACAACATTATTTACAATACACAAGAGCTGGAAATAAATTACAGTGCTCCTGGGTCGATAATCGAATAATAAGATGTTTATTTGCGTATATCTACACATTGTGTTACCGAGCTATCAAAAAACATGAAAACCTCCATTTTGTAACAATATGGATGAACCTAATGTGTATTATGCCTAGTGAAATGGCAAGTAGAGAAATACATGGTATGATTTCACTCATATGGTATGTAGAGAAACAGAACAAAGAAATGAACTAAATAAGACAAAATTTAACATTTGGATTAGAAATCAGATTAGTGGAAAGGTATGGGGAAAAGGGATTGAAAACCTAATGAAAGAGGTCGATAATACAATGAAAGACATGTTGACAGTGGTGAATTCAGTGAAGTATATAGATGTTGATTTATAATGATGAAGAACTAAAGCTTTTCAGTTATAATTCAATGTTCATTAGTTTTAAAAAATTCAGCACAATATCTGTTTCAAATATGTTCAGTGAATGAAAATTTCTCCTCTAAAATATGAAAAATTTAATTTATTTCGATGACTAAGATGTTAGATTTTGAATGTGTGCTAAATTTGATTAAGGATTTTAAGATATTAGTCCATAGATATGATTATGTTTTATTGAAAAAATGAAACAGGCTGTAGGATCAATTATATCCCTTTTTAAAAAAAGATGCAAGTGCTAAAACTTTGCTCACATAAATAATTAGATAACAACGTGTATTAATAATTTTTGTCAGAACTTCATTTGAATTGTCACAAAACACATTTAAATGACAAAAAATTATTTGTAACTACTTGTGTTTCACTTCTCAACTCTATTCAAGTTCTTTATTGATTTTATAAAGGAAAAATTATTAAAACTGACTATCATGTGTTAGGCAGCAATTAAGTCTTTCTGTTGTTTCTTTCTTTTTCCTTTTTTAATTTTTTTTTTTAAAGGAAAGGCGCAGGCAGGAATGAAGCAGGCAGAAAGTAAAGGAAGAAGCCGTATATTTATTTTTATTTTAATTGTACATCTGGGTTGTTTCCCTCACTGGCCCTGTAAGGCAAAAGTGGATCCTTGGGATGGATGTGGACTACATTTGACCAGAGGTGGAGAATTTAACCACTACTATTCCACCAGAGCATGCCAAAGTTTTACTGACACTTCATTTATTTTAATGCTCCATTTATATTCTATTTTAAGTTTTTTATCTAAAGGTATACATTTTAACCTGAAGCGATAGAAAAATATACAAAGAGTTGGAAAACCAAACTGGTAATTTATGTACATATTACAATAAATATTCTTGAGAAAACCACTGTACTAATTTTGCTAATAAAACTCAATTGGCTTTAATTTAAGAGGGCACATGTTGGAAACTTGAACAAATATCTCGATGACAATGATTTCCCACCATTTCTCTCCTATTTGTTATTTAGTTTTCAGACATGATTATTTTCTCTAATATCAAAGAATCTATGATGGACACTCAGTTATACTGCCCCCTTTAATGGTCTGTTGTCTCCTGAGCCTCTAAGAATGCAGAGGACTAAGGGCCTTCAGCTCCAGACACTCCTTGGAGTGCGTTCAGTTGCAGAATGTCATTTCATCAAGAGCCTACCCTTCTGAGACTCTATTGATGGCGGCAAGTTCACCAAGGCACTCTGATTTTGACTCTGCCCTAGATAATTCTGATGGACGTTTTAAGTTCGCAGCTCTTTAGAGGGTCAGTTGAGGTTATCATGGGGTGTGTCTTCAGGCTGATTGCTTCTTCAGCCAGATCGTGTGGCTGCACCCTGCATTCTACAGATGTGCATCCCTGATAGGCCCCATGCACACCAGACTCTAGCTGAGTTCATCTTCTTGAGAACACTTCCTGGAATACTGTCTTTGTTAGCCACTGGTTTGAATATTAGGGTTGTTTTATATATCCCATCACATTTCATGTTTGACTATAAGAACCTGAGAAATTATCTTTAACTTCATATCTTTAAATCCTCTTTCACCTCACCATTATGGAATAAAAAAGCGTTTCAGCTTTCCTGTCAACATACTTGCATAAGTTTAACTTTTTGATATCATATTCTTCATTTTGAGGATCAAAAACCTTAAAATAACTTAAATGAATGTAGCATTTATTTTTTACATATATTCCATAGTATATTGTACATGCAATATGCTTAAGAAAATATTTATATAAAATTTGAAGATTTTGATTTCAGACTATGACACATAGGAATTTACATTAGTAGTTACACACCGTTTCATATAAAAGGTATGCAAACATTTGTACATGCATCTCATTAAAACTTTAAACAGCCACATGTGTTTGACTTCAGCTTCAAATTGAATTATGCCAAAATTCTCACTTTCCATAAACTGTTTTGTTGTATGACATGTAAAAATAATGTAGAACTATTTTGATTTTGCCATTAAAATATTTCTATTTATAAAATGAAAGATGGAACAAAATGATTGATATAAAACATTTGAAATGGGCCTGTTAATTTGATAATTTTATATAAAGTTTAGCCACTGGGTAATGCATATTTTGCAAATTACTCTCAGTGATAGTCTTAAAAGTACATATTAAACAACAGTAGATTGCCAATTATTCATGAGATTTGAAAGATCAAATGATTTTGCTTAGTCTTTAGGAAAATTCTCATTTTTTGTGCTAGATCTATGAATATAATTCGTCACATTATGGAAAATGATGTGCAAATCTTTTGAAGAGTATTTACTTTGTTATATAATATATACACTGGCATTTCCATGCACATGGACAGAAGTAAGATAATCATATATTCTAAGCATATTTAAGCACTAAGTACATGCAATACTTTTGTCACAATTAAAAATAAGCTAAGAAAGAATTTTTATTGAGGAGAAAATTACTCTTATTATGGATATTATAAAAGTTGTTATAAAATTTGATATAAAACTGAGATAACATGTTAATACATGTGGACACTTCATTTATTAGCCATTAAGTGATATTTGTTTATAAGTTTTTGAGTTTGTGGGCAATATGTTTATCCTCTATGCATTTCTATTTTCTAATTTTCAAAGAAACCTTAGTAGTTAAATAAATATGCAGAGCAACATAAACAATGAATGCCATAACTTTACAAAAATGATTTTTTTGTTCGTCACATTAATAGTCCATTGAGAGTTAAACGTCTGCTACAATTAAAAGTGAGAAATGAGTTTACTACGAAACCACTGATTCATAGAAGTCTCAAAGGAACACACTCCTTAGGAGGATGCATAAATATACTTACGGTTCTTACCTACTAAATTGCTGAAACAAATTAATTCACTAAGCACTATTGACTGCCTTTTACGTTTAAGGCACTTTGATTCACTCATCTACATCTTAGTTCTAATAACTATAAAGTACACAGAAATGAAAGCACAAAGTATGCAAATAATTAGGAAATGGTATATTGGATGTTAGGAGACATTTATTCCAGTATCAGCTGTGCCTGCAATCAACACTTAACCCTTTGGAAAAGTCATCCACATCTTTTGAGTCACATTTTTCTCTTTTGCATAATGAGGATTGAGTGGAAAATCTCTATTATCTTCACTGTGAAAGTGTCTGGTTATACAAGAGCAGTTGGGATGGAAGAATGAGGTCCCATGTTCTTAATCCTAGCATATAAATAGATGTTACTTCACTGCTATGCATATACTTCATCGTTTTTGTTCTTACTAGTGACTGGAATTTGAGGTTAGCTTATCTCAAAACTGCAAAAAAAAAAAAAAAAGTAAGGAACTAGATTACTCATTATTGCTATACACCGAAATTAACTGAAGATGGAACAAATTGCTCAACATAAGACCTGAAACCACAGTATACCTAGAAGACAATGTGGGAATACTACTCTATGAGTTCAGCTTCAAAGAGATGTTTGAGGAAGAAGTATCTATGACAAAAGACACCAAAAACAAACGAATCAATCAGGACTACTAATCACAAATCAACTGGGTGTTGATGACAGGGACTCTCGCAAGTTGAGGAGCTTCTGCACTGCATTAAAAACCATCACTAAAACGAAAAAACAACCCACAGATAAGGAGAATATATTCACACAGCACAAATCAGACAAGAGCTTAATCTCCAAAATATGCAGAGATCACATACCTCAACAATAAAAAGCAAATGATCCACTCAAAAACTGGGATAAAGAACTGAATGGACACCTATCTAAAGAAGACACACAGATGGCCTACAGACACCCGAAGAATGCTCTACATCACTCATCATTAGATAAATGGAAATAAAAACTGCAATGGCATACCACCTCATTCCAGTGAGAATGGCTTATATAAAAAAAACAAAACAAACAAAAAAGACTCCCTTGGAAATAGCAGATGTAGGGGGTGTGGAGAAAAAGGAAATTTCCTGCACTGTTGATGGGATGGAAATGGGTTCAACCTCTTTGAAATGGATGTATCATTTGATTCACTCTTGGACCTATACCCAGAGGACGAAAATCTCTAATCAGAAAAAAGTCTCTGCACCTCTATATTGAGTAACACACTTCACAATAACTAAGACAAGGTTACAACCTGAATACACAACAATAGATGATTAGAATTCCATGCAGCTACTAAAAAAAAAAAAATGCAATTGAGTCATTTTTAACAATCTGAATGGAATTTAGAATTGGAACAGGTCATATTAAATGAAGTAAGTCAGAAAAAATGATGTGTGTGTGTGTGTGTTTGTGTGTGTATGCATTATGGTTTCACTAGTATGTGGAATATAATGAAATGATTGGAATAAATAGATGAACCCCAGCAAAAATTCTCAGAACACAAGATGATGACTGCCAGGGAGGTGGGAGAGGAAGGGAAGAGGGGAAAAGTTTGTGGTAAAGATCATTGGAACTCTGGTGGAGGATGTGGTATGAAATATAGATTGAGATATAGTGTCAGTATTCAACAATGAATGTGGCATTGGAACCAAAAGATTGAACAAATATACATGGCAAAAAATCAAACAAAAATAATGTGCATTGGAATTTCTGATAATGAGATGACCTGAAATTGTTTTAAAATAATGCGCCAAAAAGGAAAGGTGGATGATATAAAAATAACAGAAATTGAGTCATTGTTGAGGTGATGGGAATATAGGATTATGTTGACATCTCTACTTTTTGAACTTTGGAATAATTTCTATAGAGAACTCAAGATCAGAGTAAGCAAACATTCGTATGTATCTTTTAACAACAAAATCTCAAAATTGTACTAAAAATAAAAGAAATATAAGCTCACAGGTTGGGAGAGAACTGGGAAGTGACCATCAAAAAGTATTTCAGCACAATTCTGAAATATGGGATGTGTGTGTGTGTGTGTGTGTGTGTGTGTGTGTATGTATGTGTTCAACTGTGTGTGCTTATGTGGATTGCTATATCTATTGGCAGATGAGGGAAACCAGTTTAGAAAGCTGTTGTTATTGTTGTCTCCATTGTGTTTTCTATACTATCCAATGATAAAAGAAAAAAATGCAGCAATGTTTTAAGTGTGCGAAGGTAGTCAGGAATTTCTAGTCAGATATTCGAAGAAATTGGATAACATTTCCCATTATTTCTATGAAAAAAACAATGGAAGGAGTGTCTTGAAATGAAGCATTGTTCTATTGATCTACAGATCTGCAAGCAAGAAGTGAGACCAATGGCCATGGAAATACAGTAGTGTTAACATAAAGAGATATATGTTTTTTTTTTTTTTCCTCTTGCAATAGTAAACAGTCTCAATGGAGCCATGGAATTTCACTCTTTGCTTCCATTAGGATAAGGTGTTAGCCAGAAGGATAAAATGGAGTTTAAGTAAAAGGAGCATGAATGTTTAGCATATTGGCAGCAAAGTGATAGAAAGGATGGACTATAGAATCTAAACTAATCTGTAGAAAATGAAATGAAGATAAAAAGTAGGTGGCAAATAAGAAACTCTAAAGGTCACTGAACTAGAGGCACTTATAAGGTCAGAATGTGATGTATTTGTGGTAACAGAAAAATCAAATTGTGCAGATATGGCTCAAAGTGTTGAGGTGTTCAAGCTGTTTCTTCAGAAGTTTATCAGTTCCACCTGATCACAGATGGTTTAAAATGTTGTGTTAACAAAAGTATCTCTAGTTATTTCTGGATTGGGTGTTAATTATCCAGGGGGATATTTTAGCATTTAACTTCCAAGTTCTTTACAAAATGTTTCCCAAATCATCTAATTAAAAATATGTTTTATAGATGTATTAATTATGATCTCATTGTAGGAAACAGGAAAATACAGAGAAATTAGAAAATGAACATAATATATAAGATAACTCAAAATAAATGGTTTAATAGTCAGTTGTTCTTAATGTGACTATTTTACTTTCTTAAACAAATTAGTTAACCTTATTAAACAAAAGATTAGTATCTTTCCTTTTCAGAAAACCTTAAATTATAATATGTCATAGAACAAGTTTCAAAAATCAGTCTGTCAAAAGCTACATATTTTTCTGTGATGAGTAATTTTGTCAACATTTCTAATTATTTCCTACTTTAAAAAGTAGAATTATTAGAATGAAGCAGATTTCAGTTGCTTTCCCCATACTTCTGCTGTTCTATCTCATCATTAAAGTCCTTAAACAAAACTGATTTCTTTTCCTCATCATTGCAATTTTAATGTTTGAAAGATAGGATACTGGCAAGGAAAAGCTAATGAAATATAAAAATCATGCTTAATACTTAATTGCTTTAAAAATACACACACTAAACTCATATTAAAAATAAATGCAGACTTCATCAAATGATATTCACTGTCTTCATGAGGAAAAAAGTATTAAAAAAGATTGAATTATTTTTATTTTTCTAATCACAAGTCACTTAATGAGAAACAACTGATACTGACTTATTTTTATGAAAAGTAGAGGATAGCTGTGGTAGGAGGACTTAAATCCATTCCAAAGTTATCTGCATCGTAATTCCTGAAGTTTGTTAATGTATTTCATGGTTAACCTAAGGGTAGGATTAAGTTTGTAGATGCAATGAAAATTGCTAAATCATTTGACATTAAAATAGGATATTATCCTGGATTATCTGTATGAATGCAATGTAATCACAACAATTCTTAAATATAAAAGAGTAAGACACATGAAAACCACAGAAATGACAGTATGAGGACGATGAAACCCAGCACTGCTGACTTTGAAGATGGAGGAAGGAGTCATGAGCCAAGGAAATAGGGAAGCCTCTCGAATTTCTAAGCATCAAAGTAACAACTTCTCTCCTAGAGCTTCAAAAAGGAATAGATTCTTGTGTATTGCTTGATTTTAGCCCAGTGGATCCAAATCAGTTTTATCACCTACTGAACTATAAGATAATAAATACCTATTGATTTAAATGCCTAAATTTGTGATAATTTGTTACAGCAACAATGTAAATCTAATGTAGCATTATTCAGTTATTTTGTTAATAGTGGTAGGATTATATATATTTTCAAGCAATAACTGTTTTTGAAATAAAATTGATAAAAGTTAAGAATGATTTTCAAACTCATTTTTCAAAATATTCAACAGATGAAAAATAATTGCAATATAAAAATTACTTTGTTTTATAAAGCTAGCAAAATTTGATTCCTTATCAACAGTGTAATAAAAAATTCGAGATGATTTGCAAGATGGTTTTCTAGATTATTTTTTTGCTTTGAGAATGTGTTAAAAGTTAGTATATCCACTTTCTGTTCTTATAAATCACATAGAAATAAAAATGTTTTGAATAAAATACTGAAAAAAAGCACTTTGGGAATCATAAGATTAGAACTCAGGCACAAACAAAGTTTGGTTAAACTGAAAATATTCTGTTAATTTTTGCAATGGTATTTAGGGGGAGAAGATGAAAGTATTCTGATGTTCTTATTGGGTTCAGGGCTTTTATACTTCATCAAGCAACTGAATATCTAAATATATTATTTTAAAATATAAAAACTAAGAATTATAGCATAATTAACACTAGTGGGGAATATTTAAATGCAAAGATAAAAAAGCAATATAAAAATCTACATTAAGATGTATAATATTCTTAGCAAACAGAAGATTTGAAGTATCATTGAAAAAGCACCTCAAACACAAATACACAGCACACTTAAGGTACGATTTCAGAAACAATAAAAGTTAACTAAAATGTACAAAAAGTAAAATAGAGTATGACAGAATCAATAACTTGTATCAATAAGTGTAATTACTTAAAAATAACACTGAATTGAAAATAATGATTATGTTCTATGTATGATGCAGAGGTAAACAAAAATGAGTATTAATGGTTTAAAATAAAAATAAGAATAAAATTATAGATTAAAATTTAAAGTGAAATGATCATTATATTAATCAAAAAGTTTAAAAAGTGAACCCAAATATTCAAGTGAGGCAGATCACATAACATGCTCGTGTGCAATTTTAAAATCAAGGTGCTATTTATAACTATACACCATGTAATGCAACATCAATATTCATAAATCTAAAACTATGGTAAACTAAAAGATTTCCCCTAAGATAGAATATTTAGACAACCTAGTAGGCTAGTAAATTTATGAAAAGATGAATTTTATTTTTGATATTTTTGTTTACTCAAGTTATATTTTGGGAGAGAGGAGGGAGCAGTTTTGTTTACTCCAGGAAGGCAAAGAGAATACATTATTAGGAAATCAATACCATCCACTAAATATAAGAAGAAAACAATAAATAATACTTCCATTTTTGATAAATTAAGAATGCATTTATCAAAACTTATCATTTTCAAAATCTACAAATAATACATGGTATGTTTTCTAATAAGAAAGAAACAAAAAACCTCTATAAGCCAGATATCAATAGACTATAGACTCAATTGGGGTGGTGACTATGGATAAAGTTATTCTCATTGTCATTATAATTGTCATTGTCAATAAAGTGACAGAAACATTTGCTGTTAGAATTACATCTAATTTTGCACCAAATATGTTATCCATTTTTTATTAGAAATGAGAAAGGAGCTATAGTTATAAAAACGGTAATCTGAAAGCAAAATGCTGTCATTTATAGATGTGGATTGACATATGATTAAAACATTAAAAGCAGTTTGGTAATATTTATGAAATTAGAATTATATCTACTTTTGACCTGCTGATTTAGAAATTTTGCTTCCAGGATTTTAGTCATCAGAAATATTTGATTATGAGTGTGTGTGTGTGTGTGTGTGTGTGTGCGCGCGCGCGCATGTGTGTGAATTTACACCTTGCCAAGTGCTTTTATCAATGTCTTACAGTTTTTCATATATACATCGTTTACTTCTTTGTCGAGGTTTACTACTAGGTAGTTTATTATTTTCCTGTCCTATTCCTTTTCCAGATTTCCAAGATTTTTTTTTTTTTTTTTCTGTGCTCTCTGGAACTAATCAGCCAGACAAAACCATAAACATATTCAATTTAAAAATTGCCATTCACTTTTTCTCAATTTACTCAAATATAACTCTCCTTTAAGGAAAGTATTTTACCTAAAATTTCATGTGCTGGCATGATTTTCCTACAACATTCTGGCCAGTTGAACCCGCAGTAAAGTAGGTGACCTTCTGGCTATTCAAAGCCACTTCTGGACATCCTTCCTCTTTAATGGACTCTGATGCCATCCACCTGTTCTGCCACTACTATGAGGTCATATTCACATCAGGAAGACTCTATCTTCTTATTCATTGTTACTCTAACACTACTCATGACTCTTTGACAATTCAATATCTGCAAATGATATCTCTCCAATTCTCAACCTTAAATATATGTTAAGTAGTCTCACTACCAAGCTATCTCAGTCAATCCTGTCTCTTAGTCGTATCTTGGATCTTTCCATGTACCTTCACTGAAAACCTACATTTTTCTCAGTTTCTGCATTAAAGTTCTACCCATAGCACTTTGAATTACTCTGAACTCAATAATTCTTTGTTATTAATTGACTTTAGAAACATCTTTCTTCCTACTAGAGATGGACTTTCTTACTCAACTAGGAGGAAAAAAATAACCACTAGAAAACTCTGATCATACAGACATAGTAGTTGTATTTGCAGAGCAAACTCACTAAAAATATCTGCATAAAGTTTAATAGAAAGCTTTTGGGAAAATGTTCCTGAGATACATTCCAACATTTAGATCAATTATGGTATATGTTCATCTTTCTTTATGGAGGCTTGTGCTACTTTCTCATGTTTGTGTTTGTGAGAATGGTAGGGTAAGCACTTTACCTGATAGATACACTGGAAATATGAAGTGGGAAAAGACAACTCCTTAAGCAAAGGGAGTCACTCTTGAAACAGGAGAAGCATTCTAGAAATAAAATTAAATATATTTTCAATATATGAATTTGCATAAATTAGTAATAATGTTTACCAAGTGTTGAGATGTTTCAATAAGTCCAGGGATTATGTAAGGAATTTTACCTTATTCTATACTAAAACAAATTTGTGAGATAGGAGTTGTGTCCCTCTTAAACCATCAGGCAGCCAAAAGTATCTATTGTTGCTATTATTGCATAACATTGTGTCAGAAATGCTAGCAAGTCATTATTAGAAAAAATATAAATTATGTAATTCTAAAAGAAGTTCATGAATGTATTTTAATGCTGTAATTTGATTCAAGTGAAGTACAATTATTTAAATATATTTAATTAGATGTTTCCCAGGCATTTTTACAAGTTTGCATTTGTGTAAAGATGGAGAGGCAATGATGAAAAACAAATGTGCTGTTTTAGTCAGCATTACATCTTGTTATAAGTTTATAGCACTCTAAATTTGCTTATCCTAATTGATGAGACATCTAAAATAGTTTGAAATGTCATATAACACTAGATGATATGATGTGAAATATTGGAAGTAACCATATTTCTATCCTAGTGGAAGTAAATAATTGTTATATATTCAAAAGTCCATAGACATTTGAGGAATTGCATACAAGTATTATTGCAACTGATCATGAAAAGTCTACCTTTAATATTATAAAACAAATAAATGACAAATACAGAGGAAATGACCATCTCTATTATTTACCTAACATCTAGTAGCTTCAAAAAGGAGACATGTAAATAATTATATTTGGATATTAATATATTTATAATAATATTTCAAATTATTATTATATATAAATATGTTATCTATGTTTTATGCATAACCTTAAGATGTA
The DNA here is from genome assembly GCA_004363575.1 of Solenodon paradoxus. Classification (NCBI taxonomy): domain Eukaryota; kingdom Metazoa; phylum Chordata; class Mammalia; order Eulipotyphla; family Solenodontidae; genus Solenodon; species Solenodon paradoxus. The sequence continues at coordinate 585,679 of RJWH01000266.1, read as the reverse complement.
AATTTTATTTAATCAATCCTGTATTTTATTAAAATTACTAAATGTCTTAAACCACATTTCTGAAGAGGTAGACTTTTTTAGTTTTTCTAAGAAAAATCTTTCTTAGAAATGAATGGAAATATTAATAAAGAAGCTCATTTGACAAAGAAAGTAAGTGTGATAGCTGTAGTGAGTCCTCAGTAGTCATCTTGTTTTCTGATCACCCATTTTAGTACTTCTATATCTTACTTATTCATCTAATGTGCTATCACCTCTCATATATTGCGAACTCTTCATCATCATTACCTTTCAATAAACATGGCATTAAGATGAACAATCAGGGGGCATGTTATAACGTCTGGTTCCTTTTACATGTTGTAGTCTATTATTAAAGTCACAGATAATAAAATAGGGTCATTCAGATGACACAAAATTCATGTTTATATACCTTAAATGGTTTAACAGTAATTTTTAGAAAAGGTCTTGTTGATGACAAAAAGCAAACACAAACAAAAACAAAGCCAAAAACACAATGCTTGATTTGAATAGTCTCATTAAGGTATCATTGAAATATCTGACTTCTGTTTTTATTGTTATAATATCCTTATTATAAAAATGAACATTATCTATTGACTTTATATCAATATTTCAGGTCTTGCTCACACATTTATGTTAAAAATTGTCAATAGTAATTACAGAGAACTGCAGTTACCAGATTTAGGGAGTTGGGGACTGAATTAAAGGGTAATGACGGTTCAATAGACAATGATGGAGGACTATTAGAAATTTTGGTGGTTGGCATGGTGTGTTATCACATATTTGATTAAGAGTGTACCTGCATGTATAAAATGTATGTTGTTTTGCAAATCAAAGTAGCCTCAACATATAAAACAAAGTAATTAAAAACTTGTCAACATCTTTGATAGAAGGGAACACATATTTTGGGGGGAAATAGATTAGCATATGTTGTATATCATAAAGTATTTTTAAGCAAATTAAAACTTTTAAGAAAAGAATGCATTCAATTTCACCTGTCATATCTATAATAAAAAGAACAGTAGAATTGAGAAATTTTAGAGGCCTTGTAATTAGTCATCTAAAACTATTCAGCCTTCCCTGTGGTAGAATTACACTGAAGGTACTAACCTGAGGATTATCTTTTCTGAAGTTTTTGTCTGCTATAGTATGACCTTCTGAGAAACATTGATAAAATTTTCTCTTCCATGTGATATATGTTTTAGCCTATCCCTATTATGTTAAGCAAGCCAATCTTTCCTACCAATACAGATTCCATAAGAAGTTTCTGCTGAGGTCAAAGACAATTATGTATAGGGCGAACCCAAAGGCTACATTTAATTGAGGAAGTGTCCATAGGAATCACCCTCTCTAAAGGATAACCAATTATATTTTGAGAAAGACAGTGAAAATACCTGGGTTGAATTAAGAATTTTAGTAAAGTTACACTTTGAATAATATTTTAAAAGTCTTACAGGCCATCTGAAATGAAGACAGCATTGTATCATGAAATTAAATTTGATATTTATCTCAAAACATATATGGGCATACACATTGATGTTTAACTCATTTAATTTTAGGTTTAAGATTTTCCATTTTTTCTGTTGCTTTTTTTTTTCTGGGGTATTTTTATATTCGCTTGTGTCTTGCTTATTGAGTACTTTAGTCTCTACATATCATACCCTTCCTTCTCTTTACTATCACTTTTATAAAATAAAATCTGTCAGTCAAAAGCTGATAAATGGTTAGTCATTTAATATGCATGTACAGACGATACCCTGAATTCATGGAATAAATATGCTAAATTCTAGAATCAAATTGTATGAGACATAAGTAGGTGCCATTTTAGAAATATTTTATGTGAAACAGCAGTCATCACAAATTCAGGCAGTCTCTTAGTCAAGGATGATGATAACACAGTCCAGGAAACGTTTAGTGTATGGCTTAGGATGGACATTAGTGATGTCTGCCCAGGCTCCATCACCAAGTTTTGGCTATATAAGCTGCTTTCTTCTTGACAATGTAATGTCAGGATTTGAGCTAGATTTTCAGTGAGGATCATAATGTAGGATAGACAGATGTCAAAATATAAAACTCTACACTCAAAACTAGAAATAAGAAAGAAATTTCTAAACAAACAAACACAACTATAAGAATAAAATGGTCACCAGAAGAGAAAAGGGATGGTGGTGGATTTGGGGGGAGCAGATAAAGGGGCAAGTCACATGGTGGTGGATAGGGAATTTTGGCGGGGATTATAATATAGCATATACATATGTTGAATAATAATGATGTACTCCTGGAACTTGTATAAAGTTATAAACCAATGTTGTTTCAATTATTTTTAAGATAGATAGATAGATAGATAGATAGATAGAAAGATAGATAGACAGATAGATGTGGGAGAGAGAGCAGAAATATGTTACAGATGGAGAAGTTTCGGGATGAGAGATTTCCCAAATCTTGTTGCTGGCACAAGACTACTAAGTTCCAGTCTTACACACAGCTGTCTAGTACTTGCCCAGGAAGCAGGTGTTTTTTTAGGCTGTGTGGCGAACATACATAATCAGGTTTGCTGATTGCTGGTGATTCATTATAATTTTTTACCCTGAAAGAAAATCAAACTGAAATCAACAAAGCAGTGACTGACAATTCTCCTTGAATAGCTAGTCCTCATCAGAAAACTTTGTGATTCTTCTTTACTCCTTCTTAAAGCAGTCTAAGTTCCATAATATTGCTAACAGCATTTAGAATAAATGTTGTTATATTTTGGCATTAGAATAAGCTAATTTTCTACAGATAAAATGTTAACTTTATAGCCATTAATAAGCACTTATTTCCCACTATGGTTTCACATTGATTAAAACATACTTATGAATTAAACATAAAATTATATGCCTAATCATTTAAAAACTAAAAAGTATTTTGCAAATATCAGAAATGGTACTGCAATACATAAGTGGAACATGAAGGAGTCTATATATTTTGATATGGTAAGTACCAAAGAGATTGTATTTCCATCACTAGAATGTCCATTCCTTTGTTGAGTTGAGATACACTGTTAAATTAATTTTTTCTATTTACCTATTTGCATCAATTTTTTCATGGTATTAGCCTTGAGGGATGAGACTTTATCATGCTCCTGTTCTTAACCATTGCACTTAACTCCATTTCTGAATGGTAGCTAACTCTCAATAAATATGTGTTGAATGCTAAATACTGATGTTCAGAAGAATTCTGTTAAGAGTTTTTGAGTCTCTTCTCATTTTAATTAGCAATCAGTGATTGTATAGTAGGTTGACTTATGAGAAAAAAAATATGAGTCCTTGACTCATTTTTTCAAAGGACAGTCTGGAAAACTATTTTAGAAAACTCACCATTTAGAAAATTCAAACATAAAATGAATGGGTAACTTCAGTCAAAAAGGGTTGTTACCATCGCAAAAATGTGGCAGGCCGAAGACAAGGGCATTTAATGTTAAATACCAATCAAATCCTAAACATGCTTGATACTATGTTAAGGTTAAGCTACTCTAAGGGCAATTAGTGTTAACATGATTTCATAAACCCATATCTTTTTACTTAAATAATGAATTCACCAATTGATCTAGTGGTACAATGGGTTATCACATAGTACTTATAAAAGTCCATTTTCTTTTGATTAAAGAATGGAAGTGCTGAGGAAACTTCTCTTAATGATCAAGAGTTTGCTAGGTTTATTTGCTCTTTACTTTTTTCATTTCTTTTTATTTTTTAACTTATCAAAGTCAAAATTTCTACTACTAATTTATATTATTAGTTCAGAAAAGGTGTTTGTTGGTGTTTTTAAACACTTTGTGTATCAGAAAGTGCTGCATTGTTAATGCCATTTCTCACAACTTGCAAATTGACTTCCTCAATAGTTTCTTTAGTTCTAGTTTCCTGTGCTTAAAGACTGATATGTATTTGCATATATGTTTATCAATCCAATGTCCTTCCAGTTTATTCCTGCCATCTAAACTGGTATGAGCTTAAACGACAGAAAGTATAAAGACATGGGATAGTCACTTCTTAATTCATACGGTGTGATACTACTCTGTTTTCACCTTGATTTCTGGTTCACACCCATGAAGTAGAATTTTAATCCCAGTAACTCATCTCTTAATAATCAAATGATGTGGTCTTAAATGAATTTTTTTTTGTTTAGAAAGAAAATCCCAAGTCACTGATTTTTAGTAATTTTTTTTCTTGAAACTTATTTTTGTTATTCTTTTTTTGTCTTATTTTATTTTCTGATATTTTCTTTCTTATTAAATTCCCCAGTAAGTTTCCTCTCCCATTTTATCAACCTGCTGAGAGAAGTGACTTTCACTTCTTAAAATACGTTGTAACCCCAACAAGAGGGCACTTTGGTGAAAGTCTATTTTTATTTTTTTCAAGTAAGTGACAATTCCGACCTTTGATTCTGTAGATATAATTAGTCCAGTAAACTATTTGCAAGGAATGATTAGTAAGCACATTAAATTACACCACAAGATAAAACAGTTCTTTAGGGTCAATCTATAAATGTATGATCATTACTTTAAATATGATCATTACTTTAAAACATCAAAATTCTGTGTGCATTTTTAGAGCAATATCTCCTGGAATTTTGCTTAATCTTTTGTAAATATGGAAATAGACCAACCGATGTGAGTAAAGTGTTTTCTTTCCACTGTGGCTGAACAAAAGGATCTAAAACTGAAGCATTTACTTTGATTTTCTCTCATAGGGACAAAAATTGCCTAAAATAACATGATAAAATTCTTGTAAATTGTTCTTACCAAATATTCTCATAAAATAATGCTTCCTGGGAATTCAGAAGTCGGTTAAACTTTGCTATTAGCAGTCTTCGAGAAGCTCTTTTCATTTTCCCTTTAATCTTTCTCCTTTTAAGATGTTATTTCTCCTTTGTGATTTTACCTTACTACTTTATGTTGAATCGTTATGTAGTTGTCAACTTTTGTATGTAAGGGCAATAAGAAAGAATTTAGGAATTCAAAGAAATGAGGAAAGATAGTGTAAGAAAATTTGGATGTATTTTATTGGTTCGAAAAGTAAGATCATAAAGTCAAATATATTGGTGATCTATAGAATAATTTTAACCAGTATATTCATATTTCCATTTTGATGTAGTTGCCTATCTTGAATGCTATCCAACTTTTTTTGTCTTTAATCATGTATAATTGACATATAATGTATAATTTTAAGGTACCATGTGATAACTTGATTCACTTATTTATTATAAAATGGTTACCATGAAAAGATTAGTTAACACATTCAGCACCTTACTTAATTACAATTATTTTATGTCAGAGAGTGAGAACATTAAAGATCTACTCTCAGAAATTATCAAACATATAATAAACTTTCATTAACTTTATTAATCACAATGAATATAGGATCCTCAGATCTTATTTATCTTATAAATATAATTTTATGCCTTTTAACAACATCTATTTCCCTCAACACACAGTGACTGGCAACTACCATGCTATTCCCTGTTGTTACATGTTTGCCTTTTTTTTCAGATTCCATATGTAAATGAGACTATACAAATTTACTTTTGGCTCTGATATAATTTAATTAACATAGTCAAGGTCCATTCATGATTTCAAATGGCAGATGGCAGGATTTTCCATTATTTAAAATTCTGATTAAAATTATATTATATTTGTATATATATATACATGCATATATATGTATATATATATATATATATATAAAGCATCACATTTTCCTATTCACCTATTGATAAACACTGGATTGTTTGTAAAACTTAGTTAGCTACTGCGAAATGCCACAATAGACACAGAGTGCAGATATCTCTCTGAGATTGTAATTTCATTTCCTTTACATATATATCCAAAAGTGCAAAGTGGAATATCTGGTTCTACGGCGACACTAATTTTTTTTAAGACTTCTTTATAGAGTTTCCATTGTGTTCATGCCAATTTACATTCCCAGCAACAATTCACTTTTCTTTATTATCCATACACACACACACACACACACATACACACACACATATATATATATGATCATGCTTTTCCTGATAATTTAGTGATAGTGAGCTTTTATCATGTGCGATTGGCCATTTGTATGTCACTTTGGGAAAAATTAAATCTATCCAATTTCTCTATTCAGTTTTCAATTGACATAGTTTTGTAGTTGTTGTTGCTGTATTGATTTGCATGAATTTTTATATATTTTGGATGTTTTATCAACTACGTGGTTTGCGAATAGTCTTCTTATTTTGTAGGCTTTGGGGCAAGTTCTGCTAGTTGACACAGGAACCTAATCGAGGTAATCAGATGCTCCTCATCACCTTATCTAGTCTTGAAACATGTATTCTGTTTTCCTTCCTTGCCTTAGGAACAGTCCCAAGGACCTAGTATTTAACATACCTTGAGTTAATTTTGTGACTGCTATATAATTTCCAATTTCCTTCTTTTGCATGTGAATATGCATGACTTAAGTTATGACTAATGACAAAAACTTTTGAAGCTCTATATGCTTTTTCTTTGAATATTTGAAGATTTTAATTTAATTCTTAGTTGCAATGAGATAGAGAAAATTATATTCACCCAGATTTCTATCTATTGCTTTGACAGTTTTGCCTGTCTTTTGTGTGAAGTATAGATTCTGACAAGTATGTGACTTATAATTCAGATATGATGAAGGAGAGAAAAAGAAAAGAGTGAAGGAGCTGCAGACAATGCATGGTGTGGAATTTGTTCGTTTGATTACATTGAGATGGCAAGAATAGAATGCTCTCCAAATAAACTTTGGAGAAAAAACATAAAATTATTTAAAGTCATTTAATGGGAGTCTAGATGCTCACATTAGAAAAGGCCCTTTGCTATTCACACCTTTATTCTTTATTCAGTAGGTTCTTTGGAGTGTGAGTAAATAATGGTAGATTCATCACTAATCTGAATGTGGCATGAAAAACAATAGAAAATTCACAGTGCAAGAGGCCAAGTAGACTACAATAAGGCAATTTAATTTGCTCTTTATCATTAGATTTAAATGCAATTACTTTGTTAACTGCACACCCTTTCTATATTTATTCATTTATGAAATATTGTTATTTTTTATAAGTTTGTCAGTGTCCTAAGCAATAAATTTATTTTGCAATTGTCTTAACTATTTTTAAGTTGACAAATAAAATTATATAAAAATTAAATATTGAGGCAAAGCCCCCCAAAATTCAATGATAAAAGGTTATGCGTTTTATGGAGTATTAATTATCATACTTTGTTTCAAATTATTATTCATATTGCTTTAGTTAATGTTTATTAGACTGCTGTATGATTGCCTTTAAAATAAATATTTTCTCTGTATTATTAAATTTACTCTTCATCACACACTTTAAGGCAAGAAATGTGTCTAAAAATGAGTTACTGCCCAACCCAATATCTCTTAGGTCATAATTAGCAGAGGCTTGACTGATTACTAGTTCTGCCTTTCTCCATTCTATCAAATATTCTTAAGAATTATGCATTGAGCAAAATATTTTCCTTAAATTGTGTTTAGTAAAGAAAATAACTCATACTGTATTTTGTATTATTAATACATAACATGTTACTGTGGTGTCCATCATTGAAATATTTTAAGCATATGTTTATGGATTCATCTGATGAAACACATTACTCAAATCAACGATTAATTTAAATATAATAAGCACCACATGTTAATAAGAAAGATGAAAGAGGGAGAGGAACACATAGAATAAACATTACATTGTAAAATTGATTGAAGACATTCAACTAGAATTTTATACTTCTGAATTAGAAACATGGACTTTTGACCAGAGGTCGTCAACATTTGTGAAGCTTAAGGGATTGGTCTTAATTTTAAACTTTGGCATAACAATGATAAGAAGAATGAGGAAGTCAGGTTTAGGTTAGTGAAACCAATTTGCTGTTATGAAACTGATTTCTGGGTGAGGAAATAGGTCTATTTACAATTTTTCTGCAACCTTAATTTTGAAGAATGTTATTGTTATTATGATATGTATCAATACTCTATTACCAGGAAAATCCTGCATAACTAATCACAACAAAATATAGTGCATTAGAACTATAACTTAATTTAACTAGTTAATTTTAGATTTGGTGGGTTAGAATGGAGGGCTGGATGGATTTGTGGCCTTTAGGGTGCTTATCTGGCACGTGTTTTGCCATTAACTGAATTGAAAGAAGAGGTATGACTCGGTTTTGTGTCTCTTACCAACCACTCTGAAATATTCTCAAGTCACATGCTGAGAAGTAAGAGAGAGAATGTGTAGACACCTAAGTCCTCTTGACATGTTAGTTCAGGAACTGTCACTATTCTTTTACTGCATTTTGCTAATGAAAGGTAGTCACTTGATTACTGGGAGGCAGTGAAGAGAAAAATGGCTCTTGATAAATGGAACTGTAAAGACACCTGAAAAAGGTATAGATGTGGAAGAGGAAGAATTAAATTATTTTCTTTTTTTAAAAAAATAATATAACAGTGAAAGGAATACTTATTCACTACTCCTCAAGACTTCTCTAGGGAAATATTGTCTGGAATGATTTTTTTGTTTTTAATGTCTCTACTAATCCTTTAGTCGCATGGAAGGAATTATGATCAGATTTGATTATGGTAAGCAGGATAATAGCACCTCAAATTTATCTCCAGAATCAGTGAATATGCTTCCATTTCTAATTCCAAAGGGAATTAACTTTGCTAATCAGCTAAATTTAAAATAAGGAGATTAGTATGGTTTATTTAAGTGGACAGCATAACTATTTTATTTTATTGAAGAAACATGACATGATAACATATAAGTTTAAGGTACACATCACTGTAAGTCAACATTTTTGTATAATACATTAAGTTTATCACTAAGTGACGAAACTGATTCTTAAAAGTGAGAAGGAAGTGTCCCATAAAATAATAAATTTGTGTTGTTTTAAACCTCTAGGGTTTTGGGGGTAATATTTTATACCATAAATATGAAACTAATACAGCAAATATTGGGATGAAAATTAAGTTTGATCTCTCCCTCAATCTTTCTACCAACAGTTTTTCATGCTGTGCTCATTGTCTTTTTTTTAGCAGAGTACTTTCTGTCCCAGTAAGCAGAGACCTTTTTGCCCAGGATAAGCCTATTTAACTTTGTATCAGAAAGTGAGGAAGTTATTTTCGGCCAGATATAAAAGTTCCACTCATGAAAATGTTTATTGACTTTTGATATTTATGATATTTTGAGACTTCTGACATTTGGATATTAATAAAACTAATAATTTTTCTAACAGTCATTTATCTATGTGCTATTTCCTGATAAGACAATAAAAAATAGGAGTTGTAATTTATTAATCCTCTAAATTTGAAGTCTTTTTATATTATACTTCTTACAAGGAAGAGGATTTTCGGCCACAAATTAGCTGTTTTTTCAGCTTTTGAAAGTATCTATTTTAAAGATGAAGCCAGTGAAACTTAGCCAGATGCAGTGTTACAGAGAAATGATAAAAATCTGTTAGAGAAATGGGAAGACAGCGAGTTTACGTTGTACTTTCACTACGTTTACTCATGCAAAGAAGAAGATGTCTTTAAAGACCAGAAATGTCTACATAATTAAGCTAAGCACAAGAATTGTAAATAAATTTTTCAAAGATTTTAACAATAGAAAGTTTTAAACTGTTAATTTTGAAAACAAAGTGCAATCATATTTTTTAACATTAACCGATTAATTTTGTATTTGAGGGTTGACATTAACCCAAAGTTTACAATCAAAATTATATTTTTACTAGGCTTTATTCATTATGACATTTCCTATATCTAAGTCTAATTTGTCCAGTAATGGATTGCATTAGCACTTCCTTTGTCACAGTAACACAAGAGTGTCACATGCAAAGGTGCAGGTCCTTGAACAACACTCAGGAGGAGAACTAATTAACAGGTGAATTGTCTGGTGTGTAGAATCTAGCAAGGTCAGACTAGCCTGACCCAGAAACAGCAGGGTGGGAATTAGCCTTCTGCAATCCCAGTAAGTAGGAGTGAATCCAGCCCAGCAAGAGAACAGGTAAGAAAGGCCACTTCTTGCTTTTCAGATGCAATGTTGTACATTCCCTCTAGTGTCATGCTTTCTGTCATCCAGTATCCTACAAATGTTCTCAGCTGTTTCTGGAAATATTCATCCACTTCAGGGCCACCATTAAAAGGTCTCACCAATTGATAAAAATTATTACTTTCAATATGTAGTCATTAAGCAAAATAAAATTTTTACTTTCCTTGAGCAGGGAAACATGATTAAAGGGTTTTTGCTTTGTTTTGCTTTATTTTTGGTGTTCAGAATAAGAATGTGATGGGAAAATGAGCGCAAACACACCTGTTATTATGTTTTCATAATTATTAGGGTTCATCTGAACAATTCTAAAAAGAATCATATTACTTTATATGATGGAAGGCAAGATTAATTTTTAAACTATTGTTTGAATAACCACTAGCCTCTGGTGAAAAATGTTTTCAGCCAAGTAGTAAAGATATTTGATTTAATGTATTTGAATGCCTCTGTACTTCCTGTTAGGAGAATGAGAGATAAAACATTTTTATCACGTAGTAAATTTGAGGTATTTTATTTATAAGGTTGTTTTCAATTGTGTGGCTACTCCTAACTGAATAAAATAATCCAAAGCAGGGAATAAGATCTGTTCTCAGCATACAAAGAGAAAATTGCATGGGGGTCTAATGGTTTTTTGAGTAGATAAGAATTCAGTATTTCTTTTATTGTTTAAGTAAGACGCATAGGAAGATATTATACAAGCAAAACTAAACATAAATGATTGTGTCATGTCCAGCTCCATTTTATCATCAGTATATTATGAGAGAGGAAATGCACTTGGCAAAGCAAATATAGCTCTTTTCTTTAGTCCTCTCTATATTCCAATGCAAATGAGATGTCTCATTTACTCCTATTTTTGAAATTTTTTTCTCTCCATTTCTGAGTAAAGTCATGTGAGGCATGGTCGAAGGAGGACATCAGTATAATTTTACAATCCTGTTCACTCAGGGCATTAACCAATGCAGAGACACAGAGAAAAAAAACAAAAAACAAATGTGTTTAATAGCTTGAATTTCTTATTCTTTTCAGGGGCATTATGTTTCTTAAGCCTGAAAGGAAAGGCACTGAGATATACAATTATGCTATCCAAATGTGAACAGTTTTTATTATTATCTCAAACTACAGAAAGAAAGGATCTTTCACTTTCCTGCTTGTTTATGTGACTGGATGGGGTATATTTTAACTTTTTTTTTACTATGACTTTAAGAATGGGAGAGGAGAACTTAAGTCAGATACTGAGTAATGAATAAGGTAACGCATATTATCAGATTCAATTCCTTTTATTTAGATCTTTTAAGGAGAAAAGTTACTTAGGTTAGTCACCCTGCAATGATATCTGAAGGACAGAACTAGATTGTGTACAATCAAAGAATTAGTTCAAATACAACTTTAGTCTGAGGTATTTAAAGGCCATACGATGACCTTGCTCCTCTCCTGGACCTTTATTATCTGGGTAGTCTCTGCGATGGGATCGACAGAGTGAATAGCAAAAGAGTTAATGTTTTATAAGCAATAGTACCATCACTGCATGGAATGAAACTTTCTAGGTGATGTGTTTCTCTCCATCCTTAGATGGGGTGTCACTGCACTCAAAGGTAAACAAGTCACAGGTAGTCATTTTAGCACTGGACCCTGTCCAATAGTCATGCCACCTGTACTCTTTCAAACTCTAGGGACATTGCCAATGTTCTGCGATTCTGATCTGAGCAACAGTGAAAACAATGATTGCTCCTTTGGGGTGGAAACAATGATTGTTCCCTTTGAGATAAAGAGCTTTTTGAAATTCCTTGAGTCATAGTTACCCCAAATATAAATCAATATCATACAGGTTAAAGACACAACACAATGTCTCTTCAAGGCATATTTTTCAGCTTTGGAATTACAGCCTTTATTAATAGTGACCAAGGAACATTTCATGTCAAGAGTTGTACAGTTCATGTCTCTTGAACAGGATACAAAAGAGAATTTTTACCTCTTTTAGTGGAATCCAGGTGTTTTTCTCAATAAATTGCATAATGATCTATTTAAATTTAATTTAACTTTAAATAAAGCATTGAATGCTTCAGTCTATAGTCAAACATTAGGGCAGTAAATGTAAAAAGGAATCTGACTTCACTATTGATGCCTGACTGATGATGGCTTTCAAACTCTACCACTATCTCTTCTCCTGCCTCACATCTTGGGAGAACTTAGAGGAAAACCAGGTGTTCCTCCATTTGGTACTGACAGGAAATTAAATGCATGTAAGCCACTGTCTGTACGTAGAAACACTTACTCTAATCATATCCCCTAACTTCAATTAAAACCCAAGTCATCTCTTTTTAATGCCTCCTCAAGTCCTCTTTGAATGTGCTTTGGAATTTTCCCTGTTCTTAAAAAAAGCAGTGAGGAATAAACATTTTCATAGTTGTTCCATATATATATATATATACATATATTTACATATATATTTACATATATATGCATATATATGTATATAACACTATATACATGCATATATGTGTATATATGAGCACATTCTAGTTGGGCGTGTCCATTCATGTCTTTACAGTGTCCAAAAAAGTAAAATCATATTCTAATACAAATAAAAATGTACATTAGATACTACTATATTGATTATTGAAAGGAATGAAATAAAGCAAAAAGAGATTGAGTTGTATGAGGCCATATGGAAATTTTGTGGTGAAGAAAGGAAATATACTGAAATGTTTTGCTATAATGTTCTAACTAACTGTTTCTGAAAGCAATAAATGAGCAGATGGAAAGGAAGTATTTCAGACCCTGGTAACACAGGTGGCCTTGCACTAGTCTAGGCAATGTGACTCAACGTTTTTTTTTTTTAATTCTATTTCCTGAGGTTTATTTGAAGTTTATGTTACTTTTTCATGAAGAAGGTTTTTAATTATACAGTGCAAAATTTGTGAAAATCCATGTTTGTATCCATTTCCAATTACCAATTAGAAAAAGATTATTAGCTTCTCACCTCTGATAAAACCTCTCAAATAACAGAATCTTAATAAATGAAAGTTAAAATAATGTATTAACCATTACAAATTTATACGGAACATCTTGTGTTTTGTGAACTCACTGTAGGATGTTTTGGAGGACCACAATCAATCTGATTTGCTTTTGCATTATAAAGAAAATAATTGAAAAGACACTAAAGTAAGAATTGTTCATCCTGTTTGTATTAATGTGTGTATCTTTCCGTGATAAAACAGTAGCATAATATCTCAGAAAATTGAGTGCAAAAATCTGCAACAAAAAAGTTGTGATTGAGGGAAAAATATTATTGGTAGTGTAATGGACATTGCTCATCAAATAAACTGATAAAATAATATATCTGTATACCAGATGGATGTAGTACATTATTATATTAGGGTATGGAACACAGGCCTGAAATGTAAGCTAGCATTCAACTTATCTAATTAAAGTTGGGGTGATCAATTCCTCATCAATCTTCCACACTCATTGTTTTTGGCATTACTGATAATTGATTAGCATGGTGTTATCTATTTCATGACTTTGGTGGTGGCTAAAATTTAGCAGCTTCTGCTAGAGATATAGGCTTTAGAGGGAATACACTCCATGGGTTCTTCTTTCCCTTGAATATGATAATAGTTTTACTCATGGATTTGGGAAACAAAGATCAATCTGTCATCTGTGTAATATATCCACTTTAGGGTTTACTTATTTATTTTCTAATAACAAGAACTTTCTCCATTTTTCCTAAGAAAACAAACAATAAGAAAGCATGGGAATGAGGTTACAAAAGTAAAATTATTTGAAAATACTGAACTATCTTGTGGCATACAACTATGACAACTTAAGCAGTAGGTTTTGTAGGAAACTTTTTTGGGTATATTGTCATAAATAACTCAGCTCCCAAATACCAGATGGTCATTTAGAATGACCTCATTTATACTTTCCTAAGACCAATTTGTGTCAGAATGCCTGGTTACATTTTCCCATCATGGAATCTCCCATTATAAGCATGTGAATAGTAGATGTGTTGAGAATTTCAAGAGGGTGTCATTGAGTAGTGCAGTCTCTAGGAAGTATTTAGTGGGAAAATAAGACAAAGTATAACCTACAAATGCTATAATGTATAGGTATTTAATATACGCTAACTGAGTTTAAAATAAAAGAATTAATGTGTAAGTAACATCAAGAATGGATTTTATTTTTCCAGGTTTCCCTGACTTCAGGCATAATAGCTAAAATTTGTAGAGTCTTGACATATTAAATTTAATTTGATTCATTAAGTAGGCAGGCATTATACAACTAACACATGAAGAAATTAAATCCCCCAAAGGGTAAACAATTTATTCTTTCTGCATATGTCTTCCCATAGAATAGCTTCATATTTTCAACCCTAGCATTTAGAATTGCAGAAAATAATTTATATTAAACTTTAAGTATATTAATTTGTTCCTTTAATAGATAGATTTGCCAATCAACTTTTATATCTAAAAATATAAAGGCCCTTTGCAATTTTCAGTGAGAAGAAAAAATTTTAAAATTGCATTGTAGATGTTTTATGATCGATGACGGATGTTCTCTATTTTATATGTTTTAAATTTTAAGTTTTAGAATCTGGAAACAATGAATACAAAAGCTGGTAGTAATGTCAGCAACCACGGTTCTAATACAAATATTATGATACTAAAACCAACTGCTAATCAATAAATAATGCTCTCTGTATTACACGGCAGTAAAATAGTAATACAAATACCATAGAGTGATTAATTATCAAAAACAGAAAGTACTACGAGTTTTTTAATTACCAAAGTTCAATCTTAAACTAATTCTATGAAGTTAGCCCAACCCAATTTAGGCATGAGGAATCACAATGAAAATTCCTTTCCTACACATTAGTATACTGAGTATCAGAACAGATTCAAATTTACATTTGTTTGACTTGAAATCTTGTTTTTTGTTCTTTATCTTATATTGAAAAGACCCCTATATTTACAAGATAACTAAAGTTTAAAGGATCTCAGAATTTTTCAAAAATGTTGAATTTCCATGAATAACTTCTTACATGTGATTTAAAAATTAGATCAAAGAGCAGATCATTAAACAATCTATTGGAAAAAGTCATTAGGATAGAACAAATGCAATATTTTTCTTTATAAGACTACAGATAATATGGAAAGAAAAAAATTATCAAGATACATTTTCTGCCTATTCCAAAACCTACCAAAAATAAGTAAACTTCAAAAGATTATAAACTTGATGCATAATTATGATTAATATTCAATGGAAAACTAAATGCATCCAAGATATTATATTAAACAACAATCAAAGCCATCACAGAACTGAATAATAAAAATATAAAGGGCACAAATCAACCAACTCCTTTCCTCTTGCTTAATTTGAGCCATCAGTGAGGTGTAGTTAACAAAGGTAATACAATCTTAAGATGCATAATAGAAGTTAATTGCCTAGATAATGGGAAATTATATCCCCATTGAACTGTGTTGGTCAGGACACATATGTAATACTGGAATCAATTTTGTGTTCTCTAGGACTTTACTTACATTCATATTATGGCAATTAACAACTTGACTTATAGGTACTTTTTTATGTATCTTTTTCTACCATAGACTGTGAATTACATGCATGCAAAGACCATGACTTATCTAATTTTATGTCATTGGCATCTAGCAGAAAATGTGGTCATTAGTATTTGCTTAATAAAGCATTACACTCATTAAGGCACCCATCTTATCTCCTTGGACTCTTGCCATATCATAACTGGTTTCTTTGTCTCTCTCTTCATCTCCCTGGGCTCCATTTCTAAATTATTATTCAAGTAACAAAGCAACCTCTCCAAGGTCACAGAGCTAACAAGTGACAGAAATTGGATTAAAGGCAAGTAGACTGACTTCAAATTCTCATTTTAAAGTTTGCTTCTTTAATAAAATCATCTCCTCTCTCACATATACAAAACAAAACAAACAGAAAGCAAAATATTTGAGAAGGACTTAATTTACCTGCTTAGGGACAATCTTTATAAATTCAGATGTGATGAGTACCACTTTTTAAGAGAGTCTTTAATAACAAGAGTAAAGAAGCAAGTAAACTAGGAACATAATCTGACTGAACACAGTCTATTTATGAAGAAGATGAAAGAAAGAATAAGTTTTTAGCTTAATAAAGAATCTTGTTTGAAGATGTTTGCCATCGTTAAAGTTTTAAGACTTATCATGAGGTAAAATATGTTCATGTAAATTCCCAAAATTCCTCTGGCATAAAATAGGTATTTATTAATGATTTGCTTGCTTAATTAAGCATTGAGAAATGAGTACGAGTAACACAAAATCCAATTAAATAGACTAAAACAAAGATCTTGAAAAGCAGCAAGACAGTCCAAGACTAAAACTATAAAAGAATCATAGGAAATTCAGCAAAGGTATTCATTAAATACCAATACTAGAAATTGGAATTGTTGCCTGTCAGTTTATGAACATATTTATAATTCTGTCAAAATTCATTTATTTTTAGCAAGACATGGTACATAAATATTGTAGAAAAATTATAACAATCTAATTATTTTAGGTAAAATAAAAAATATTACTATCCCCAAAATTGTCCACTGAAAAATGTGGTTATTACTCACAATTGTAGGGACTACATATGATACAATTTATAGCATGCTCCAAATTAAGGTGTGACCACTTTGTCATTAGTGAATATTTTATAAAATGATAGTATCTAATTTTTTAATTTGACTCCAAAACTTGAAAAAAAATAAAACAACTATAACTACATGGGTGAATGATATCTAGCTAAAAGTTTCTACACAGCGAAGGAAATCATTAACAGAGTTAAAAAGACAATGAAGATATATATATGTGACAAGGATTTGACACATAAAATGTATTAGATTCCTATAATTCAATAGCAAAAATAAAATAGTGAACAGCTTACAAATAGACAAAGAACTTAATAGACATTTATAATAATAAGATATATACAGACCAACAGGTGCGCAAATGAATGTTTAGCATCACTACTCATCAGGAAAATGCAAATCAAAACCATTTAGTCATGAATTAATATTCTTTTCATGTAAAATTTTTCTACTTAATTTGCAAAATAGTCTGTTGATGTTTGCATCTGTGTTCCAAAAGGAGATAGCTTTTTTCTTGCACCATTTGCATCACATTTTAGTATAAAATTAATGTTCCCTCTTCAAAAAATATTGCAATATCCTACCTTTAATTAGCCAATTATATCAGATATTTAAAGTTTTAAATTGATGCAAGGAACAACTGCATGAAATTATATATTTTACTGAAATATTATGATAATTATTTCAATATAATTTTCAGATTACATAGAACAAATAACAGATCAACACCATCATCTTCCTTTTACTCCTCAGTTTTCTTGACACTTGTCTGAGAAAATTGATAACTGGTCATGAGTGAGTTTGTGTTCCTGCTTTTCTCTTGCTAGATGTACGACTTTAAACAAGTAGTTCATATTGTTCTGACTCTGCATTCTCTTATCTTTAAATTGCAGGTTTGATTGGAAATTAGTAATAAAATATGAAACACCAACATGGCACACGTTATATATTATATGATACTTACTGCTTTTGTTTTATTATACCACAGGAAATGTCAAATATTTGATTTATTCTAATAATCCTGTGAAAAGGGTAAGACAAGTGTGTAATTCTGAATTTACATTAATTCAGTTTTGGGATTCTTGTGAAAACTCACAAAATTACAGGTGGCATGTGGGAGAAAGACATTGTAGTATTGAATAAGGACCTTTGAAAATCTGTTCCTCCATAAAAGCAACAGGACAATAAAAACATTGTCAGAATAAACTTTTTAAAATTCAGGAAATTAATAGAATGCATGCACTTATCTTGAGAATTTAGTAAAAAGAGTTGGTGACATCTTTGGAGAAAAAAGCCCAGTGAGCTTCCATCCTCAGTTCCGTGGTAGCCATGAAAATCACTAGTCTTCGAACTCTAAAAACTAAGAAAATTAAAAGCATAACATTGAGGAGATAGAATAGTTTCAGAATTCTTCATAAGTGCTATTCCCAGGGAATTCTCACTTTTCTACCTGTCTGGCTGATCACTGACAAATTACCATTTTTAGGTATTCTGTTATTTTGATTTGGATTGGTCTTTTCTTACCAAATTAGCTCTCTCCTAAGCATTTGTTGAAGACAATCAGCCACAGTTGTTTAACATTAAACTTATTGACATGATAATATCAGGTGGGATAAGTAAAAGACAGGTCAAGAAAATTAAAAGGGAAAACTAGAGAATGAAATGCCCATGGATACTTTGGGAAGCTTTACCATATTCTTAGGAATATAGAAATCCACACGTATGTACAGGGAGATGAAAATTCCTGGTAAAGATCTCAATAAAGTCTAATCTTTCACCTCTGGCCGAACTTGACTTTCAATGCAAGCAGCAGGTGAATGCTAAGAAAAGGTTGGAAATTGCTTAATGATGAAGGCAGTTTCCAACGAATACAAAAAGTCACTCAATAAAGACTGGGGAATAGACTGGTGAAAAACAATCAATAAAAAAACATAACGTAGTGATTAGATGGACATTAAGGAAACCTGTCAGAAAGACTTTAGTGATTACATATAACAAAGAATACAATTGCAGATATAATTTGGAAAAGAAAAAATGAGCCAAGAATAGCAGCAATAATACTAATATGAGCAAATAGTAAGCAACACAAATCCTGTGGTTAATGATGAATAAGTTTTCCAGTGCCACATTATATTATTTTAGACGTATTGAGTAACTCACAGAAAAAGGAGACAAAAACCATGAACCTGAAAAAAATTAATAGAAACATATCAGAAAACTCCAATATGGACTTAGATGATAAAATTTTACTGTTATTATATGTGCTCAGAGTGAGCATAACCAAGTTTGCTATAATAGGATTATGTCTACGATAACATAATCAAATTTACCATAAACATAACCACAAAAAAGAAACATTTGTTTACAAAGGAAAATTAAAAAAAACATATTGGCAAATATAGAACACTGACAAAGTATTTCCTTTTAAAGACGTGAAAAGAAATTAAAGTTAAAATGGAAGTATCATTAAATGAAATAAAATTATTACAGGGGTACAAAATCCAAATCTGAACAATAAGAATAAAAAACTATTTAACTTTAAAACAGGTAAATTGTCTTTTTTTTTCCTGTTCTATAATCAGAAAATAAAGAGATGAAGAAAAGTAAACGAAGTCTCATAAACCTGTAAGACGCTATTAAATATATCAACAAGATGCCATAGAAGTTGATAAAGAGAAAAGACTACACATGATATTTGAAGAAATATTAACTAAAATGCTTTCAAATTTAATTAGAAACATTAATCTATACACCAAAGAAGTACAAAAATTCCAAGAAGGCAAAACTCAAAGACATCCACCTCTGGTCTTATAGTAAAACTATCAAAAAACAAAGAACAAGCAGCAAAAGAAAAATAGCTCTTGACATGGAAGTTATCTATAAAATTAAGTGCTAAATGAAATTTAATGATAACCTGGAATGACACATCGTACCAAAACTGATTAAAAACAAACATAAAATTTAAATAGATTACTATAATTTAAGATATTGAATTATTAATAAAAATAATCCCAGAAATAAAAGTCCAGAGCACATATGTTTAGAGAATTAACACCAACTCTTTCAAATTGGTCATTAAAAATAGTAAATATTTCTTAACTCATTGTTTAGTGCTATTATACTCCAATAACAAAATCATTTAAACACGTTGTAACTAAATATTTTTGCACTAACATTAAAAACAATAAAATATGTAGGAATGTTTTATAAAAAGTGAAAAATATGAAGACCACAAAACATTAACAAAAGAAATTTAGAAAGCCTAAATAAATGGAAAAATTTTCCATGAACATAGATTGAAAGACAACTTGGTTACAATGGTATTATTCTTCAAAAGGACCTACATATTTAATGTAGTCCCTATGAGAACCAACCCTAACTACTTTTTTTGGAAATTATTAGAAACTAGCAGACTGTTCCTAAAATGCATATAGAAACATGGAAATGCAAGGAAATCAGAATAACTAAAGAAATCTTGTAAAAGAACAAATTTAGAGTTTGCAACTTCAGTATTTACTACACTACACTAAGTAAGATTGCTTGGAGCTCATATGAAAAGAGCTAATATAAACCCATGGAAGAGAATAAAAAATAGAGAAATAAACTCAAACTTTACACAGGTAAGTCAAAATAGTTAATGAGCAAAGAATAGCATATATATATTTATATTTATATTGCTGAAACAACTAGATATCCATATTAAAATTATTGAGTTTTTAAAACTACCTCAAATATACAAAGAGTTAACTAAAAAGGAACACAGATCTAACTTCAGTACTAAATTATAAAACTCTAGGGGGAAAAATCGTAAATCATTGAAAACTTGGTTTAAGCAATAACCTTAGAGAAATTAAACCTAAATCAAAAGTGTCAGGAAAGAAAGAAACAAAGAAAAATTAGAAACAGATAAATTTGATTTCTTAAAAATGTAAAAATTTGTGCTAAGATAAATAAGAAATAAAAAGAAAAATACCAAATTGCTTTACTTATGTGAGGACTATCAAGAAATAAAATGAACGACTTAGCAAAACACAAACATTCTCTTAGATTCTGAAATAAAGATTCCTTACTAGAAGGGAGAAATGGGGAGGGGCAGGAAACCTGGAGTCCAAGGACTAAAAATTATGTGGTGACTGGCACTAGAACTGTGGTGGTGGCTGTGGTGTATATACACATAAAGATGCTAATCTATTCTCCTGAAAGATCTACAGTATTGTAAACTAATAAAGCAATACAGCTTTTTTAAAAAAAATGTGCAGAAAGTCATGGAATTAAAACGTGAAAAGACAATGTACAGAAGAGAAAAAATGTTTTCAAGTCATGTATCTGACAAGAGTTTGTATGTACAATATATGAAAACTCTCAGAACTCAAAACACTAATAACTATTAAAAATAATTCACCAAAGATCACAACAAGGTTACAACAGTCATATTAAAATTTGCTTAATATTAGTAATTGTTAGAGAAATACACTTAAAATCCACAATGAGATATCACTTTATATGAGGGAAAAGGATTATAATAATAAAGATGAACAGTAACAACTGTTTACAAAGATATAGAGAAGTGTGACCTCCCCTTCATGGCTAGTGAAACTGTAAAATAATGCAGTCACTCTTTAACTTTGGTCATTCCTCAAATGTTAAACATATTGTTACCTTGTCATATGGTAATTTAAATTCTGATTTTATACCTAAGAAAAATTAAAATGTATATTCATGCAGAAACATTTACACAAATACCACAGTATTACTTACAATATCCAACAGTAGAAACAATGCAAATGTTTATTTGTATTGAATGGATAATGAATGTATTCAATTGAATGGATAAATAAACTTCGGTATATACTTAACTAGGAATAGTATTTGACCAATAAAATGAATGAAATGCTAAAACTTGCTACAACATGAATAAACCTTGAAAACATCAAGTGAAAAACAAATCTGGTAGAAAAATTTCATTTATATGAAATGTCTCAATTTGGCAAATCTATATAACAGTAGTGGTTGCCAGAAAACAGCAGGTAGGGAAAAATAAAATTGACTTCTAATGTATATTTTTGGGACAAGTGATTAAAGTATTGCAAAATTAGTAATGAGTTCACAACCCTGTTAATATTGCAAAACCACTGAATTTGCTGAACTATTTTAAAAGTATAAATTTCATGGCATATATTTCTTAATGAAGTTGTTATAAAAATAACAGTAGATGAGAAAAACAAGAATTGAATGCTTACCATTTTAGCATGCATTGTGGTGAGCATATTACAGTAACCATATGGATTTTAATAGTCTTCAGATTTATATAATGAAAAGCACTGCAAAGTTTTGAATATTTATGTTCCCTCCAGATTCATACATTGAAACTAATGCACATTACGATGGTATTTGGAGATGATACCTTGAGAGGTAATTCTATCATAAAGTGGAGTTCTTTATCTCCACCCTACTTCTATAGAACAAACTATCAAATGACCTTATGCATTTGGCTTAATTTGTTAGGTTTTGTTTCCCACAAAACACATACAAAAGCAGACATGAATATGGATAATTTGGTAATTTGGCTCATGTTCTTCCTGATGTACTACTGGTGACATATTGTAAGAACACAAATTTTTGCCTTGCTTTTATCTCCAACTTCTTTCCTATATGTTCAGTTTCCTATGTTTCATATACTTTGATATATATATATATATATATGTGTGTATAAAATTTTGGCAGCAACTGAAAGCTGTGGTTTCTGATCATGTTTTCCTCATAAATCCTGCCTATTAGAAAATACTAACAGTAAGATAAATTATTGCCCTTTAAAGTCATGTTACATAATGTTAAGTTACTACAACTACAAATTGGAGAGTGCATCACCTAATTATAAGGTCCATCTGGTTTACTTATCTAAGTACCTCTGACTGGACTGACCATAAAAAAAAAAAAAAATAGAAGTTAGGAAAAGCATATTTTTCTCTTAGAAAACTATTTGTTCTGAGAGCTCATAAATTTTTTAAATGATGCATTTATACTCAAGATAAATCAAGCTAACTCTAGAATAATTATCTGTTTTGACTTTAGAAATTGACTGCATTATGAACACTTTCATTGAAAGGTGAATACAAGAGTACCCAGAGGCTTTTCAATGGAGCTGCAATTAGATGAAACTATATCATTCTTTAGCATGCTGTGTTTCCCATTAGTTGGTGATCAAAAGCAAAACTCCAAAGAAGATCAGTAGGATGCAAGATTGATTACAGACTGATTCAGCAGTGTAATCACTAGCTAGTGCAATCTCAGCATGAATGGAGTCCCCAGAGAGCTAGTTGCTATCTGATAGCACTACAGAGGGGAGAAATCAAATGACTTCCAGAATGTAGATTGGTTTGGGTTGCATTAAACAGGAAAGGATTATATCTCACACTGTCATCCATCCTGGCATCTGAGAACAGTGCATCTAAAACATCTCATTTCCACGGAAGGTATACATCAACTTTGCTGCATAGCCTGATTCAGCAACTCCTGGGAAGAAAGGGAAAGTGCACAATTGCTGTGTGAAACCAGCTGCAATTAATTATGGTATACTTTTGATGCCTCTTGCCAAGGACACATAACTAATTTTTCATTGTTATTCAATTGACATTCCTTATGCTGATTATTTACCCTCAATATTATAAATTGAAAATATAACATTTCCTCTCTACAACAATTATTACATTAACTATTAAAGGACGTTGCAAACAATGGAAGAGAAGACTAAGTTATTGGGATCTAGTCCTACTTTGGCTAAAAATAATTATGCAACTAAGTCAATGATCAAATTTATCCTATGTCAGTAGACTCATGTCAACATTAAATAATACTATTTCAAGTTCCTGAAAGCAGGAGTTCTGAATTTTACATTATTTAGTTAAAATTTTAGTTGTGATTTTATGAATAGAATTGCTTCAATAATACAGGCTTTTAAAAACACTGGTAAACCAAAATAATTGTGATGGATAGAACATATTTGTATTCTAAATTCCTCTTTCACATTAATTAAATAACCTAAATAGTTTAAAACAAGGAACATAACAAAAATAATCTGGAAAAAAATATCATAGAAAGTATGTCATTCGAATATAAAGTCCATGTTGATCAATCTCAGGGAGGAATGAGGTGGCATTATCTAGTTCATTCTTATTTTACGTCCAGAGGAAAACATAGTTCATAGAAAAATTCTAGTATCTTGTGAGTCTCCTGGGCATCACTCAAGATCCCTAGGAGAATCTAACAGGACTGGTAAGAGCACACAGATTATATACTAGAAAGGCTTTCATGAACATAAAGGCAGCAAACTGAACCTGCAAAATTCTCTAGCAGGGAGACTGTTTCAGCCTTAAAAATGTCACTTACAAAAACTATCAAATGGCAATCAGTGTTACTCTAGAAAACATTCCATTGAAACACTATCTGTAAGGAAGATTTAAATTTCTTTGTATAGCCTCTGAATCTAAACTCCATAATTATTCTAATTTGGTAATGTGTCTTCAGTTGTGGATATCATAAATTCAGATTTTTGTCTGTATTTTCTTTTTTCCTTTCCCTGTTCCTCTGTTTCACTAACATTCATCATCAACATTATCTGGACCACTCGGAATTAAAACTTTAGAGTAATTTTTCGTATCACTATGCTCTCTGAGGTCATACTGAAATCTAATACATCTTAATATTCCTATAACTATTCATTTGTTTACCACCACATTAGATTGGAACCATATTAATAATTTTTTTAGCAGTGCTTTGCACTTAAACAGTTATTTCTACCAATCCATTCAGTATAACATAGTTGAATTAGTCTTTTAAACTCTCTTTTTTATTCTGCCATTCCTTTCTTCAAAAGGCAATGAAGAGTCTCCATTGAAATCAGGGTAAAATCAAAAACCCCAAATTAGTATTAAAATAAATTTAACACTTGGTCTCAATGCCCATTCTTAAACCTACACTCAATTCTCTTTTGTAATAAATGATCACTTGAGTTTGTCTTGTTGTTTCTGCTTCTTAGGAAAACAAACTAGGAATTCATTGATAAACCAGCATTACACTAGACTCAGGTAAATGTGCAATCAACATTTCACAGGATTGTATAGCACAAAGTCTTTGTATATAAATATATATTAATGAAGTTACATTGTATACTACTAAAACAATATAAACTCTCAAGTGTAACTGTGCATACACTCCCAACTATTTGTTCAAGATCTAGTCTGTAGATATTTTGCTTGCAGGATTTGTTTACCTATTAGTTGTTTATTTAACTTACATATATTTGTGTTATATAAATTATATTGCAGTTAAAATAAAACCACAAAGATATATTTGATATATGCAGTGGATTTCAGATATAGTAGAATATACATATATTCTCTCTCTATATAAGTACATTTTTGATATATATGTATCAAAAAATGCAGTTCATTAGAAAAACACACATACACCTGTCCTATAGTAGAAACAAATAAAATAAAAACTAGCAGATACTTAATTTTTTTTAGCAATTTAGGTCAACAGAAAAAATAATTACCCATTTAATGAATTAGTATGCTTAGGAAAAATTAGAACATTAAGTATAATTTTAATTATGCATTCTAAAAATAAAATAATGCCTTGCAGCTTTGAGCACAGCATAGGCAAAAGCATATTTGTTTTCCACTTGACATATTATTATGAGAGTATAGCCCTAGAGCCTGTTTTACAAAGTGATCACCTCTTTATTGTCCATGTCATTCACTAGAGATTCTGATATAGTTGATAAACAAGTATTTTTAAGGAAAATTACTCTGGTCGTTTAATAAGCAATGAGCTTCAAGAGTCCCTTGCTATTTACTATCAGTTGTCCTTCTCTTTTTCTTTGATATATTGTTTTCCCGTATTAAATGCTTACAACTTTCCATGAAAGTTGTTTTCCAGTTTATATAATTAACATGCACCTTTCTGTGAGTTTAAGATGCACAAGGTATGATGCATATGTTACAAAAGAATTCCTATCTAAGCATTAGCTAAGAACTTCATTGCGCCACCTAGTAACTTACCAGATATATATGATACTGCATATCAGATACATATATGTATTTAAGAAAATATTTATTCTTGAAAAAGAAGGAAATATTTCCATTTGTGTCAACAGAGATATAGCTAAAGGAAATTGCTCTAAGTTGCATCTATCAATACTGAGAAAAAATTACCTCATGTAATCACACTTATGTTTAGTAAAGTTCACAAATGAAACCATCAGGCCCTGGGTTTATCTTTGTTGTGAGTTTTTTGTTGTTTTGTTTTTAGTAATACGAGGAAGCATCTTTTTATTATGCATGTATTTATATATGTATGTATGTGTTTTTGTTATTTATTTAGGTTTTCATACCGACCTGAATCACAAATCCAGGTCTTTGGACTATACGTGGTTCACATACAGGTATCTCAGCCACTTGAGACACAAGGGATGTTCTTAAAACAAATTTAATATCCTTATTTGTTCCTAGGCTGTTTTATGTCATGTTTCATCATGGTTTAGTCTTGGTAAGTTACACGCTTTAGAAATGTAAATATTTATTATAGGTAATTTATTGGTATATGTTTGCTCATAGTTTCTTATATTTAATGTATTTCTATGTATAGGTTGGCAATGTCTAATTTTTCATTAGCAATTTTGAGTCTTTTTTCTGATCTCTATTTCATTTATTTCTGGAATTATTGTTATTTCCTACCTTCTGCTGAATTTAGAATATAGATTCTTCTTTTTTTTCCCTTGAGATGTAAATCTGGATTGTTTGCAAGTTTTTTTTTTTTTTGTTATTTCATTTTAGAACAATAACTTATCACTGTAACTTCTCTTTTAGAACTATTCTTGTTCCATCTCTTGCTTTTGGCATATTGTAATTTCACTTTCATTTGTTTATGGTGTTTTTATTTCTTTTTTGAATTTTTTTCTTTAAACAGTAGTTACCTGGGCATGCATTATTTAATTGCTACATATGTAAATTTTCCAGTTCCTCCTTGTTTAATGATGTCAGATTCCATATTATTGTGGTTAGAAGAGGTAATTATATGATTTCAATTTTCTCAAATTTCTAAGACTTGTGTGATGGCTTATATTATGATCTATCCTGGACAATGTAATGTTTGTATTTGAGAAGAAATTGCATCATACTGTCATATGATGAAAATTTCTTATGTCTACTAGGTTCACTTCACCTAAATTATTATTCAAGTGCAGTGTTTTCTTGTTGATCTATCTATTGCTGAATGTGTAGTACTAAATGCCCTTTTATCGGCATTGCTGTCTTTTTCTCCTTTCTGGTATTTCAGTATATGTTTAAGGTTTTTAGTTGCTCCAATGTTGGGTTTTTTTATGTATTTCTGATTGCTTTATCTTTTTGATGAATCTACCTAGGAATATATTACTTTATTATTTCATTTTAACTTTTGGTAACTCTTGTCATCACTTTTGGATTAAAGTCCATTTTTCGAATAGAATGTAGTAAGTTGATACTAAATACAGATGAACATATTACACACAAAAAATAAACCTCAGAAAAATATTCATTATGAATATAAATATAAAAATACTTAATAAAATACTAGCAAATCAATTCAACAATCTTTGAAAAGGAAAATACATCATAACCAAGTGATTTTTTACATAGTTAATTCAAGGATACTTTATTGGAAAATAGACCAGTGTTACAATATATTAATAGATTAAGATAAAAAATAAAAAGATTGCTTATTTTTCTTTCCTGAGAATGAATAAATTCCACCTCCATATTATCCTTATATATTTAAGCAACAGTATGGTACAGAGAGGTTAATGTTCCTTGCCTGAGACATGCACCACCAGCCTCATTCTTTCTTCCTCTGTACCCTAGCATCCATCAGCTTTTCTCTCAATGCAGCTCAGAGGGGAGTATCACTCTGCTTAGGTGTAAGATCTATGGTGTGCCCTACGGTGTAACTGTTTGTTCTGCGCCTCTAGTCAAGGGATGTCCACAAGAACCTGGATTTGTGTTCCGATACCAGGGAAAACAATCAAGATGAACAAATAAATAGAATAAATTAAAATACTTCTTCCTCTCTCTTCCTGCCTGTCCACTCACCTCATTCTTACCTGCTCCTTTCCTTTAAAAATGAAAAAAAATTAAGTCCTGACCTTAGCTAATGGGATTCTCTAATAAGCTGAAAGTGGATGAGTATGAACCACAGAAAGCTATAGAACTCTTTTTGTCATATCAGGATATTTTATGTTTTCTGTTGGATTTCTAAATCTTGGACTACAGAAATCATTTACATTTAATCAAAAGTGTACCTTACACATAGAGGACAAAAACTGTAGTTTCTATTTATTTACTAGTTTTTATTGTTTCTTATTTATTAATAGCCATAAAATCTTAGTTAAAAAGCATTGTGTTTGTATATATATATATCATAGTAAGTCTCATCAAAAATATAAACTAAACAATTTTTTCATGATAAAATGTCTATGATAGATATTCTATGATGTAACTTTCAGTGAGAAAATGCCTCTTATAAGTATTCTAAGACTGGTGTGGCAAAAGCATAGCACAAAGTAGCCAAACTTTTCTAGTTACCGCTTGGAGAGTTTCACATGTTAGGATATGTTCTATCCTTTTTACTCTTAAGATGTCTGCTGTGCCATTAGTCGCGGCATCTGTATTCCAGGCTGAATGAAAAAGGCATGCCGAGGAGACAGATAAAGTCTATAATAAGGAAGCATGATTTAACTTCTGATCTGGCTCATTTAGAAGATCATACCTGACTGCAAAGGATGGAGCTGATATTGAGTTCAGTTCTAATTCATGTACCATCAAGGGTTCTGATGGTAATGAAGGAGAAAAAGTATATTTTTTCAAGAAGAAAATAGCAGAATCTTCCAGCACCAGCTATATAAAAGGATGACTTTGTGTTTTTGAATAGGCTTTATGCCACTTAATATTAACCCTCTGTGCTAGATGTTAATTCTCTACGTTTTATTGTTTTAGGAAACTGATAGGTGAAGTAGCATAAGTAACTTGCAGGTGGGCATTAATCTAGCAAGTAGCAAAATTCAAATTTTAGATTTGTCTTCTGACTCTAAAACCTTGGTTATTATACAGAAAAGATGCATCTATTCTTTTTTGTCATTTACTGTAAGAAAAACAAAAATGAGCAAGAAATGAAAAAAATTGAATTGTGAAGATGTTCTCTGATTTTGAATAACAGAATTCTTTAGAACAGCACAAACTTTGGCAAACAACCTTGACATTAATTTAATACAAATGTGAGAGCTCAGATGATGCTCTGTGGAACAGTATCCCAAGGGCAATATAAAATCTTCAACCATTATGCTCAACTCTAGTGTTCTGCAAAAATTTTACCCCTAAAGTAGATTCCAATAAACAAGAGTGATTTAGTCAGCAAGGACAATGTAACACTGATGCTACTACCATCCTTCAAAACTATGCACAATTGCACATTATTATTTTCCTGTCCCCAGCTTTCAGTGTAAGTCTTAGGAGCCTATATGTCAGCATATTGTAGTACTGCACCACTGGTCTAGCTAAGAATTTTCTTCATAGGAAAATAAATGGTGTTTATCTTTCCAGTTATTTTTGACCCTCCCATGATTGACCACTATATTACACTGTGTTCTAAAGAAGATTCCGACCTTGAA
The DNA here is from genome assembly GCA_004363575.1 of Solenodon paradoxus. Taxonomy (NCBI): domain Eukaryota; kingdom Metazoa; phylum Chordata; class Mammalia; order Eulipotyphla; family Solenodontidae; genus Solenodon; species Solenodon paradoxus. The sequence continues at coordinate 556,232 of RJWH01000266.1, read as the reverse complement.
GGAATTGGATAGTAGTAAACTACATAAGAGCTTGCATATGCCCTTTAAACATAATTTCAACTCAAATTAATTTGACATTTATTTCATAATTATACATTGACTATTATTTTTAAATTTACACGGTTTGACTTATAGGTAATTAACTTAATTTTCTCAGCTCTTCATAGAAACAATAACTTATTTCACAACTTGATTAGTTTAGGCACGTTTAAAATTTTTCTTTCTCAAAGATTGTTTAAATTCTTAGACACTTTTTTTGTGAATATAGCATTTCTAACTAGATTTTGTGTAGTTTTCCTGCTTTGATAAGGATTTATTTATTATACTGTTTCTTTGTTGTTGAATGTGTGCAATTATATAGTAAAAAGACTACATACCTGAAGGCAGGAAATTTAGATTTATATCCTCACTCCATTTAATAGTTGGGTATTCATAAGAAAAAAATGACTTGAGCTTTTAGTCTTTTAGCCTTCTTTTCTGAAATATGAGAATAATTATGCATATTCTTCTCTGAAATATGAAGATAAGACCACTCACAGCTGCCAGATGGATGTTTTAGTAATCAAACAGTTGCAAAATTTAATGTAAAATGTGCTGCAAAAACCTTTCTACATATACATTATTTTGTATTTCTATCTTCATCTTATTAATACATTTGCCATACAATCCAAGATCATGCCTGAATATTATACTCCATCTTAGTGGAAGAAATTTTAAATATTTTTCTAGAAATTTTTCTGTATAATTAATTGTTAGAGATTTTTGTTGACTAGTGTTTCCATTTAGACATCAGCATCTTAGAAAATTAAGTTGTCTCTTATTGTCTGACAGAAATGCATTGAAATAAAATGTATCAGAATTGTATTATATGTAGTCATTGAGATTAAAAAAAATATTTCTCCTTGAGGAACTTTTTGGAGGAAATAGGATAATAACAAAAGTGAGCCTATTGACATAATGGAGGGATAAAGAAAATACTTTAAGAATGCTGATGAGAGATAATTGATAGCTAAGTTAATGCCAAGATAGTGTGAAATTAGAAATAAAAAAGTAAATATAATCAGAAATAACTAAGTAGAAAGTGTCTTTCATGATGACAATTGAGTTTATTTTGGAAGTTTTCTTCAGCAAATGGCAGAATTTTGTCCCTGGAGGAACTGTTAGAAGTGATTGATTTAGTCAGCCCGAAGAATTGTTCAAAATATCATGCCAAAAATTGAAGCATCACAAAGTAAATTGGTATATTAAATTTGGAGCACATTCAAAGTAGTAGCATGAAGATGATTAAAATTTTTAAGATAAAGCATCAAAAGTTTAAATATAATCATACTTTCTAAAAAAATGTATAGCTGGAATGGGTCCTTCTGATTAGTAAAAAGTACCAAAAACACTTTGAAGTCTAATACTTATTGGAATCATCTACTGCATTTCTCCATTTTTTGATTAGGATTGACTTATATTTCATTAAATGATCTCTTCTTTTTAAAACTTGATATTCCTGTTCACACAAAAAATTGAAAATATAATGTGTTTTTCTATGTCAACTTTACAAAATGAATGAAACAACTCAATATTTTTCAAAATTAAAGCCTTGACAAGCCTGGCAAAAGAGTAAATTCTACCTGTGATGATAACACACAACTCTTTTGAGGAAGAAATAGTCTCCCACAAATTATTATTATTATCCCTAGGGAACAAATCAACAAAACAAATTATCCAGAAGCCTAGAAGATATGCAGATTATGAGTTTTTGTGGAATTTTTTTCTGTATTTAATTTGAATTTGAATTATATTTAATCTGAATTTAATGGAAGATATTCTATGCTCCTGTACTGTTAATAGACTTAGGAAGATTATTGCTCCTCCAACCTAAAGTTCAAGCCCTAAGGAAAGGAAACACATGGCAGAAAACTGGAACTTGATTAATTTTCCATAATGTCCCACTGCTTTATTATTCTTTACTGCTTGTGTTTCTGAAACTCATGACATTTTGTGTGCACGTTAGTCCCCTCTACTTGGAATAACTTCTTTAGTTGAGTTTCCCTTCACATTTTAGTTTATTGTCTAAAGCACTTAATTAGTATAATCTACTGTCTTTATCTTTCTTGATATTTTTAGTCTTAAATCAAGCCTTCTCTGTACTATCTCAAAACTTACAGACTTAACAACAAGGATGATTAATTATGTTTAAAGATTTTCCATACTTCAATAATTACCCCTCTATCATGCTTGTCAACCTTAACTCATCTTGTTACCCATGAGAGGTTCAACTTCAGATTTGCCTTTATTCTTTACTCATTGTTTGCAGCATGATTTGATCGCTTAGCTAAACTTTGGTACTCAAATCCATATTCTCAAGGTCATGTGTGGTAAACTGAGTCATGAATGCTATTCATATAATCACCCAAGAAATTGAAAACTTTGTTTTATATCCTCAAAATATTCTACCAATCATTATATCTCTTTCATGTTTTCGATTATCCATTGTACTTGGTCGTTCTCTTAGCGACAAAATAATGTCACTCAATTCTAAATAATTGCCTTTATTTGTCTACTTCTCAAAACACAGTTCCTTTGTTTTTTACTTTTTACTCTTGTCCATTACAGAACACCTAAAATATTAACCTATGTAAATCATTTATTTCTGCATTGCTCATTGTATCAAACAAGATAGTGAAATCCTGCTCCACAAAGTTCCTTTCCTTGACATAATTAAAGTCTTTGGATTATGTGACTCTATGACAGCAGTAGGAAAAGACATAGAATCATATTCATGATAATTAAATTTGCTAACCAAAGTGCAATATTTTATTTTGTCTCATATTTTGTTAGTAAGCATTGGTCATGTGATATTACCCAACTGTAAGTCACGTACTGTTGTGTACCTGGAAGAAGGATTTTATATCATCAAGCAATAGAAGCATCCAACATGCATACTCTTTCTCCTTTTATTTGTAGAATTTTTAAAAAACTATCTCACTACTAAGTTAATTATGATTAATTGACTTTGTTATTATTATTACAGTCTTCTAATCACTTCATTTCTATTCAGTATTCGACAATTTTAATGATCTATTCCTCAATTCTTTTTCTGTTTCCTGATTTTTCTATTTGGCACTTTCCTTTTGCTCTTTTCAAAGTCTTCAGTGAAACTTTCTCTTGTATCTAACTTTTAATACGCATGATTCTCAGGGGTATATTCTTACCCCTCTTCCTTGCTTTCCTATGAGATACCGATAACATCGTTTTACTGGTTTTGAGTAGCGCATCAGTTCTGTTCTCTTGATTTCTCATTCCACATTTTGTACATAGAGCAATTAAGTAGATGTACATGAAGAATCCATACTCACTATACCCAAATTTGACTCAATGAATTCATCCCAAAGTTGTCCTTGTTCAGTGTTTCCCTGCTTTGATTAACATTTTAATGATGATATCTTATGGTCTAGATAGATTTGTACAATTCCTTCTTTCACTGATTTTCCTCTTGTAGGCAAATCAAACACTCACTTAACATAGTAGTTTATCTACTATAAATCATAAATCTACACTAAATATGTCAAGTATATATATATGAGTAATACATCATTTTGTTTGTCTTTGAGTGGTTCATAGCATACCTTTAAAGACAAGGACATAATTATAACACTAAAAATGCAACTGAGATGGTTTACAAATATGAACCATATTTTCAATGAGAACTCAAAGGTGAGAAAGTATTCTGATGAGAATTCCTACATCATTTTAGAAAGTGATATATTTTGTCTTAGTGTGCTAGGGCTACCATTATAAAATATTATGGATCGATTGACTGCAGTGATTGAAATTTATTTTCTCCCATTTCTGGAGGCTATAAGTGCAAGAACAAACAACAGACAGCTTTGGTTTCTTAGGAGGCCCATCCCCTCAAGTGGTAGAGGCTCACTTATCTTTCATGCTCACCTTTTTCCCACTGTGTGCACTTGCCTCAGCTGTATTTTATATCTCCAATTTTTTTATAGTAAGGACACACATTGGATTAAGGTCCACCTCAATGCACTCACTGTTTACTGAATGCTTTTTTTAGAAGATTCAATTTCCAAATATAGTTAAATTATGAGGTACTGGGATCTAAATTTGAAATATATTAATTTCAAGAGACATAATTCAGTACAGTTATTTTCTGCCAGGATATTCTAAATTTTGAAACTTTAAGTGATTTTATATATACCCACTTCAAATTCCAGAATAGTTTTATATGAAATTAATAGAAATAATGAATGCTTGCCTATCAAGAATTTAAAAAGAAACTGCTTTATATGATATCCTACATTGATAACATTAAACTTCATATAGTTTTTATTCTATCTTAAAAGCAAAATATCACTTTACTGCAAATGTTATTTGTTGTGAATATTTTCATATATGCACGTGCTCTGTATTATCTTCTTGATTATCAAGCAGATACTTTCATGAATATTTGTATAATCTAGTTGGAGACCATTGAAATTCACAGAAAAATTTTAGACTGAAATCCTGGAATAATGGATATATTATTTTATTTTCCAAACTATGTAGCAAAGCTCATACAGAGGCTTACTGCAGTCTTTTTTTGCTGTGTATTATACTAATATATTAGCTATCTAATTTATGAAAATTTTGACTTTTTTTTAGTCTCAGATATTCAATAATACTCTTGAACATCGTGGTAATGTACACATATTTTATTATTTAGCAAGATTCGTTTTAAGTTATTTCCATTAATTAACACAAAATATAAACATAGCTTGTGGCTAAATCTTAATTATAAGTAATGTTGCTATAAAGCTACTTTGAAAATTTCTGTCATAATATAAATAAGCAGGATATATGTATCAAATATCCTCAAGTACACAGCAGTCAAATACACATTTAGTGAATATCTAATATGTGTGAAATAATCTTTCAAATTCTTTACAACTATTTCACGATCCCCTAGCAATAAAGTTAAATAGATTATATTATTGCTTTTAGTATTATATAAAATATATAGTATTATATATTTTTACTATTGTATTTTTTTTACCTGTATAATCTGAGATTGCTACAGGTCCACTTTTTGCCTAAGGCTATATTCGTTGCAAGTGTGCAAAAACCAAGATTCAATTCTATATTTCCCTCTCTTGGCACAAATGATTCTATTAAAACAAATATACCTGTTTCCTCACCAAGTTCACTACCTGGTTAAGAAGACCTGGTGCTGAAAACAATTTATCTGAAAATAAGTTTCAGAACTTTATCATGTGACTGCACATAGAATGTGTTACAATTTGAACCAGTAATCCTTAAGTTACAGGCCAGTCTTTTCTGGTTCAACTCAATCAATATATGAATTCTAAAAAGAAATTCTGATCAGAAGTCATAAAAATCCAAGTTTGGCTTACATTATTCTCCTATTCGCCATAATCTCTTGCTCAAAACAGTAAACTCACTGTTTTCTGGGGCCATACAAGACAAAAACTTTCTCCTCTTTTTGCCATATAAGACCCATTTACGAACTTGAATTCTTGATTATGAAAAGGCAGTTATAGAATCTCAAAGACTTAAAACAGCTTTTTCTGAATTTGGCATCTTATGCTGCTCTAGATTGAATGTTTCCACCAAAATGCCTATGTTGAAACATAATACCCAATATGATGCTATTAGAAAGAAGGGCCTTTGAGATGTGATTATGTCATCAGGGCAGAGTCCTCATTTATGGGATTAGCAACCTTATAAAAGAAACCCCAGAGAGCTCTCTGGTCCTTTCTATCACGTGAAAACACAGAGAAAAGACAGAGATCTACGTGACAGGCAACAGGATTTTACCAGACACTGACCTCACCAACACCATAATCTAAGACTTTCTACCCTCCAGAAGGTGGGAAATATATTTCTGCTGTTTGTAAGCTACGCAGTTTATAGCTAAAATGGACTAAGACATCTGCCAATCTGGTACTTCCCTCCATTATCTCTCAGTATTGCTCCCCCTCAATTATTCTGTGATTCCCCAGAAGAGGACGTGTACGTGTGTACGTGTATATATGGATGTGAGTGTCTTACCCAAAATAGTGTTATCGATTGCAATATCCCTTCACCATTTCTTTCTTTAGTTACTTAAGCTCTGATTTTCTGTTTTGTCATCAATACCTATAAGCACTGTGTGTAGATATACAAATGCATGCAGCTGTGTGCTGCCACTTTTATAAGGGCTGATACAATAGTGGCTCTAGTACCATCTCCTGTGATGCCGGTGCGGCATTGACTTGAAACGCTGACCTTTGTATTACTTGAAGCACTGATGTAACTAGGCTGTCCATTTGATGCTCTCTGTTCTCTGATGGAGCAAGAGGGGATCACCTATACCTTCTGCAGTGACTCACCCTCTCATCCCTCAACCTAAACGGTGCTGTTTATATTCCCAAAATATCAGAGATTTCTGTGATGACAGCCCTCAATTATTGAAGAGAGAGCTCTTCTTATTGAGAAGTACAAATCCCTGTTGCGTGGGTCATACCAGACATATTCAAACTACATCACTCTTGTGGTATTTTTTCCAGACAGGCATAGCTGACTGGTGTCCTTCTCTTTCTTAGAGTTTCTTCTTAGAGAATTCCTCCTCTCTCATACAAATTGAGCTTTCTGAGATCCATTCCACCAATCTTGCAACAATGATGTGAGATGACTACATTCTAGGTAAGCACAGTTTATCATAAAATCTGGAATCTTTAAGATTAAACTTAATGGCCATCAGATCCTCATGTTTTATTAAAACAGTCATGATAAGTTTACTTAATAGTCTTCTTTCTTTTTCTAATTTATACCTAAATCCTGTAAGGATATTTGTTTTTGTTTATTGCCATGTATTATATACTGATGTTGTTTTGTTCCCCAATTGTTTTGTGCCATAAACTTTTAGATTTGAAATAATGTTTTAAATTTGCAATGGGGTGAAATACCTCTATTGCTTCTTTTTGTTTGTTTGTTTCTTCTAACAGTCACTAGGACAGATATTGCATTGAATATGAATAAATGCTTGGTTGTTTACATAATATAATTTTAGAAAATCTCTGGTTGTCTTATCAACCTTTTATAAAGGTTTTTAAAATGACAGCAAAATGTGATACTAAATTATCATTTAGCTAAATAATAAAGCTAACATTTGCAATGTTGTTTTATATCTCTTCTTGTATTCAAAAAATAGTATTTTGTGGACTCAGAAAAAAATTAAAATTTCAAAAAATCTAAGAACAGAGGAAAAGTAGATTGTCCCCTAGTCTAGTTCAATTGTTAAATATGTGGTGATTTATATTTAAAAACCATAACTCACAAATTTAGCATGGTGTCCCATAAAATCTTTCAAAATTAAAATTGTGTAGTTTACCTCATGGGGTAAACTGGCTGAAGCTTCAGCAAGTAGGTTTAAATCTGTCACTTTCCATCTCTCTTCTCTTATCTCACATCTTTTTACCTTCTTGCTTGCTATGTCTCCATTCATCACAGCTACCACAGCTATGACAGTGGCGCTATCCTCCACTCTTAAATCATCCACTGTCTCTGCCATTGTCACGGACGGTCTTTGAAACAGGAGAAAGAAAACCCAGAACAGCAGTTGCAATAGCACAAGCATTGTAAATGTTCCCCAAGACTCTCATCACACAATCCATTTGTGCCAAATCTAGGTACAGATCTCCTCACACTACTGACTAGCAAATCATACAGGAGCTGTAATTGTGGAGGAGCTGACAGTCGCCCAGCACCTCTTCCAGTTGAAGAGGAAAGAGATTTAGAATTCAGGCTTTCTGAATGCAAATAAATTGGTGACATCCTCTATAAAACAGATCACGACAAAATAGATAAAATTTTGATAAATTTGAGAAAGACTAATTATGTCACATTTGAAACATTAAATACCATACATGATAGTGATTTTTGCACACACAGAAAATAATCTTAACAGGTTACCACCCCATCTCATGTCATATAGGTCAATGGTACCTGAAAGAATTCAACAAAGGAAGACAAATGGTAGAGTTCAATGTATCATTAATAATCTAAGAATATTTTCCTTGACTTCTTTCCCAAGTCCATCAAATATTGATTATAGGAGAGACCTAAATATAAAAACAGTTAATATTTGAAAACATTTTCAAGTTGTCATTGTCCTCCTACGATCTGCAGTTGAACTCAGTTTTGTGACTTTCATGGGTTTGTTTCTGAGTTTTTGTTTTAATTTTTAATTTGTTTTTAATTATTTAAAAAAATTTTTGCAACAAAGGTACAGAAAGCTAATTGAGGCATCTCAATAATTAGGGTGATGAAAACGATTTATAAGATTTGACTTTTGTATGTGATCTAGGAAAGGAATGAAGGAAATCCCCTAATACTCAGGTTTTGCTAAAAAATTGTGTGCTATAAGGTTATAGAGGTGAGTCTATGACTGAGCACCTGAACAGATCTTATCTAGATGGTGGGAAGAAGGAAGCAAGTCAAAAGCAATAATTAGCAAACAAACAACAAACACACAGCAAGTCATTCATATTAGTCAGAGATGCTTGATCATTTCTGTGTCTCAGTAAATGCCTTTGATGTTGCTGTTGCTCAGAAAATTGCTGAGTGGAAATGGCCTTGCTTCCTGCTAATTTTTATGATCATAGAGAGACCCTATCTGTGGTGTTCTGTGTAATTGTATATGTTCCACAAGAGAACATTCCTTGGCCTAGTTATGAGTGACTGGTCAGCTCCTAGCAATACCTAACTGATTGCCTGAAGCAGATTCGAATATTCAGGTGCACCCTGATGACATAGCTGTTTGGTTAGCAGCTTTTAGCTGGTACAGTCCACATATATCCTAGATGAACAACTTAAATAAAAATAAATGAAAATAAATTAAATTTTCTCTCTTTTTCTCTTCTCTTCTTCATTCTGCACTTTTCCTCTTTTAAAGAAATGGAAGCTATTTATAGAAATAAAGAAACGGAATAAACCAACATAGTGACAACTAATGGTAATAATAAATAGTAATACAGCAGAGGTGAAAGCATACCTACTATATGATTCCTTCCATAGAAAGTTGACAGAGATTATCATTATGACTATTTCCTACTCTTCTAATATTGGTTTACTTTTTGAACATGGTACTTGGGTATGCAAAGTGTGTTTGTATGGCCATTGTCTGATTTGTACTTTGGTTTGTATACTATCATTTGAGTAATGTTAAAAAATTGATAAAATTAAAAATTAAAAATCAAACTCAAGTGAATTTGACAATGCCAGAGGAAACTCAGTATTTAAGGCAGTTCCTGCCAGATGAGATTTCATGCAATTAATCTGACTTTTCAATTCATAAGCAAGAGATATAACCCAGGACTCTCTAACGTAGGGGACAAGTAGGAGACCCAGATCTCTTAGTACATATCTGAGTTCTGAAAAGACTGTGCCTATGCTTTGTTTTTGCTGGCCATAAAGTACATCTGGCCACTGAGCACGTGAAATATGTAGAATTCAATTTGAGACGCGCTGCAGACTTATGACTCACAATGGCTTAAAAAACTCAGCCTATCAAAAAATACAAAATAACTTCTCACTATGTGATGTGATGATAACAAAAAATATTTTATAAAATACGTGATTGTACTATCTATATATTACAAAATATCAATGATAATGAAATATTAGAATAAAGTATTCAGTCTTCACTGTTTCCTTCTTGTTCTTAATGTGGACACCACAAAATTTTAGAATTATTTATATGACTTGTACTTTTTATTCAATTGTATTTATTTGAGGAAACCTCAATGTAATAATGATTTATAACATTCCTGGGGATTGAATTCTATATTGCTTATTTGTAACTCACACTGAGGGAAAAAGGAAATGGTGATGCTCAAATAATTAAGGAACTTATTTCAAATCCCCAAATATTTGCCTTGTTTTTATTATCATTGAAACTGCAATAGAAGCAAACATCAAGCAGAAAGATTCAGTGATGATAAACTATTTAGAATGTCAAGACCAGGTGAAAAACTAACCTTGCCTAAAGCATTGTTCTCAGAAAATGTTCAGGAAGTGTCTGAATACTAGCTTTGCAGAAAATAGTTTGTTATGGTTTTCACTCTGGCTCCTCAAATCATCTTATCTCAGATCTTCCTAAAGGAGGTCAGTGAATAGAGGGTTCAAAACATCAACAAGTAGACACATCTTTGAAGTCAGGGCAACTCTGCAATCTGGCCTCCTCTTCTTTCTCCTTTGGGGATGGTAAGGCATGCCATGTTCAATATCAGTGATGCATAGGCACTGTTTTATAATCTGGCGGAGAGAATATATAGGAATGACTATTGGCATCATAACAAGCATGTCCACTCCTGCTTTAATACAAACCCACCAGTGAACTAATAGTATTTTTCTCTCTTTTTTCTTGAAACTGGACATACAATATAAGCAAACTAGGGATAGGAAGTGAGGAATCAAGAAGGAAGGACTTTTTCTCTTTAGGGAGAGGAAGACACAACAGAGGAAGGAGAGAAAGGATGTCATATCCCCTTTCTCTGATTAAGATGAGCCTTCAAACATGACTGACTTCATATCACTATTCATGCACTAGGAAAATGGACTGATGGAGATTATAGTACATATGTGTCAGGAGAAGCCAGACATTCAAATCTTGGGGGATGATCATGCTGACTATGCTATGACCACCAGGTAGCAAAAAAGCTCTTTTCCTCCAGGACAAGACACTGCTACCTCAAGAGGTGCTCAGTGGTGGAGCAATGGTTTCATCAATCTCCTCCACAGGACAAAGGCCATATATTTAAGTTTAAGTCCCAGGTCTAGGGGGAAACAACCAGTGTGAACAACTAAATTGAAAATAAAATAAAGTGCTTCTTCCTCTTCTCTCTTTCTGACCGTCTGCCTACTTGCCTTCATTCCTGCCTGCACCTTTCTTTAAAAAAAAATAAAAAAGAGAGACAGAACTGAGTTTGAAAAATAAGTATGTTCAGCAGTTAATAAAGTAGAACAAATTTGAGAATTTTGGAAACCGTGTAACCGAAAGGAATTAGATGAAACAGACAAAATATAGGCTTCTATTAAAAAGCAGAGTGGTAATGATGATAAAATGGGTAATTTAATTATATCCTGCATTCTTTCTGTCTTGTTGTCTCTGAATTTCTTATCTTTCTGGGTTTCTTCAGTTTGGGTTAGTATTATAATTATTTTAATCATATTTGTGCTCTGTAACTAAATGGTTGGATTTATTTTAGTTGTTGAGTCTAAGATTTATCATCTTTAATGGGGCAGCAAATATATCATAGATTTCTTATGAAAATTAACAATGCATCTACAAATGGTAGTGCAACTCAAAAGATTGGTGCAAGGGTTGTGTGTGATAATGTATAAAACAGAACATATTCTTACAAATTCAAGGATATAATATTTCTATTATTTTATTCCTATCATCATCAGCAGCATTGTTTTTGTCATCTTCTGAATTATTTACACATTCTAGTCTTGACTTTATGTCACCAGTCTTTCCTTCAAATTGAAACCAAAGTAATTATTGGAAAAGGCACAGTGTGTGACATTACATGTCAATTTGCAATTATCTAGAGAAACTTAGTTGACTTCAGAAAAAAATAAAAAATGTGGTTTTGTGTTTTATCAGCTCCTTTATGACCTATATTATGGACATCACTGTTGGTTTATATCCTACTTGTTGCAGCGTGCATCCCCCATGTTGGCCGCAGCAACCTAGTGGCTGTCCCCTAAACTCACTATACTTCATCTTCTCTTTATGTTTAGGTCAAGGCTACACTCAGCCTGAAATGATTTCCCTCAACTTTTGGACTCTTTACTTCTTTAAAGACTCTCCTGGAGTCTTCTCCAGAAGGCCACTTACTCTTTTGCTATTTGACATAAGATTGTGTTACATAGAATCATCATTATAGGCTTCTGATAAAGTTCTCACAATACTCCAATACATTGGCCTTTTCATTTGTCTGTACTTAACAAATGTTTATCTCAATCAAAACATTATATAGCTCAAAGAAGAAAATCTTACTTGTTTTATCTATTTCGTTTAGCATGTGCTTCCAAAGAAAATAAGAGACTTTACCTGTATATAGTAGGAAAAATAAACATTTTAAAATTTGTATGATTTATTTGTAGAATAAAAAAATGAATAAACATTTTGTGAATTATTCACCAAACAATTTATAATTTGCCACAAAGTATTCGTACAACTGCACAAAGTCACTTAACTCTCTGGACCATAAATTTCTTACCTTCAGAAGGATTAAAATGAGTAACTGATTTTACTGTGTTTTTATAGCTCTTAGTACCGATCTACATTTAATTTTAATAACCCAGTGTATTCCACCTTTTAAATATCAAGGCTATTACATGATCAACTACATTTCCGCAGTTAATTAAATTATCATTTACTGTCGATATTATTTCATCATAAAATTTCTTCTGAATTTCTGAGAGTTAAATAAAACATAATTTTTATGTAGTGTCTTAATTTTTGTGGTCACATGGGACATATCTAGGTACCCCAGGTTAAACGACCATCAAACTAATTCATTTTTCCCCTATTTTTTGTACATAAAAATATGATTTAAAAGGAAACAATTTCTTTATCATAAGCTACATTTTATAACTGAAAAAGGGATATTTTTTTTCTATGCAACATCATGAACGTCCTTTTTAAATGCTAAATCATTGAGTAATCGTAAACTAATGCTTGTTGTAAATATTTTTTGAACATATTCCTTACAAGAAAATATAAAAAATAATAGTAAAATAATAAATAAATAATACTTCTTTAATACAAATGGGTGGGATTGATGTTCTTTTAATTTTAGTGAATAAGCTAGGTTTTATTTGGACTATGACAAAGGATACACTTCATTACATTATTGAATATAATGATTAATAAGAGAAAAGTCAATTTTAAAAGTTGTTTTGAATTATATCTTTAATATAATATAGTTCAAGTTATTAATGTAAGTAGAACATAATATTTTTCTAAAATAAAAATATAATTTAATATGGAAAATGAATGCAATTCATATCTTGTAGAATTATTGGCTTGAATTATCAACATTTATTTCAAAAAGTAACATGTCATTATAAATGTGATCTGAGAATTGGAGAAAAACTAAGTAAATATTTTTTAGATAACACATTTTTAAATATAGACATAATTTTGATGTTCAGAATATGTCAATATGTAATGTCAAAGCATTTTAAACCTATTGAGCATTTACTGGAAATGATCTTAGAAATTATTTTCAATTGTGCTTGTCCCTTTTAAAAGCAAAACAAAGCAAAAGAATATGTGGATAAAAGAAAAGCAGGCAAGAAAAATTATCATTACTGAATACATCTTGAGTAAGATGACTCTTTAACGGAAAATTCCGGTGGTCATTACTTTGTGTCTCAGGTCATCTGATAACATGTGATTATCTTCCTATAAATACTGATCTAAAGTGGACAAATATAATTCCTTGAAGAATTTTAAAATATAGAAGTAGAAGGACTGAAGAGTTGTCAGTTAAGTCACATTAATGTCAATTTTCTTGTTGATAAATGATTTCCTGATATTAAAATCTTAGCATAGGCCTGTTTTTTTGTTTTGTTTTGTTTTGTTTTGTTTTCAATATCCTTGGTTCATCTATGCTATTATAACTCCTAGCAGTATACCCTCTGTTCTTTCTTTTTTTTTTTTCCTTGCATATCTTGGCTTCAATTACTAATTAAAAATAAAACCTAATGGAAAAAAATCTCAGGAAACAAACAAACAAACAAAAACTGGTGGTTCAAAATCTAGAAAAAAACATTGCTTGGAAAATTTCAATTAAAGTTTTATTTTCCAACCAACTTTTGCTGCCTTCTATGTTAAATGCGATTCAATTTGTTATTTTTTTAATTTATGATAGTTTTTTGTTATTTAAAGGAAAGTGCAGGCAGGCATGAAGGCTAATAAGCATGATGGCAGGAAGAGAGAAGGAAGAAGTATTTATTTTTACTTTACTTCCATTTAGCTATTTATACTGGATCCCTCACTCCCCATCCTGCACCAACCCAGAGCTTGAACCCAGATTGATCTAACTGCTGCTCCATCAGGGCACACCTGATATATTTAATTTTAAAATTTATTTCAGACTTCAGCTTTTCAAGTGTGAACAATGTCTATAATGTGGAAATTCCTGAAAAGCTTATTGTGGTAGTAGTTTATAAATAATTCAGGCCAAGACAGGCTATTCTTATTAACTATGTCTGATGACAATGGGGGTTCAATAAATAGATGTTAATCAATTTACTGACTACCTTAATATCATACATGGATTGCCTTCTCTACTTCTAGTGTACATTTTACACTTTCTTATATAAAATTGAAATAATTTTGATAAATTTTTCTTGCTAGGTCTTAGAAAAATCACAATTTCTTTGAAATCTCATGGGTTAGTCCAGTAGTAGTTAATGCTGACCCTTTGTGAACTAAGAGGGAATATGAATATATGAAAAATGTCAGGTGGAGACTGAAATTTGGAAAGAAATTGTTCTGTGCAAAGCGACAGCCACTGCTCCGTTCTCATATAGAATGCAGGTCCAGTGTGGTGACACTATTGAATTAAGTTTCTTTTATCCATTCTTTCTTTTCTTTACATGAATGACACACTATTAATTTTTCACACTTTGTAAGAATTTCAATGTTTGCCTTCCACCAGTCTGTAACTAAAGAATGAACCAACAACATAGTAATCATAAACGAATTTCATTGAATTTATCTATAATATACTTAAACAAAATACTTTATATAAAATGAATGGCTCATTTATTGCTACTCTCTGGTTCAATTGAGTTCTGATGATTATTTAAAATTTTGTTCTATGACATGTACACCTTTTCTAATCATATGTATAATTTTATAGATGAAAGTTCCCTCTGTTCTCTGCCTGTTTCCTCTGCTTGTCTTGACACAATCAGTAACTGTTCATGCACTGATTGATATTAGTTTTAACACAGAATGAAGTTATTCTATACTTATGCAAATTTAAAAAGGCTTACAGACGTTTGAATAGCATTGGGAAGCAAGTTATAAATTGTGTGTTTACATGTAGTTTAATAATTGCACTTCCAGTCAGTAAAAGTAGTACACACTAATTGGTACCTACATAGTTTAGATGACTTTCAAATGGAAGAGACAGTATAGAAGAAATCAACACTTTTAATTTTGAGAAAATTCATGATACCAATGGATCAAATATTCCTACATGACATATGTATAAAAATATAAGATATATGATCTACAGTTAAGACAGCACATGTATTAATACTATCCTTTTTCATATGCTAATTCTCAGTGCTCATTCTGATTAAAAATATGGAAAAATAGAAACGAGTGTTGAATTATATAAAATATTCAATTTTAATATGCGATTTAAAATGCAAGAACATGAAAAATACTTTTGTTTTGGAGCAGTTTTAATGGGGACTACCAATAAATCATATGCACATATAAAATATATATAATTGATATATAATCATAATTTATGAGGAAGTTTTGGCAAACATAACTTTTTAATTGGGTGTATAATATTTATGCACTCTTCAAATTTTTTGTAACTATCTGATAGAGTCTTATAACGTTATATTTTTATAATGTTAGTATAAATATATTAAACATTTGAAAATAACCTCATGTTGTTCATATTATGTCAAGTATCTCATTCTATTGACTTCTTTCACTGAATAAAATATTTAAACCATAGTATTACTATAGTTATTTAAGTATAATAGATTGCAGTCATTATGAAAATTTGAATAGCATTGGAAGTTATGTGGACAGAATTTCCATTTTTTTATTTGACAGGGTTATTTACGAAAATTCATGCCTCTTTTCTGATATTGGTAAATCTAAAATTCCATTTGCATTGTTCTGTTTTTTGTTAATAGAACATTTATTCTAACGTAGGTCAGTTACGTAGTCCTATAGATGCAATATCCCAAACTATATTGGGTTTGAAGTTTGAAGCTTCAACTATACTGTTTCCTGTTTTGCAGACTTTTCTTTCTCTAGTTCCATGTTAACAGATGACGTACTGAGAGCAGGTTGCCCTGGGACCAGCAAAATCATTCTCAGCTGCCAGACAGGAAAACCCACTAACCGGTCACTTTAAACTGTTAGGATTTGTGAATTTAAGTCAATGTTGCCTTACTACAAATTCAGCAGCCTTATCACAATCAGGTTCAAAAACAGGAAATGCATCTGACCTCATTTAGTACTTTTTGACATTGCATTGTGATGAATTGACAGCATAAGGAACAGAAATCAAATATCTGCATTGGATAAGATTAACACTTAGGGAAAAAACTGGTTGCATTTAACATTCTTTACTTTCTATGAACTCTGAAAATTTTGAATTGTGCATAATGTGAGAGAAAAGTAATCAATATCTAAGTAAACTTTGGATTTATTTTAAATGCAAAGACAAATTAGTATAAAGCAATGAAGAGAACATTAATTGGTTTATTATTCTTGAATTATATTTGCAGTACTGTATTCAATGGTCTTTAGAATAGCAAGCAGACATCTGATGGAAAGGAAGAGAAATTTTGCCTTGTAAACTTCAGCATTTGATGTCTGGTGAAAAGACAAAGCAGGTTAACAACTCAAGATATTTCCAAATGACTAATGACAATGTCAGCTATATTTTAGAAGACATCGCCATTACTGAAGTATCTTGTGGTTCATGAACTATTTTATTAAAAATACAGAAAGAAAAGCAGTAATCAGGGTCACCATTCATAGTAAACACCAAACAACATAATAACATGGAGTGTTGGAAACCTCAACATTTTATCAAGCAGGAAAAATTAAATTACTGAGAACAAGAACACTGTGAAGTACAAAGAGGAGTAATTTAAAAATGCTGGATTAACATATTTTGAACATCAAACTTTTCATCTTTTGGACTAGGCAGACAAATGGGAGCAGTGAATTAATCACATATACACAGGATATTATTTGCTTTTAGAACTGGTTACTGCTTGATATTTTACCTGCAATGACTACTCAGTTGTACAAAATCCTACAAATTATTGGCAGTTCATGTTATTTGTTAATTGGACAAGTAATTTATGATGATGATATAATAAACTGAAGAACGGAAAGTACAGATAGAAATTTAAAGAATACAAATTATATTAGCTAGTATAAGCACTAGTATGGTAAAATAAAATAATTTTTGCCAAGCTGAAATGTAGAAAAAAAGGGAAAATATTAATTAATCCATTTATATTAGTCCATTCAAAGTATAGATGATTTTCATATTAACAAAATATTCCTTATGATTCCACTTTTAGACCTATGTAAAAATAACCTTAACTGTTGTAAGGGATTAAATATTTTAGAAAATGTATTTAAAAATGTTTCTTTATAATTTTTAAAATCTTATTTAATTCATCTTGTTTAAAAACAGGTAAATAAGAATTGATCATTTCAAAAAAGATCTTTAAGAACATACATCTAATTTAAAACTATAAACACTGAGATCTTATTTATATATAGGTGGATGAATATGATTCCATCATGCTCACAAAAATCTATTTCATGTACATAGCTATAACGTAATAGATTTCATGTTGCTGCCTCTAATTATTTGCAACACAGCAAAATGTTAAGTACTATACAACAAATGTACTTAATATTGTTGATGTCATATGTTCCTAAAATTTTACTCATATTAAAATACATATGTCACAAACTATTCACTCCATAACTTGAATTATTTTAATTTGACACTCATTAAAATTTATTATATATCTTTTGAACAATGCTGCCATTAATTTCTGTGCAACAGAATGACTTGAATTTCTCTTGTTTAGAATAAGGAAAGATAAATTCTACTAACAAACACAATGTTTAAGAAAATAATAGTTATTTATCTCTCTTGTAAAGTCTTCTCTGAAGCCAGGCAAATCTCTAGAGAAATTCATCCAATGGAGACGCCACATTCTGAGCTGAGGGACTCCACCATTCCCACCTTGGGTATTGTGTGCAATAATTTTGTCAAGAGAAACAAAAACCTGAGTGATTGAACGTCTAACTGTTTCTACTCAAAGTTATCTCTATCATCATTTCTACTTATATTTTGACTGATATTTGTCATAATTTTACACAACTTCTAGTAAGGCTTGAACTGTAGACTTTAGTTTCTTCTATTTGGAAAAATTCTGGTTTAAATTGGAATATGTTGTCAAAGACTATTATAGAAATTGGATTTAGATCTACTAGTTCATTTATTTCATTTTTTGTTTCTTCTTTTAATTATTTTAATATATTTTGAATTATTTATTTAGTTTTTATCTTAATTTTATTTTAGGTGATTTATCTAGGAATTGTAATCTAAATCCTTAAATTCTCATAGTCCTCTTAATATGAGTATAAGTGAACTTGAAAAAATATACCACATTTTGCCATGTATAATGCACTTTTTTTTTGAAAAAATTCGTAAAGGAAGAATAAGTATGAGCATTATACATGGGTAGTACTAATTCCATATCTATATATTTTTTTTTGTTTTTGCTTATGCTTATGAGTTAAAACTGTAACTCAAAATTGATAATGATATCAATATGCAAAATAATATAACATGGTAATCAGTTTTGTTGAAATTATGATGAATTTGCAATTAAAGCAATTTTGGCAAAGGATTCAGAGAAATTAAACAAAGAATTACATATTGTTTACCACAGAATAAGTGACTCTGACTTGATAAGATAGGTGATTCCCACTTTATTACCATGAGGAGGACAGTGTAACATTTCTTTTTGTACATTTCAGGTGGGGGCTATTAATCTAGCAGATATTTTTATAAAAATATAGACACCTCAAGCTTTAAGCTAACAGTTTTCAAATATGCTAAAGAGCATAGTTGGCGGCATTGCTGCTTAGAGACACTTCAGACCTCCTACCACAGAGTGTCATCAGACTGGAGGTAACAAGAAGAAAAACTTCTTGTGCCTTCTATCTGTTCTTGTGCTTTGTAATTATTTGTTAGATAAAATTTTTTGTGCTATAATATATTGAAAAATAAATGCTAAAATTCCTTTATAATACAAAAAGCAAGTAACTATCAACAAACACAAATTTGAATTGAAAAATTAAAATATTTTTTTCTTGAAAGTTGGATCAAAAAGTGGGTTTGCATTATACACAGGAGTGCATTATACATGGCAAAGCATGGTAGACTTATTTATCATGCTAACTCATGTCATTCCATCCTTTATGCTTTAACCTGATGTAAATAAACTAATGATATATTTTTATTTTATACCATAATAGGTGCTATAATGAAATCCAGAGGAAAATACATTGTTTTCTTATAACTTACCAAATATTTTCTAGAGCTGACACTGTTTATTCCTTTATTTTATCAAAGTTTCCCATTGGCATTATTTCCTTCCAACTTCAACAACAGTCTTTTGTATTTTATATGTTTCATGTCTATGGACCACAAATTACTCTGTTTACCTGAAAGTGCATTTTCTTATTTCCATTTCTAAAGGATATTGTTATGTCAGAAATTTTGAAGTTCATTTCTGCTCACTTATCCCCCAATACCCATCCCTTCTTCCACCAAACTTGGCTCCAGCTGTGTGCTGAAAGCTGTTGATTCCTGGGTCCTGCTAAGTTATCACCACCATGATCTCCCTGCATCCACCATCAGATTCTCTCTTGGAACCTCATCAATCATTATGAAACATTCTCTAACATCTACAAGATCTGGTTGACATTGAATGGACTGTGCTTGGAGATGAAGGGGAAGACAGTCAGTAGAACAGAGCAACACTGATGAGTCGTTCATTAGCGATCATGCCTCTGCTGAAGATACGGAGGGCAAAGGCACTTTAAGCATAGTAATTGCTGGTGCTGATACTACATGAATGATCACTTGTAAGAAATCACCTTCACAAAAATAGTCCACAGGAAATATATTAAATATATTAAAGACTGAATCTAATTGAAATCTATTAAAGGTAAACTTGAACAGAGATGAGAAAAAGTAAAATTTTTATATGACATTACTGCAGAACAAATAAAGCATATCTGCACTAGTTTCAAAAGCTACCAGTTTTTTATAGGTGAAAACATGAATCCAGATGTTATAATTGCTCTGCTGTACTATCGTGAGGACAGTGTGACCCAGTAAATTATTTTCTTTAAGGATGGTTTGAAAATAGAAACATGGCAATCTGGTAATTACTTTGGGGTCAGCTAGAGATATGCAGTATATGTAACAGGTTTTTGAATAACATCTTTTTGGCATTTCATTGCAACAGTGATGAAGGAAAAGTAGGGAATACCATCTGGGAACACTTTCTGAGTGGAGTTTGTACATTCAGCCATGTCTGTGTGTGTTTTCTCACAGTATTTTTTTTTTTTTTCCCACATCCCAAAGGTATTGCATACTAAGTTAATTGTCTTTTGTAAATAGTCTCAGTATGAGTGATAGTATGGCTATGTGTGTGTGTGTGAGTTCATCCTTTTTAGTATTGAATGCCACCTTGTGCCATGAGTTACCAGGACAGGTTCCACCAGTCATGACTTTGAAATTGATCCATAGGTTAGAAAATGAATGAATTAACTAAATTAGTTTAAGTTTTAGATGTATTTTTGATAAGGTAATTGCCATAAAAACACTTGTTTATGTCTACTAGCCTATGGTGAATTAGATTCATGTCATTTTACTGAAAGTCAGTTTCCATGATTATTGATGACACTGAGAACATTTAAACGCAAAGTTTGACTCTACTCTCTCATTCCCATTTTACTATTCACATATTGTATACTAGTGGTTGTACTTTGCCCAAATATCTGTCTTCCTGTCTCTCAATCCAAAAAAAGTTGCAGGTCTTCAAATCTGTGGTCAGCCAACAATGGATCACTGCAGCATGTCCATGGATACAGCAAAAATTAAACAAGCAAATGATAGGCGTATATGTACAGTACATGCTGGTCTCTTCATTCACATTTCTACTTCTTTCTAGAATCTGCCTAATTCAGTCATTTTCTAGAATCTTTATGTAGTTTACTGTACTTTGTACAGAGTTTATAGTTATTATCTGCAAGAGTATTGGCCTGAAAGGAACTTATTCAGTCATACAGAAAGTAGAAACTAGTGTAGAGATTATTCATAGAAGGGAAAAAATGTATATTTGTGAATATTAGTGACACTGTCTTTTAAATCTTGTTCTTTGGATCCCAAACTCGTCTAGTAGTATTGCAGCGGAAGTTTCTATTTAAGATAAATTTGCACACTAAAGTGGATATTTTTCCCACTTAAGAAACATTTGGTGAAGTCTACAGAAAGAGATCTTAAATAAATCCTTGTTACATTAGTACTCTATAAAGACTGAATAAAACATAATAACTTTTACCTGAAAATTGACAGATATTTCTTGAATTTGCTAATTGAATTCACTGAGTACAAGTATCTAAAATATTAGATCAATACCACATTTTAATGTGGCAATTAATGTAATAAAATATGAAATAATTTTAATATATAATTGCTTGAAAGCTCATTTTGACATCTTTTACTACAGATATAGAACTGAAGGAATATGAATAGATTTCTTCTGGTAATAAGCCAGCAACTCAAAGAAAGCATGCCACTATCTTGGAATGAAATAGTAAGGATGATTTCCTGAACACTGAGTAATTTGCAGATAAAAAGAATTTCATTTAGTTGAATATAATGAAATGAAAAATCACATTTGATTTCATTTTCAAATATATAAATAATTTGTTTTGTGAAAATTATGTCATGAATGAAGTAATATACCCTGATATCATAGTAAAAGGGAAAAATGCTTTATCAAAAATGAAAACTATGCATGATTTATCATAGCAAATACCTTCAGCCTGGCCTCTATTTTTCTCCTCTCATTGTATGTGCTAGCATCAGTATCTTTAATCTGGATTCAAATTCTATAAAATCAAATAAAACAAACAGAGAAAAAAATACAATGATATGTTATCAATATAGAATTATTGAATCTAAATTAGGTTATTGAGTATGCTAAACAAATCCACAAGATGACAAACACTCCATCACTAATATTGATTTTATATTTTAAAAATAAATCTAAACTTTAAGTTTCTTTTTAGGTATACTTATTTCTCAGGGTCGTGAATATTCATTAATTGTAATGAATTATAATTTTATTGTAGTCATAAGCTTGTCATAAAATGGAAGGATTTTTAATTATTTAGTTATTTTATTTTATTCAAAGAAATGAAAGTAATGAAGGTAATTAAGCAGGTAGCAGGATGAGAGAGGAGGAAGAAGCATTTTATTTTATTTTTAATTAGTTTTCACACTATTTGCTTCTCCTGAACTAGAGATTCGAATCCAGAGTTATTCGTCCTTGTACTCCTTTGGAAGCAATTGACCTAACTGCTTCTCCACTAGGGTGCACCATAAAATGGAGTTGTATAGTAAATAATCATAAACCTAATAATTAAATGTAGTCAGGAAGAGACTTCCTACATTTTGGAGTTTTGCATCCACTAATAAATTATTACTGAAAATATCTTAATAAAGCTGATAGCTTTTACGTATGTTGTTTGTTCTCAAGTTGTATATTTTCTGGGATATTAAATAGATCTGCCATCCTAAGAAATTTATTTCTCAGAAATTTGTGAGATCTACCAAAGACAACCAGGGTAATGCATAACCAACACTCGTACATAGATACAGTGGCAGAAAATTTCTAACATACTCATCAATGATTTTCAGCTTCTTGTATTCCAAAAGAACATCAGGGAAAGCTTTTAATATCTATATCATAACTTTCAAATCTCTTAGGGTCTAACATCTGGGTGCTTTTACTCATCCTTCCTTAAACTTGTGGTTGCACACTAGTGCCCATATGGAATTCCAAGGATATTTGATAGGTTCTCTTGCATGGAAATGGAATCTGACAGGTGTGATTAAATTGAGAACTTTGAAATGGGAAACTGCTTTGGATTATTTGGTTAAACCCAAAGTAACCACAAAAATGCTTATAAGACAGAAGTGGTAACGTATAGTTAGTCCTAGAAGATGATATAAACAAATAATTGAAGTGAAATGAAGATGGGACCAGTGCTAAGCATTTTTTTTTTTTAATTTGAAAAAGGCAATTTGAAGAAATTTTGAAGTAAACTGTTTTCCCTTTAAACCTGTAAGAGTGCAACACAAGTACTCCATTGGTAAATCAGCACCTCAATGAATTTCAATGCATCAGGAAAAGGTGAAAGATCAAAACAAGTAGGTAATATGTAGCATTATTTATTAAAAATCTTTCAGAAATAGAGAAAAATAGTATGATGCTATAAATCAGTGTAGTAACAATTTTATTGAAATGTGAGTGGCCATAAAGATGATAAATTAACTATTTGGGTTTTGAGAATATATTAACAAAGATTAGGTTACTTTGCGACACTTCAGAATGCTGGAAACATGAAGATTCATGCTCTTTTCTGTATATGTCACATTTCAGTAAAGAATTCACCTTAGAGAGTGTAAGAATATACAAAACAGCATTATCTAATTCCATGTTAAGGGTTGGATAAATAGATTAAGTCAGATTACTTCAATTTGGGCACAGTATTACATAACAAACTGTCCTATAACTATGTAGCATGTGTGTGTGTGTTTGCAGATTCCTTAGTTTACTTGTCCCATTCTGATTCAATGAACTATGTATTTAGAGGACAGGGAACTCACAGGAAGAGATGTAGACAGAAAATTTTACCTTAAAAGGAGTTGCAGCACGTCTAATTAGAAATACTGTAATGATGCTTTACTATAAGAAATGTATATATTCACAATATATAAAGGCAACCTAATTTGACAATCTGAGTTTTTTACAGAAATTTTTAAAGCTTTTGCAACCCTAATTAAGGTTGTTCGAAAGCAATAACTTTAATGTTGATCATTAAACTTGACACTAAATGGTAAACAAGAGATGCTGAGAAGCTCAGAAGTCCCTGCTGTTAGTTAAAAAGCAATATGTTTAAAATAAAGTCAGTGGAACTGAGAATTTTCTGACAGCACAAGGTAATCTGGGAGATAGGTAATATTGTCTGTCAAAATTGCTTTATTTTTCCTGTGTTCTTTAACTATTAATTAGGGTTCAACATTTAATGTCCACCCATTATGCATTTTCCGAGGTCTTAGTAATAGTGATACATAACTTTTACTAATCTGGAGAGTGATTAATTTAGAATATTGAAATTTTAAAATGATTTTGAAGTTTAATTTTTATTGATTACTTTCTTTTTACTTTATACATTATATTTTAACTTTATCAAAGTAAACTTTTATATACATATATTATTTATATATTTCTTATATTTATAAATATATATTACTAAAACATACTCCTTCAGGTGTTCATTGTTATAAACTTCTATATATTCTACAATAAGTTTACAAATCATAGTCTAATTCTATCCTTCATCAAATAATTGACCCCTTTATCCAATCTGTCCAATTCTTCAACCCCTTCCTTCTGGTAATTACTGATTTAGTGTCATAGACTAAAGTTTTCATTTTGTCCATTTATTTATTTGGTATCTCTATACATTAAGAAAGAGTGAAATCATAGTGTTTGTGAACCTTATTTATTTCATTAGGCATAATACCCATTAGGTCTATCTCTTTTGTTGCAAATGGAAGGATTTTATCTTTAAAAACAGTTGGAGTACTATTTCATTATCTTTGTATATATGTATATCTATCCATCTGTCTATCTCTCTATATGACATATCATATCTTTTTATCCACTCTTCTGCTATTTGACAAATTATATATATAACCCTTGGCTTTTGTCAATAATATTGCATTAAAACAGGAGCCCATGTTTCTCTTTGAATTAGTACTTTTGTATTTTGGGGTAAATATCCGAAAGTGGGATAACGATCATATCACACCTCTACTTTTAATTTAAAAAAAAATCTCCATACTGCTGCCCATATTGTCTGTGTTAATTTATATCCCACCAACCTTTCGTAATGATTCCCTTCTCTTCACATTCTCACCAAGGCTTGTTTTCTAGTCTTTTGAATTACAGCCATTCTCACACAAATGAGACAATGACTCGTTAATTCAATTTGCATTTCCCTAATACTAAGAGATGATGTACATTTCTTATTGTTTACTTACAACATAGTTGTTATGAAGAAAACTAGAAAGATAATTTGGGTAATTTCACTTTTTTGAGTTTTATAATATTTTAAAATCAAAATTCATTTCTGTTATTTTTTCTAGATAGTATTAAAGTTGGAAATTTATATTTTGACTGAAATCTCTTACATAGCTAACACATTTCAGTAACTCATTCTGAAGATCAGTTCAACCATGTAACTCTCTTTGAGACAAGAAAATTCTATAGGAAAAATAACTAAATTATGAATAAGAATTCCAATAAATTATTTTTTCAACACCTTTATACACTATTTCAATGAAAAATTATGTCAAGAAATATTTATTGGAATTTTATCACATCATTTGTAAATACCTTTTCCTTTAGGGGTGAATACTAAATTCATTCAACATGAAACATATTGAGCTCCTTTTAGACCAAGGCAAAATAATTTGTATTGAATCATCTCTCTACCATAAACAATTATATAAATGACCAAAATATAAGGCAACATTTTTAGGTTTTTTCATGTAATAAGAAATGTACAGTGAACAATTACAATCCCTGATAGAAGTGAAAACTCATAATTTTCAGGCCATGTTAAACCCAAGCACCCACAGGCTTGATAACTGGGACTGTGGGAAGGGAAAAAGATAACAACAAAATCAAATAACATGAATATATTTAAATTTCTTAAGAAAAAAGATAGAGTTATAGAGAAATTCAGAAAAGAAAATGAAATATTATAAATAAATAAAATGGGTGCACCCTGATGGAATAGTGGTTGAGTCAATTGACACCAAAGGAGCAAAAGTTACATACCCCTGGGTTAAAGTCCCAAGTATGGGGGAAACAATTAGTATGAGCAACTAAGCACAGATAAAATCGAAGTGCTTCTTTTTTCTTTCTCTTCTTGTCTGCCTGCCTACTCTCCTTCATTCCTGTTTGTACTTCTCGCTTAATAAAAAATAAAATACAATAAAAAAATGAATTCAAGACCTAAGTTTAATATCTGAAAATGAGTATTTATTGAGTAGGTTTAAAAGTAGAATTAGATTAAAGAAAAAGTGTGCATGAATATATTGAACTCACATTAAATAATGAATAAATAAAAATAGATTGCTAGAGATTCCCTAAATTGGTGAAAAAAATCAATGCATTTTTCTGAAGCTTAGATAAATCTAAGTAGGATACAATGAAAATCACACATAATACTAAACTTGATAAACCAAGGGTACAAAAGAAGTTCAAAAGCAGCTAGAAGAAAATAAAACATCACATTATTTTGAGAGAGACATGCAAATGATGACTGCTCTCTCCTCAGAATGGAGACCAGAGGAAACAGAAATGATCATTTTTAAAGTGATGAAAGGAAAACAAACAATAAAAAGTCACTTCCAGTCAAGAAATCAATATCTAATAAGATTATTTGAAGAGCCGAAAAATAAAGCACATTTTCTCATAGTCAGAGATGAATTTGCCCCCATTAAGTCTGCACTAAAAAACAAAAAAGCACAAGCGAAGGCTTAATCTGAAGGAAATTTTGGAATGTCTTATAATTTATGTGAAATTGACTAATATTTATGCAAAGCATACAATAATGAGTTAGCAGTGCATATGGTAATCCAGAATTAATCTGTGTCCAATGGTACATAGAAGTGCTGATGTCACATCTAAGAATGTATTGTAAAGCACTGCACATTTTATCTTTCGACATCTTCTCACTATTTATTCCTGAGATCAACTTCAACACTTAGACAACCTTTGGAAAAGTCAGCTTGGTGAGAGACTGAGAAGTCTGGCCCACAGAAATTTCTAGGCAGTAAGAAATTGAGGTCTTCCAACAATCCTTTGACTGGGCAGGGAAGTGGATTCAACAATCTCTTTGAGCCTTGAAATGACTGTAGTTTCATCTGACAGCTTGCCTGCAACCAGAGCCACAACAGTCCAGTTAAAACTCCTAGCTTTCTGGTCATCAGAAGACCTATGAGAATTGGATATTTGTTTTTTAAGATTTCTAGGTTTAAAAGTAATTTTTTATGCAGTGATGGTAGCTAACGTATGACAAGATAGCGAAAGCATAATTCCTTGAGAGGTGGAATCTAGCACGACTCAATAAGACATGCATAACATGTAGAATCGTAAGTTTATTAAAGAAATTAAAATTTGGAATTTATTAGTTGAACAAGTCAAACACAAAACAACATTTTTGGGAACAATTATAAAAAATATTAATGTAACAATTAGATAATAAAGGTATTATTATTCATGTTAATTTTATCAATATTTGTTGGTTATGATTTTAAAAGGGTTTTTAGTGTTATAGATGCTTATGAAGTATTTATAGATGAAATAGAATAATGCCAGAGATCTGTTTTAAATTACCAGGGGTGCAAAGTGATAAAATTGGATGAACTAACAAAATCTTTATTAAAATTGAGAAAGGCAAAAATATAAAAATCTTGGTAAACATTTAAAACCAATTCCAATAGCAATCAATGATTGCAAGCAAATACTATTTTTGTCTGTTAAATTGGCAAATGTTTAAAAGGTAGTGAATTTTTTTTAGTAGTAGAAATAAAACTTTTTTCAACAGTTCTGAAAGACATCTTAGCAATATATATCAATATCATTATTTTTGAATCAACAATATTACTTCATGAAACTAGTCGAATGGAAATAATTATGGGTATGTCAAAAATTTTAGTAGAAGAAAGCCCATTCCAGTAATGCTTATAGTAGTAAAAATTAAAAATAACTTACATAACTAATAATAGGAAGTACTTAGATTATGATTCATACATAAAATAGAAGGTTGTGTTGTCATTAAATCTTCCCATATAAATATTGTTATTCAAATTTGTATCTGTTACACCACCAACTGTAAAAATAGTTATTAAATTAGTATGTATTGTATGTGTATTTATAAAACATGCACAAAATGGTAAAAAACAAAATTAAAACATAACATAAACACTTTTTAAAAAATAGATGAGCCCTGGTGGAGTAGTTCTTTGGCCTACTGCCTCCAAACTATGTGTAATCCGCATACAACCCAAGTATCTGGATTTGCATTCCAGGTGGGGGAGAACAGGATGTGTAACTAAAAATAAATAAAATGTTTCTTCCTCTTCTTTTTTTCTACCCCTGATTACCTTTGTTCTTACCTGCACACTTCCTTTAAAAGAAATGTAAAGTAAAACATGAAAAATATTTTAAACTGAGTGAAAAATAAATTCATCACAAGGCATCCACATATTTTATTGCAAATAAAGCAGTGGTAAATGGAAATTCATAGCTTTTCCCCTTATGTTAGAAAAGAAGATCTTAACTGAATGCCTATCATTAGAAATAGCAAAAATGTTGCACCTGATGTAAATAGAATAAAGAAATGGATAAAAAGGAATAAAGCATCACCTAGAAAATAAATAATAATTATTGAAACTAGAAATTGTTGTTTTGAGAAGTTTAATAAAATAAATTAATTTTTGTCTGACCAAGAAAAAAAGATGAAAAATTTAAATATCAGGAATCATAAAGGGGACTTGACTAAATATCCTATGAACATTACAACTGACAAAATTTTAATGTGAATAAATATGAATATATGAAATGAATATTATCAATAGTTCTTCATGTTTGTAAATATTTCAGGTTTTGATCTAAGTCAAAGATCTAATTAGGTGCAGCATATAATTGGTAAATTAGTGTTACTTTGCAACTATGGATAGTCACTTGGATTATTTCAGTAATATTTTTATAATAAAAGCAATGCAATTATTGATTTTCATAAGTCATAAATATTCAAGGAACGTACTTGAATTCAAATAATAATGTAAAAATTATTTTCACCATGACAAAACTCATTAAGCACAATAATTGTAATAACAAAATAGATATTTCTCATGTCATACTATTGTAAGGCTTAGAAAAATTTATTCATTTGATTTAATATCTCTAGAGTTCACCATACTATTAATATGATATAAAGGAGCTCAGTTAACATTGGGGCATGAATAAAGGTTTCTAGAGAGTAGGTTTAAATATTGCCTATATTCTGAATTTTTGTAAAGTACATTTCCAACTTGTTTAAAGAAAAGTATTTTTCAAGATGGTACTTGAGAATTTTAGAGAAAATATTGCATTTTGTCTAAAATATATAATAAACTATACATGCAATAATATTATATGAGGCCATTGTCATATCATTCTTACAAGGATGACAATGTGATTAGCTTTATAGAATCACATTTGTTTGTGCAACCATCCCGTTGTACTTCTAAGCATTCTCGGGTCACCCCAATTAATTTTTTGGCAAAATATATAAATAATACATCCATTGTTATTTCCTTGACATATCAGCATGTTTTGAAATATTTATATTCCAATGTTTGCTGGAATAGTATACACTATATAATCTGGGATATTGATAGGTCTTAGCAGTCTTGCCAAATTCATTATATTTTAGTGAATTTAACTCCTTATCCTTGACTACACTCTTTGGCAACCAGGCATAATTTAAACTTTTATATATTATTTTCCATCAAATCATTAGATACTTTTCCTTAGATACTACTGCTAACTTAGTCTGTACCGTGTACCATGCACGTAATTATTTTACATTTATGGTTAGGCATTAGTGTTCAATCTGCAATTGTAACAATAATTCACATAAGTTTCAGAGATCATATCTTATAATTACTTGCTGTTAAATGGAGCAAGATATTTTAGCTATTTTCATGACACATTTTAGCAGCATTAAAAATATTAATTTTGATGCAGGTTAAGTTTATTGGGAAGGCAACACTGAGTGGTCTATATTAAAATGCAAATAGGCGCCTTGAGTTTGGAGTGACACATTTGTGAAATACTAATATAAAATATTGAGGAATTTGAATAAAGTATCTGCAATCATTCTGAAATAACTAATAAATATTTATCAAATTGAATGCTTGTATATGATATTTAAACTTGTCATACAACCATAAATCTTGGGGATAAATTATTTTACAGTTTACCTCTTATGAGACAGTCAAATAACTTTTGGTCTGTATCATATATAAGGGATAAGATTTAAAAATTTTAGCACAAAATTGGCATTATTAAATTTGAATTTTAAACAAGATTTTTCTGACTATTCAAGGAGACTATATCACAGCAACACAAGATTGAAAGGAAGAAAATCAGTTTCTCAGTTTTCCTAGAAATCAATAACAAAACAAAGGTGGGATTTGACTTGGACAGTGAATCATAATATGTCACCCAGGGGATTTGAGGGAGCAGGATTAGACACTTCAGTGGTTCCACTAAATCAAAACTTTTCCATAGTAATAGCAAGATAAAATTTTCTTTTATTACTTTCATCATATAACAAGAAGCTACATAACCATATGATATTCAAATGGATTGAAAGAAGGAGAAATTAGGACACAATTATTTTCTTTAAATTGGCCAAATGTTTGTAAAAGATGGAAATAATGCCACTCTCCATAGTTTTTGTTCTTGTTAAAGCAGTTTTATTCATAAAGTATACTAACAAGAAATGGCTTTATTATATGTGCTATATCTATCTGTCTATCAATATATGTGTGTATTGTGCTATATCTATCTGTCTATCAATATATATGTATATAAAGAAAAGGTGCATGCATACATGAAACTGAGCAGAATAAGGAAGAGAGAGGAGGAAGAAGCGTTTCATTTGTTTTATTTAGGTGTTTTTTTTTTTTTTTTTCCTTGATTGTTCTCCTTGTCACTCAGGTGAGAACCAGAATCCTTGGGATATATGTGGACTATACCAGCCTAAGGTGGCTAACCAAAGTCCTACTCCAACAGGGTGGAACAAGTTAATATATATTTTTTGAATTCACAGTTTTATATTCCAATACAGTAAATGTCACTATCTTAACCAAATAAACAAAAGCTATTGTGGTTCTCAATAATTTTAAGGTGTAGTGGTTTTATTATCAGAATGGTTGATAAGGAATGGACTATGGTTATGGCCACTATAATATCATTCTACTATTTTAACTTGTTAGTTCCTTTGGCTTTTGTCCTTTTTCTTGATCTCCCTCAAAGCTCTACATATAATTATTATACAATTCCATTGATTCTAGTTTTAATTTTTTTTTTTTAGTCATACAATTTTCATTCATTCTCTCCCACAGAATAATTAGGTAAAATACTTCTTTCTATACTCTCAAATCTCATATTCACCCTCTTTTATGATAATATTACAATGCAGAGTTCAATTTTTTTCTCTGCAATTTGGATGTAAGACCAGAAACCATGAAATACTTAGAAAAATTATAGCTAAGTCAATCCATGACATCAGTCTTAGAGAGGCCTTTGGAACTAAACTGTAAAAATGAACATAAAAACAAATATAAACAAATGGATTGCATCAAACTTAAAAACTTTTTCACAACAAAAAAACTATCATCAAAACAAGGAGACAACCTTCTTATAAGAGAAAATATTTGCACACCATACATTTGACAAGGTCTTAATATCCAAAATACATAAAGAACTCATAAAACCAAACAACAAATGTAACAACAAAAATGAATAAAAAATGGGCAGAAGAATACAGATGGTCAACAAACATATGAAAAAATGTTCTTCAATTGTTATTAGGAAAATGTGAATCAAAATAAAAAAATGAGATATCACCGCACACTGATGAAATGACTATTATATAAAAGTCTAGAAATAACAAATGTTAGCAAGGATGTGGAGAAAGGAAGCAGTTTTGCCCAGCTGATGGTAGTGTAAATTGGTGAAACTTTCTGGAAATCAGTATAGAGATTCCTAAAAAAAGAAAATGGAAATCTCATATAATTCCATCATTCTACTTTTGGGTACACCCTCCAAAAAAACCCCACAAAACACTAATTTGCAGAGATAGATACACCCTCATGTTTATTGTGTACTATTTATGATAGCCAAGAGTTCAAAACTACCTAAGTGCCCATTTATCAATGAATGAATAAAGACGTGACATATTGTATATACATATGTATATGTATATATATACACACACGCACATATATTTGAATACTATACAGCCCTAAAAATGATGAACCCTGGCATTCATGACAACATGGATGGAACTAGAGGAAATTATGCTAAGTGAAATAAATCAGAAGAAAAAAGTCAAATGCCAGATAATCTCACTCTTAGGTGGAATATAAAGTAGCAAATCAAGGAAACAAACAAGCAAAACCAATCCTTGGACATTGATAATAGAATTGAGTTTACCAGTCGGCAAAGTGGTGGGAGTGGTAGCAAGGAGTGATGGGGCTCAATGGCCGGTGATGAAGTATTTTTGGCAATTTGGTGGCAGCTATATAGGCTGTATTTTCACTATTTGAGTTATGGTGAACCTGAACATAGGGGTATATATTATTTTGTAAATCAAAATTATATCAATAAATATTTTTTAAATATGGCAGAGTTTGATTTGTCCAACTAAATAGAAGTTCTCATTTGAAATAGGAATATGACAATATGAGGAAATGAGTAATCATGTTAAAGATTTCATGATGAACTCTCACTAGTGTAACATGAGAGCAAGTGAATTATTTTATTTGTTTAAAATATACTTACCTTACATTCTAACATCTTACCTTTTGGGGTGCCTGTTTTAAATGAGGAAATTACCATGGCAGCCATACCTTGGAAGTGGCCTAACAGTTGTCTGTGGTCTGAAAATGTCAAATTATCAGGGACTGTTACAGGCAACAGAAATAGATGTGTCTGTTTTTAGGTCTTATACTTCTGTTTTACTATTTCAGATAATCTTCTTTTATCCTTTACAATAAATTTATTTTATGAGTAGATGTACTTCTCTTAATTGCTTACAGTGTGCAAACATATTCAAACCAAATGGGATTTTCAGACTTATTTTAGTGTAAAGAAAAGTAAATGGGGACAAGTTCAGTATTCAAAGGGTATACAGAAGAGCATATGAGCAGATTCAGTTGGAATAAACCTGCTATTTGGGATCAAATTAAATTGAAAAAAGTAGGAGATTCTTATAGATCACATGACCATTTTCTCAAGAAAATCTTTGAGAAAAAAACTTAGCTGTCTTAATCAGCTTGTTTACCCTTCTATAGGATATCAAAATCTGTACAGTATGTATTTTCTTGATTGTTTATTATTCTAAAGAATTAGAATGTAAATTCTTGCAGATTTCTAGTGATCAATGCAGCATCACATAGACATGTTCAATAAATATTTTGTTTCATGAATAAATATATTAATTTACATAGTACAGTATACTTTTTGTCATGTCACATTTCTGATTACTGGTTTTTTGTTGTTTTTTTTTGCATAGTTGTGTCAGTTATTATTGTGATAAAGTGTATCACACTCAGTATATAGGAAAACTCATAAGCCAGGAACCATGTTTATTTTGTTCAACATAGTAAATATGTGCAACACCTTACAAAATAACTTATATATGAGAGTCTCCAGAGACATTGGTTGAGTAATTTAAAAAACTTTATGGACTGTGTGAAGGTGTCAGAAAATATATTATTTTGCTCCTACAGGTTTGGAAGTATATGCTTGGTGGATATAAATTTTAAAGATGTTTCTTTGATTTAACATAATTTTTGAGGTAGGGGGAAGCTCACAATATATTTTTATTTGTTTTCATTTCTAGAATTTAAATTACTGAAGAGATCAATTACAGACTATTTTTGGTATAAACTGAGGCATAGATTGTTTCCTATTGCATAGTTAAGACTGATTTTTGACTGACCTACATTTTGACATCAATCAGTAATTTAGCTATAATGGGAAAAATTGAAGATCCTTGTAATTCATTTTTTTGTTAATATTGTGTTGCTAGATTAAAATCATTTATCATATTTTTATCAATAATATAAATAATACTGCCATTTATATATCTTCACATGAAAGACAAAATGAGAAGGATATACCAACAGAAAATTGTGATGCAAAATAGAGTGATGGCATATTGTGACATTTTCTTGCATTGTATTATATGCAGTAGTTTTTCAACTGGAAAGTTTAATTCTAAATTATGTTTCTACTAACTCCCTGATGTCCTGCTGAACCAGGTTTTATGTTAGAGATTTAATTGCCTTTATCTCTACAGGATTCTTATTTAGTATGCTCATTATGGAGAAAATGTGTGGCCATATTTCTAAAATCACATATACTCTATCAAGAATAAAGCTTTGTTGAAAAAAACACTTCAGCAATCTTCTAAATTTTCGCCATGAAAATTGTGTGATTACAATTTTATTATAGATGTTGAATAATATGAGATGTAAAAATTTTAGAAATTTGGGTACTGAGTATTTATACATTATTACTATGATTTATTTATTATACTCTAATGTACAAGATATAATACATATGGAGGAGATGAGATATTCTGCTTCGATCTTTTTTTAAGAAAGGACATTGCTTAAATGTGGTGGGTTGGCAAAGACTTAAATCTATATCATCATCTTATGTAATCCTGGTCCCCCACACTCTATACAGTTTAAATCACCATCATGACTTATCATTACCTTTATTTCTCTCTTTTTCTTCTTGGATATTAAAACCTAATCAAGTCGTGATCCTACTAATTCCAAAGTATCTGTTTCTTGGACAATCCAACATATTCATCATTACCGTGATTTTTAAAAAATAAACTTTTTATATTCATAGCAAAAAGAAGTCACAGAGATTTCCCACATGCTCCCTAATTCACACATTCAAAGCCTCCTCCCTTATTAATATTTGGTACATTTGTTGCAACTGCTGAACATTTATTAGCACATCTAGAGATGATAGTTAACAACAGTGTTCTCTATTGGTGTTTCATGTTCTATGGATATATACAAATGTGTGCTGAAATACATATACCATATAGCAACATTCAACTGCCTGAAAAACTTCTCTGCTGTTGCTATTCATTAAGAATGTGTATCCTCTTAGAAAACTGACTCCTTTGTTACTTTGCAAATCCCTCTATCTATAACAGTTTTCCTTCTTTAGAGTCTGCTGTGATTTTTTTGCTTTTTTTTCCTATTCTGCTGTGTTTAAAATTAAAGTACATACTCTAACTTGCATTTTATTAATGGCAGCATGGTATATCTTTCCTCATCTATTTTTTATTAATAAGCTTTGTATTCAAGTGAGTTTCTTCTAATCAGTATAGAGCTGGATTTTGATTTTTTAATCTCTTCTGAAAATGTATCTTTTAACTGAATTTAGAACATTTATCTTCAGAGTTATCATTGATATAGTTGAATTAATAATCAAAGATTTTATTAGACATTTCTATTTGTTGTTCTTGTTCTTCATTTTTTTAATTTTTCTGCTCTTGTATCATTTGTGATTTTAATTATATATTTTTATGATTTTTTTCTCTTAGCTTCTCAGTTATAGATCTTTTTATAAATTAAAAAAGCTTTATTGAGGAAAGATTGCATTGAAACACTTTATATGTTTAAGGTATGCATCATCATAAATCAACATTTGTATATGCAACATTAGATAAACATTGAATTTACTGCCAATTGTTCAATTCTATTCCTCACCATATTCAAAAATTTTATCATTGCCATAGTTAACGATATACATCACACATGCCCATGTCACTTTCAAATAAAGCCACAGTAGTGATTATCTCATAATAATAAAATAATTCTAATTTTTCATGATTTCCATTATATCATTGTTGCCATTCATTTTCTTTAAAAGCATGTGTGTGTGACTGAATTCTTGAATGTTAGTATTTATTTGAAAAAATTGTCAATTGTTGCATCAAATAAGAGTAAGATTAAGTATTTTTTATTTTTTTGGAAAATATTACATATACTCCAATGCTTTTCCTTTCTTTATGTTGATTTGTGTTTCTCATCTATGGCATTTTCTTTCTCCCTAAGAAGTTTCAACATTTCTTGTAAGGTCTTATAAATTCCTCCCAGTTTTCTTTTAACGTTTTTATTTTTCCTTCATTTTTGAAGGATAATTCACAAGGTGCAGGATTCTACATCAATGGAATTCTTTTCTCAACACTTTAAAAATATGCCTCCCATATTTTTGTGCTTCTATGGTGTCTAGAAGTCTTATCTTTGTTCCTTCAGAGATAAGGGATTTTCTTTTCCTTCAGCTTATTTTAGGATTTTTCTTTGTCTCTGAGTTTTTTAAGTTTTGATAAGATAAGACTAAGTGTAGTTTTGTTTGTTTGCTTTTGTTTTGGGTAGTTATTCTGTGTGGTGTCAGGCTTCTTGGAAATGTTGTTTGGTATTTGACATTAATTTGGAAAGATTCTCAATAATTATTCTTTCAGATACTTCAGTTCCTTCATCTAAATGTTTTCTGGTATTCTCCTGCACACAGTTTACCCCTTTTGTGATTGTTCCACAATTCTTGGATAGTTTCTCATTTTTTATTCTCTTTGATTTTCAGTTTGGGGGTGTTTCTCATAAGGTATCACCAAGTTAAGCTATACTTTTCTCATTCATGTTCAATCAAATTCATTATTTTCTCTTACTTTGTGTGATGTCTAGTAATTTTTTGTTTATCTATGTATTTTAATCTCTCTTTTTACGTAGCACACGTGTTCTTTAATATTGTCTACTTTAATAATTTCAACTCTTAGCAAATAGATCACAGCTGTTTCAAATTTCAAGTGAAATTTTAAATCCACTATCTGTTATACCTGAGTCTGCTTCTGATGCCTATTGTCTCTTCAAACTATCATGTAATTTTTAACCTGATAATCCAGTACAATTTATCTGGTAAAAGGAAATCCTTTAAATAGGTCTTTGGCAATGTTTTTATAAGGTCTTGATGTAGAGGGAACGTTCCAGAATGCTATAATTAGGTCTGTCTTCTGGTGATCTTTTGCTTGTGGACTATGAACAATAGTTTCTTTTCAGTTTTCTGTTTTTCTCTCCTTAGATGTGGCAGGATGGCTAGAGAGGACTTGAGTTGGGTATTCCCCTTTCAAATGGAAGGCTAGAGCTGACTGATGTGGGTATTGATCTTTCTCCAGGTCAGTTAGGGTCTGATAAAATCCCACTTGGGTAGAACAAGGTTAGTCCTTACTGAGAGTACACCTTGCAATATATGTCAGAAACCTCTGCTATGTATTTAAAAGGTTCCTTTACCTCTTTCTCTGAAAAAGATGTGAGAGAATTTTGCTTACAATATTCATTGTGAGGACATCTTAGTGCTGCAGGAGGTAGAACTCATAAAAATGTGGGAGGCCTCTGATAACTGTCTCTATGGGAGTTTTTATAACACAATTATTCACTCTCAAAATTCATCAATTACAGCTCAAATTTTCTACATACCATTGGTTCCTGAGGAGATTTCATTTCTTGGTTTCTGCTCTAGTAAGTTGTTACTCTTTGATTCCCTGTGACCTCATTCATTTCCACTAGAATCTATGAAAAGTTTTTGATTTTTCAGTTTGTTTAGACTTTCACTTGTCAGAAAAGACTGATGATTACCAGGCTTCTTATATGTCAATTGGAAGGTAGAAGACATGTGATTTGCTTTTCACTTTAGAATCCTTATTTGCACAACCCCATTTACTTAGGTGCAAATCGCTTTTAAATTTTATTCAGTCTTTAGCAGATAATTTTGATCCTTAATTTTAACTCCTTTTGTAACAGGAAACAGTACAAAGTATGGTATTAAAATTCTGAAGATATGTAAGAACTCCTTCTTATCTGATATCAGGCTTTCTGTGGTGCCAGTTACAGTTAACCATGGTCAGAAAACATTACATATCATAAGATATTTTGAAAGTAAGGGAGAAAGTATTACACTATATTATTAAACTTCTATTTTATTATTAGTTATTATGGCTAATCTCTTATTATACTTACTTAAAGAATTGAGCCATCATAAATATATATATTAGGAAAATATACTATATATAGGATGTATTGGTCTCTGTAGTATTCTACATAATTGTGTAGAAATCACTTTCAGAAAAATTACAATTTGAAGTAACAAGTTCTATAAAACAGGTAAGGAACAAGAGCTATTGGAACAAAGGAGAGAGAGGATTAATTTTGCCTACAGTGCTTTCATATGACAGCAATATTTTGAATACAAGAACAGAAATTTGGGCACTGGATCTGTGGCTTAAAGAGATATTCTTAGTTCAGTCATTAATAGCCTTGTGATAGGCAGGAAGTTAATTCTAAAAAAGGTAAAACTGCCTTTACATTTACAGCCATAGTAAATGCAGGGAGTTGCTATGATCATTTGAAACATGACATTTATGGGTAGGTCAATTAATTTTATGTTTCTTTTACTTGTATATACTTTAATATTGTCACTTTGTTTCCATATTTCTAAGTATAAATTGTATAGTTTCATTAGAGATAAGCAAAATGTTCAATTCAGGATTTGCGTTTGTGATATATGTTAATTTTGTTCTATTCAAGCATATCTTTTTAATCATTGGAAATATAAAATGAATATTTTGGCTTTCTTTCACCTATCTTCCATGTTACTATTATCTCTCTTACTCTTGTCATTTTTTAAATTATTGATATTTATTATCTCTTTAGTTCACAATGCAACAACATTCATTTTTGATTATTGATATTGCATCTCAATCGATATTTCACACCACACCTTCCGCCGGGGTTTCAATGTACTTTACCACAACCGTTTCCCCTCTTCCTCCCCTCAAACCTCCTGTCAATCATCATTCTTAAGTCGTCTGTATCCTCCTGGTTCAGTTTTGATCCATCCAGCAACTCTATGTCTTTTGACTAGAGAGTTCATTCAAGTCACATTTACGGTGATGATTGAAATGTAGGGTTTTATAACTGTCATCAGAGTCTTTGTTCTCTGTTGCTTTTCTCTGCCTCTTGCTTCATTTCCTGTTCTTTTATTAAATTTGTTTTTTCTTTGGATGGTTTACATTGCCTATTTTTTCAGTCTTTTCTACTTCCTGGCTATGTATCTATTTAAAATTAAGTTCTTTGCCTGTTCCATATTAACTGTAACTGTACTGCTCTATGATAGATCTTTGTGAGCTGATGCCATATCGTATTCATATATTTGTATAGGTTACCTCATTTTCTTTTTCCCTTCAGTATTTTTGTATTCTCTTCTGTTGCTTTCCTGTTTGCTTTTTCTTTTATTTTCCTATTTATCACCATTCTTAAGACTTGCTGGAACTTTGTTTTTGTTTTCCTTGCTGTAGGGTTCCTTTTAAGATTTCTTAAATGGCAGGCTGGGTGATAGATAAAGCCTTTATTTATTTATTTATTTATTTATTTATTTATTTATTTATTTATTTATTGTCATCAAATAATTTTGTTTCTCCATCATATTTAAACAATAATTTTGCAGGTTAGAGTATTCTTAGCTGATAGCTTTTGTTGTTTAGTATATTTGGATATGTTGTTTTACTTTCTCCCGGTGGGTAGCATTTCTGTGAGAAATCTGATCATAGTCTGATGGCTGTGCCTTTGTAGATATGTTTTCCTTTCTCTAGCAGACCTGAGTAGTTTTTCTTTTTCATTGAACTTTGATAGTTTTACTATGATAACGTCTGTGAGAAAGTCAATTTACATTTATAAATTTTAATATTCTTTATGCTTCTTGAATATCTATGGTTACTTTTTGTAAATGATTTCGGAATTTCTCTATTACTTTTCTAACTAGGTTTTCTGCTCCTTTCTGCCTCTCCTCACCTATAGGGCACCTTTTATCCTTGTTTGTTCTTCTCAGAATGTCTGATATTTCTCATGGGGTTTATTCATATTTCCTCAAACTTGTTTCTCTTTCCTCTTCCATGTGGGTCTCCTTTGCTAACTTGTCTTCAATATCTGATATTCATTCCTCTGCGTGTTGAGTCTGTTTATGGAGCTTTCCTTGTTTATCCATGTAATTTCTCGACTATATCTTTCATCTCTAGAATTTCTGCAGGGACTTTCTTTATGACCTCAATCTCCTTGCTGAAGTAATTCCCTTGGTCTAGCGCATCTTTTCTGATTTTTTTTCTCTTGGGCAGTTGTGTGAGCCTCCAGTATTTCATTCGTCTTTTTAATAACTATCCTTTTGAACTTTCCATCTATTAAGTTGCCCCATTTTGTGTTGATGGAGTGAATTCTTCATGTAGACCTATTTGGAACTAGAGGATACACATTTAAGTCCACTCTAACAATAGCCATCAGGTTTAGTGCTTAAGTCTAAGGTCTTGATTAGACAATTCTTTTGTTTATCTCATCTATAGGCATAATAGTACATATATTTCAAACCAAAAATGGTGAAAGTTTACATGTAAATAGAAGAGTTAATGCTGTATACCTCTGTTACAGACAAACCTATGTATATTTCTGAGGAATGCATAACATTGCAATTCTCCTTTTGCAATTTAGCCTATGTCATAGGAGGAGAAGGGACATTTTATTTCTAAGCAGAAGTTTTAAAAATCAGGGTGTGACCTGTACATTTCTCCTTTTCTTTCTTCCATGAGATTGCAATGATCATTGTCTTGAATTTAGCTAGGGTAGTTATATATCATGTATCTGAAAGTGGAAAACTGCACATTTTGTTTCTGTTGTTGAAAGCTGATGAGATTTGGGGGTCATATGTTATGACATCACGTTAATTCTATACTTTTCTAACTGAAATACACCTCATACTTTATGTCCAATACTTCAGTTATTCAAATAATTACAAAACATTTAACTTTGGTTCCATGGTGAAAAATGGAGTTATATTTATATGTAAATGCTAGTAAAATAACTCAGGAAAAAATATTTTTAAGTGAGTGAGGGAAAAAAGAAAGGGAGAGGAAGAAGAAGCATTCTTAAAGAAGGAAAGAAGGAAGGAAAGAAGGGAAGGAGAGAAGGAAGGAATATCTTCATATACTTATATATTTTGGACTTTTGCTAGGCCACAGATCACAAACCCAGGTCCTTGATCTTTACATGTCTGAACATTAGTGTCTAACCACTTGAGTTACAGGATGTGCTTAGTAAAATCTTGATTATACGATGGCACCTGCTTTTGTTACACATATAGACTTCAACTAATGTCAGCTGAAAATTTCAGATAGAGAGAAAAACTTGTTATTCATGACAATTCATCTTTCTATGAATATCAGTCTGTATATTTCATGAAGAGACTTTAAAACAGCAGTTAATTCTGTTTAAGGACTGGATATATAAAACTTTTTTAACATGGAGGTATAAATGTCAGAAAATTCAGAAAGCACATTTCTAAGTGAAGGAGTTTTATGGTCATGCTTTACATTTGATTTTTCTGTGTATTTTCTATAAATAGATGTTATTCTTATCAGAATATGATC
Organism: Solenodon paradoxus; assembly: GCA_004363575.1. Taxonomy (NCBI): domain Eukaryota; kingdom Metazoa; phylum Chordata; class Mammalia; order Eulipotyphla; family Solenodontidae; genus Solenodon; species Solenodon paradoxus. The sequence continues at coordinate 514,708 of RJWH01000266.1, read as the reverse complement.
AAAAATAGAATACAGCAATTGACAACTTTTACGCTACAGTAAAATATTTCAATACTATACTAAGATTTTTAATCTAGAAAAAAATAAATTGAAAATGCTAACTGTTTCTAAATGCTTCTTTCATTTATTTTATGATAAAAACATATGATTCACTTTTTCAAATGTTTTAATTCATTTCACATATTCAGTAAAGAATAACATATTTGTGACACTAAGCATAACAATATTTTAAAAAGAATTGCAGTGCTACTCCTTGATGTTAAATAATAATGAGTTTTTTGAGCAATAAAGATTTTTAATGGCTTGTTTGAGAAAGAAAACAGTAGAAAATTGGAAAAATTAGTAGATTTCAAATATCAGCTAAAACATTCCTTAAAACATATGTTAGCTGTGGATTATTTTCACAGTCCACAGATCTGTGAGTATGGCAGTGAGCATATGCTTGAGTTCTATGATTTTCAAATAGAAATGCTCTTAATTTGAAAGAAAGAAGTTCTAGCACTGATCAAAAATTGTTTTCCTTATCTATTCACAGACCGTCTGTTACTAATATAATTATTCTGTATATTTATAATGATTTTGCACTTATATTAAGGCAGAGGGGAAGGGAAATTAAAAGGAGACAGCTAAACTAATACAGGGTATGAGGAAAAAGAACACATCAAAATGCAAAGTGGAAAAGATAGCAAAGATACCTGTGAATGTTATATCTAAAAGTCACAAATATTTACTTTATGCATTAACTAATACAAATAATTGTCCTTTAATGTGTATTTATTCTACATGAATGACAATTTCATGAAGATACTGCCTTTATCTCTGTTTTTGTGTTTTATTTTTTCAATTTAACTGGTATCAAAATAAATACCAATAAATATTTGTGAATGTATGAAAGAATACATGAGTAAGTAATGTCCTTTTTAAAAACTAATTGAGAGGGATCTAGTAGAGAGAGTCGGAAAGAAAACTTTGCAATAGGGAGAATACAACTGTGTTGTAGTGTCAAGAATATGAATACTTAAAATTTGCTGAGTTATAATGCAAGATATTTGTGGCAGAAAGAACAAGACACAGGACTATGGGAATACAATGCTACTAGAAACTTAGGAAGAGTGAGCTATATAGTTTCTTTTGTTGCTTTTAGAAAGTAAAGTATGTATAAGGGAGAAAGTTTCATGACAAAATGCTCATAACAAAATTGTCATAATGATAGAATTTCAACTTAGGCTAAAAAGACTTCTATTTGTCTTTAAATAGAGGAATTCCTCCTTTCGGGAAGACACAGAGAGCTATGTACTTTTCTCCTCTCTTCTGCTTTCTTGCCAACAAGTCCCTAGATTTTGTTCAGACCACTAAAGTACTCAGTTCAAGTAACAGAGAGCAACCAAAATATCAAAAGACAAAAAAAAAGTACATAATTGTATTGATTTATTCTGTATGGAGAAAAATGTGACTTTCATAAACCTGTAACTCCTTTAGTTGATATTATTGGACAATTTCTAACACCTTATTTTAATATTACCTATATTAATGGTAATCATTTAAAACAGTTAACATCATTATTTTGTTTGAAAACATGAAAAAGGAATGATTGTATAATTCTTTCCAAGTTCCTCAAGAAGAAATTATTATTGATGTATTTTCAAGGCAATGCTCAAGATGCTGAAAATCATATAGATTCCAAATTTGTATTATTAACAATTCTAAATTATCCCCAAAGTATGCTATCATTAATACTAACTAATACCCAGAACTTGTTAATACATAATGACATTTATTTCTAAGGTTTTAGTGTGCATCTCATATTCAGTATGTCGAAAGCATTCCCAATTCTGACATTTAATGTTTGGAACACTCCAATCTTGAATTGAAGTCCCATATTCTTTTATTATCAATAAATGTCACCAGTTCAAATCAGTAGACTGGGATTCTCTCTCTCTGTCTCTCTCTTCCTCCTTTCCTCTCTGTTTATTTCCCCTCCCCCTCTTTATCTCTTTATCTCAGGTTAGTTATTCATACTTTTTACTTTCAGGGAATATGCTTTATTGTGAGGAAATAAATAAATGATATAATATATTCTTTAATTCATTAAATCAATGAGGTAAAAAATATTTATCACTGTTTATTGATTAGCACTGCTAGGCCACGGTAAAATAGTGGTTAAGGATAAATTGCAGCATTTCTGGATGTTTACACCTAGAAACAAATACACATAATAAACAGAGGCAAAAGTTCTAAGTGCCACGATACATCTTACCTCAACAATGAATTTGCATGTAAATTTATATTTATGATTTGAAAAATTATATTCAATTCTAAACACTAAGAAAGTGCACATTTTATAATACATGCATTTTACTCTGATGAGAAATATAATGGTTATACATACACAAATAATTAAAGCCATATGACTAGGAAATTAAAGGTAATCAGAAAAAAAATAAGTACAACTTAAAAAATTACTAATTGTTACCTTTCCACAAAAGCCTTGTACTGATTTGAGATTTTGTTATTTATGGTAGGTTGAAATTAAAAGGGCCATAAAGAAACATAAACTCATGACTCATAAGAAAATTACCTGCCTAAAAAGAGGAAGAGAGATGACTCTGTAAAGCACTCTGATTTTATTATATGAGGTAGTTTCATTAGGCACTTCTGTAGCAGCTCTAAGACAGCATAATTAGGGCAAAACAAATGTTAATTTATTTTTAAAAGGTGTGCATTTGTTTAGAGGTATCCAATTTAAGTACTTAAGAATAAAGAAAAAATAGAAGCTTAAATATTTAAATTCAAATCATTATATGATCACATTTATCTTGAAAAGTTATTCAATATATATGCTTCATATTGTTCCCATAGTAAAGAAGAAATATTCTGAATCACATATTTTCTGTAACACAGACAACAAAACTTTTATTGCATGATGTATGGTGCCATTCAACAGCATCTGAGCTTGAAATAAAAATACATTAAAATGAATTAAATAGATCCAAATTTTCACTTTGTGATGAACACCTGACAATAATGTATTGAAGGAGGTTATATAAAGATTTTGAATTCTCACATATTCCCAAGATATGCTATCATTAATGCTAAATAACATCCAGATTTTTGTATCTATATTTACATTTATAAAGAGTTCATTTAACCTGGGAAATATGCTGGGAGATCAAGATATTTGTACAAGTGAATTGTTGAGAATGTTTTGGGAACAATATTTTTCAGTGAGTGAGAGAAGGAGGAGGTAGCAAAAGTAGAAGATGAACTGCAATGCAAGTTCGAGAAAACTATTCAACTTTCTCATGAGCCACAAAGCTGAAATAACCATCCTAAAACATCTCAATTGAACATTACAGAACCAGGCATTTATACTCCCATGTTAGCCAGTCATTGAATATGTGATGCTTTCAGGAAGGAGGATGATATTTCATGGGTTAATTGTCTTCAGCAGAGGTCGTTGCTTAGAAGGAGGACTCAACTTTGAGCCATATCAGGCAACACTCTCACTAGTGACAGGGGGAGTGAAAATTTAGTACTTACAGGAGTTCTGGAATTATGAGAAGGTCACCACTGAACCCATCTGTTAGGGTAGGTTGTTACTCATAATACCCAAGACTAGCGAAAGCCAAATAATGGAATCCTAGCATTCTCTTTAGAGAACATTAAAAGTTGCTATTAATCATTGCTCAGATCCAGTAGTTCAAATAGGGACTGAGATACAAAACAAATGCAGAGAACCAGAGTAGGAGACATAGCAAAAGTGGTTATAATAAAAGCAATTCTTAACTTGAATATAAGCTTGAAGTGACTATTGGCAATTTTCATTGATTTCTTATCTCTCAGCATACATGAAATATAAATATATGGGTATAATGCATAATGTCTGCTGTATGTAGGAAAATATAAAAACCTTTTTAAGCTAGTTTTAATACCACATAGACAATACCTGCCTATTAGATTATGATATTTTGAGGTTATCACCTCAAGTTCTTTCACACTTGCATAAAATATCCGTGACAGAAAATAATCACATAGAACAGACGTCTTATAATCTGCCTAAAGTTTATAAGTATGGGTTTAAGTGACTATTTTGATATAAGAAGTTACTGCTAATATGAACAGTACTCAAATATGTTGAAGGAGAGTAAATCAATGTCATGAAGCATGAAAGAAAGAAAATCCATTACTTTTCAAGAAGTTATATTTCTTCTATCAATGATAGAAAAAGAGAGAAACCTAAATGTGTTTAATCATATTTATATACCAGAATAAATGTCACTCATTTAAAGCAAAGTAAAATATGTATCAAGGATCTAATATTAACTAAAAATCATCAGGTTATTATCTTTTATAGTGCTGATAATTGATTTTATATAACTAAAATGAATCATTTCAAATGTTCAGGTTTAATATATATTTCCTTTAGAGTAACTCATAAATAATATTTTATTTTTTGATATGGTGTCATTAAAATACACAAAAAATTTATCCCTCCATTTGTCTCTTTCACAGACAATGCAATAAGATCTCCTCATAGAAATTAAATCTGTATTTTCTGTGTAATTTATATGCATTATTTTGGTACCATATGTTCATCTTCAAAGCAAAACCATGTGGAAGCAGAGATTAAGGATATATTTAGTGGAAATACATTTTTTTTATTTTGCTTCTTTTCTTTTCTATCCATATTCTTTATGATTCTAACTCACATTCTCAGAGGACTAATTTCTCTAGTAAGTAGTCTGAGGTTGGGCATTTGATCCAAGCTAATGATGAGATTTATGTCTAGAGTTATATTAGCACCTAGAGAAAAAAAGTTGCCCTGTTATTAATGGGAATGTTTAACTGTGAGTCTGGCAAATCAGTTAGGAGAATCTTTTTTGTAGCGTTGAAAGCTTCCTGGTAATGTTTGACTAGATGATATAAGATCTCTGATTTTGAAATTCACAGTTGCTGGTTCAACAAGCTCCTTTCTAAATTTTTTGGGTAATTTGCACTTGAAACATATCCACTAAATTATCATCCTATGATATAGTTTAGGCAATAGAGAGAAAACATGAAACAAAAACAATTTTAGAATGATATGTATATATGATTTAGAATCCTTAGTACAAAGAGTAGATAGTGAAGGATCATGGTAATCATATAAAATTTCTCACAGATAATTGAAAATTGATTTTACTTTGATTAATCTATTTTCAAAGCCCATAGGGCCTCCTCAGTAAATGTAATAGTCATACATTTTGCATTTTCTTCAGCCTCTCAAAGTTCTACATGTCTTTAATTTTCTGGTGAAAATCATTTTACTCTGAAATTGCCACGAAGATACATATTAGCATGTGCTTAAAACTAAACGGTAATTATCACTGAAAATAAATTGAATACAACACTGTATTTAATAACATGTTGTAAAACTTATAAAATGTCAAAATTCGGAATATTTTAGCATTTGGATTTTCACGTTGTTTGCACACATTAGATATTCTTTTCTACCATGTGTTACATATATTTAAATAAGAAAATAATAGGGGGTCGTCACCTTTATTTGAATAGATGTGTAAAAAGCAAATAGATTTATTTAACCATTAATGTTTTGTTCAACCAGAAAAAAATTTCATTTTTCAATTATAAAAAAATTACTTAGGAACAAAATACTTTTATTTAGAATAACTTTTCTCTCTTTTCTGGAATTACACCCTACAAAATTATTTCAGAATATATATGTGTGTGTGCATGTATATGAACATCTTTGTTATGTTTTTAGCAGTAATTATATCATGAATGCCTGTTGTAATATACGTTTCAAATTAATTTTCTTCATATTTTATCCATTCATGTTATTAATACACAGATAAACATATAACTTTTATCATTTTCTCCTTTAAATTAACTGTAACTCTTAAAGATATACAACATTTTCTCTTTTCTGAATGTTCAATCAGAATTATCAATAAAATAAAGAAGTCTAGCCTTTTCTTTCATTTCTGATTAAGTCTCATCTCATCTTGGGTATTGACTTCATACTCTTCTCTCCTGTATTTTTCTATTAAGCAAATGTTGCAAGTACTGGATGTTCCTTTCTGATTTATAGCTGTTTTTCATAAATTCCATCTCCATATGCCTTTGTGATATGCTCTCAGAATATTCTTCAGTTTTGTCTTTGAACTTACTAATGTGTTTCTTAACTGTGCCTATTACATATTCATCTTATCTATAGAGTTATTTCTTGATGTTCGTTTTTTAATTTTTATACTATTTTAATGTATCCAGCATGCTTTTGAGTTACTATATTGATAATACTTATGCTTACTATAGTGCCATATTCAGCTTATCTATTAACCTTATTTCCTGAATATTTTTTGTTTTCTCTCTTTTATGATACTGGTTATTCCAATATCAGGAAATGCTTGGTTATTTGCTCACTTTGTGAATGAGTTTCCCTAGTTAATTTTTCTGTTGAATCTTCACAGCCAATATGATGTTATGCAGGATCCATGTAACATAGCTGCTTCATCACAAGATAGGTAATAATGACATGGAACTGAGTGGGACATTTTAGTCTCTGTTTGAGTATTGCCCACAAGCTCAATAATGTTTGACCTTCTTATTCAAGGTCACATATCTTCTGTTCTAATCGGAAGCAAACACCCATACCACACCATTCCTCCTGCCTATCTCAAAGAGATCGATGAAGGGTATGCATAAATCAACCACTTTAAGTTTTTCCTTCTATAATATCCCTTGAGTTGTCATGTATTTATATGCACTATAGAAGGTCCAGAAATGTAAATGAGTCTAAAAGTAGTAATAAAACTTGAAGTCAAAGATGTCATGTAAGTTAATGAATTTGCATTTAAAAAAGAAGACAGGTTTAATTACTATTAACACTTTGGAGAAATCGTCTAAAAAATAAAGACAAGAAAACCACTCCAAGGATTTTCAATCTGGAGACCCAGAGTGATTATTACATACTACATGAATTGTTGTGGCAGGACACAAGTCACATTGGAGTGAGTAATGCAGACAATATTAAATATTGCTGAAGAAACCAAATAACTAGGTATAAATGTTTTCAATAGCTTGACAGAAAAGTTTGATTTAATTATAGAGCTGGTGATTATATTTATTACTTGTTTCATCTTCATATTTTTTTAAATAGCAAATCTCTGATTTTATTCTGCTCTACTACACAAATTTAAGAATGACCTTTACTATCACACTTGTACAATTCCTTCTCCTTTCTGTGTTAATGGGAACTTTGACTATGTTTAGATATTTGTCCCGTCATTGCAATTATGTTAGATGGAGTTAACCTTATAATAGATTATCTAGATGTGTTTAAAGTAATCATTTAAGCCCGTAACAATAGAAAATATTCTTCATCTAGTTTTTCAACGGAAAACAAAATCAGAGGGATTACAAATTTGTGAAGTACTAAATGGCTCATTGCTAGATTTAAGATGGAGGAACACTTTTTAGAAGAAATGTGGGTTGCTTTATGGAACTGAAATCACTGAATATACATAAAAGAAATAGGAACCCAGACATATACTTGCAAGGAAATAGATTCTGTCAACAGCCTGAATAAGTTTCAAGGAGATTCTCCCATTAAGACTCCAGATATGAGCCGAGTCAAGCCAATACATTTGGGACTTGTGACATCTTAGCGAATCCAGAAGTCTGACCTATTGAAATTTGAGATAATATTCAATATTGCTTTAAGCCAAAAAATATGATAACCTTATAAGCAGCATTAGACACTAATATATCAGTAACATTCCCAGTTAATATTTCCACCTTTCCAGAATTTTACATTTAGATGTGATCATAAAAAAAATATGATGATGATTTTTGATAGGTAGGTCGACTTACTCTTCAAAGTTATGGAGAAGTTATTGTTTACTTAACATACATTTTTTCACTTTCTTCCTTCCTCTTCATCCTTGGGATGAAGTGGTAGAAATACACTTTATGGGTGCATTATCTGTGACCAGGATGCACAGCAAATGAAAAAAAAAGGCAACATAGCAGAGATGATGGAATCAAAAATATTCTTAGAAACTGGAAAACTGACAGATGCATGAAACATTATGCCAATCTTGGAATGACTACCTCCAGACTCTTGATCATGAGAAAATCTTTCTGCATTTAAACTACTTTTTTATATGTAAATGCATCAAATAATATCTTCATTAATTTAAAGGTAAAAGTCCATTTTAAGTTGCATAATGCTTGATTGTGTTTTGTTTATGAAATAATAGTAAAAAAATTAGACAATTGAAAAGAGAATGGGGCTGCAAAAGTTAATTTAAAAAAAACATATGTAAGGAAATACAACAAAAGTTAAGTCAAAAATCTGAATAGGGAAAGTTTATGCTCTGTAACTAAAGAAAAATGATATAAACATGTTTATGTCTTCAGTTCAATTTATAAGTGTGGGAGGGAACTGGAGGTGAGAGGTAGGTATCTAGATATTTCAATTATCACATTAAGCAGGAGGTAAGACGTTTTGTTGAAGGCAATAAAATTTGAATTTGAGAAGCTAGCAGAATTTTTCAATGCTTGATAAAAAATGAAGCAAGAAATTTTAAGGAAAAGCCAAAAAGTTGTTAAGTGGCTTTCGGTTCATAAATCTTTGAGGATTTTTTTTTTTTCTTGCCAAAGTTTGGTGGAGTGTAGTAAATTATTTTGTGATGGTGCCTCTTTGCTTAACATTATTAGGAACTGTCAAACTTTTTTTATAAATGGTCTATATTTTATAGACCCACCAATAAAAATGTTCCAATTAGTGTTCTAATCTTGCCATGTTCTTATCAACACTTGTTATTATCAATTTTTTTTATAATAACCATCTCACTGGTGTGAAAAGTTGTCTCATTAGTCTTTGATTTCCATTTCTTTAATGGATAATGATGTTGAGCACACTTTCATGTGTATATTTTCTTTGGAGTTATGTTTACTCAGGAATTCTTTTATATTTTAATTTGGTCTATCATTTTACTATTGAATTGTCAGAGTCTCCTCTCAGATATATGATTAACAATATTTCTCTTAGTTCTGTGTTTTTGTTTTCTTTGTGGTATAATATCTAACACATACATTATAAATTTTGATGAGGTCCAAATATATAATTTTTTATTTTGTCATATTTGCTTTTGGTGTCCCATCAAATAAAATACCAAATATTGCATCTCATGTATTTTTTTTAATATTTTTAACTTTTGGATTTAAATTTATGATCCATTTTGAGTTAGTGTTTTTTTCTGGTGGAAGAAATGTAGCTTCATAATTTTGCATGTTGACATACATTTTTATGTGGGGGATTTATGGAGTGTTTTGAGTTGTCAATGTAAATCACCTGACATTAAATCCCTAAAAGAAGTGTGGAATTATGAATTTTTAACAAACACCTAGATGATTCCTAGTCACAGAGAAGTTTAAGAATGCATGACTAAATTAGAGATATTCCTGAGATACAAAAAAGTAATTTTGGATGAACAAGGGGTATGTGTGAAAAGATTCATATGCATTTTAGTTGAGAATAATTATTAGACTTCCATTTTGTAATATGCTACTTTTTATTTATGTACCATCAATAATAAGGTTATAACAGCTTCATGACAAGGTCTATTTGGAATGTCATTGGACAATATTCAAGATGTGGTCAAAGGAGAGGCTGTTGAAAGTTAAAAAAAAATGTTAATGGAATTCAGGTGCAATGGAAAACTGCTTTTAAGAGTATGTGAACTGAACACATGGCAGTTTCATTTAGGAAGACAAATTACTGACAATAAAATTATAAATAAATATAACCATCTACAAAAACATTTAGAAAATGCAGTTAGGAGATAAAGAGATTTTGAACCATTGAAGACTAAGAACAAAAAGTAATTTAGAAATAAATCAAATGTTACTTTATTACTAGTGTAAAAATATTGACAAAGATGGCCTACTTCTACAGGAAAATAGAAACCTGTAATAAACTCACCTTATCTTAGTCTACTCAGTTATAAAATACTGCAGACTTGGTGATTTAAACAAAATAAATTATTTTTATAGTTGTAAAAGATGGAAAATCCAACATCTGCCAATCCAACATGGCAGTTTCTGTGCCTGGTGAGAGCCCATTTCTTTTCTTGCAGAGCATTCTCCCTCTGTGCCCTTATGGCCTTTCTATATGTGCTCACGGAGAAAGAAAAGGAGGTCTTTCCCTTTCTTGTCAGATTACTAATATTATATGAGAGTCCCATGTTCATTACATAATTTAAACCCGGTTACATCCCCAAAGGTTCCATCTCTGACTACCATCTCATTTGAAGATAGAGCTTCAAATATCAATTGTGGGTAGACACACACTTTCAGTCCATAAAAAAGGACACTGAAAACCTGTTTAGCAACTTCACTACTGAATTAACTGTACAGGAAGAAGGTAAGCCAAAGGTATTTAGTTACCCTTCCAAATAATTTCTGGCACATAATGAAGATATAGAATGAGGGAAAAAGAAACAAATAAGCCATAAATTACCCCATTATATATACCTCCTCATGAAAAGAATAATCAGGAGCAAAAAGAACCAGAACCACAATAGCTAATATTTCACACATATCAGATATTTCAAATCATTGGATTTAATCATTAATCATTTTTGAATTAAGTTTGTGGGCAACATTTTTGTCCAACTATCAAATTAGTGATCTATACAAGGCATTACTTTTTGGTTTTCATAAGGTATTATCTTCAATACAAACTATCATTCCTTTTCATATTCAACAGAGATGTCTTGAAGATAATACATTTTGCTTAAAACGTTATTGCGAATACTACCATATTTAAATCAAATGCAAATCACTTTCTACCTGTGGTACATAGGTTGATGGTTCTCCAAAGACATCCAAGTCCTAATCCAGGAAATTTGTGAATATATATTTGTTTCTTTGGACTCTGGTAATAAAATGAAACAAATTGGTTAGCTTAAAATAATATAAATTAATTTTCTCAGAGTTTTGGAACTTAAAGTCCAAAATTATGTTATCAGCAAGTATATGCTCCTTCACAGACCAGAAATAATCTAGCCTTATCTGTTCAAATTAGTCCTGAATGTGGTCATTAATACTTGGCATTTGTTTATTGCAGTTTCATTTTTCTGATTTCGGCCTTTTTTCTTACATGCTGTTCTTCCTCTATGTCTCTGTGACCAAATTCCCTCTTCTTGCCGACAGACCACTCATTGGATTTTGGCCACACTCTAATCGCATTTTAACTTGACAACATCTGCAAAGACCCTATTTTCAAAAAAAGTCTCATATGCTAATGGTCAGGAATTCAATCTATCCTTTTGGAGAACAAAATAGACTCTACAACACAAGTTAAAGAAAATTTAAGTCTGAAACAGAATTAAGATGGTTAATCTACTACCTTTAAAATAGGGAGATAAACCTGAATTACCCTATTGGGCCCCCAGTGATTCTAGGGATTAAAAGCAGAAGGATGCAGAGAGGGCTCAGATTTAGAAAAGTAGAATAGCTGAAGCTCAGACTGTGGGGCATGCCAAAAATGGGCAGAACTCAGTTTCCAACCTTTAAATATAACAGAATGGAACCAAAAATAACAAATGGTACTGGCCTCTAAAAGCTGGACACAGTCAATAGTCTCCAGAGGAATGCATCTCTTTCAACACTTTGATTTTTAACCCATTTCAGACTTATGCTTTCTAGAACTTAAAGATAATAATCCATGTTCTTAAAACAATAAATTTGTATTAACATGTTACAATAATAAAAGGAAAATAACATAATTGCACTGAGAGTTTTAAATAAATTAGTTACCTACTTCCTTCCTCACACATCTATAAATGTGCCAGAGTACCATAAACCGGCAGACAATACACATGAAGTAACCAGAAGAGTACCCAGAATCCTGAAATTCAAGAGTAGCCCCCAGGCCAGTATCATGGACATCACCCTAATGTCAGAAAGCAGATGTCCCATTTAAGATCACTAAATCAGATTCTTAATGTGTAGAATCCCCAGTGTTTTCGCTAGCACATTAAAATTTGAAAATCACTGTCCTGATGCATGGTATATTCAGAATTAGAGATCTTTTATTTCTTTTTGATACTGAAAGGCACTTTGTAAATAGTCCTCATTTAAATTAAATTTTTCAAGATATCTTCAATGTTTATAAACCATTTATTTTTTTTGCATTAATGTGATCAAACTCCTCTGATACCTCTCACACTAAATCTGGAGCTGGAAAATTGTTACAAATCTTACATTTTAGTTTTTTTATTTCAAAAGAAATTTATTAAATCCTTTTTAGACAAAACTACTTTAAATGCTCTATCATTTAGATCCTTTGACTAGTAACATGTTCTCTAAAATTATTTCCGCTTAAATAATTCATCCTTTTTTTTTTTATTTTGCTAAATTTTATTATATTAAATATCGTAATATTTTTTTATAATTACAAATTATGGCATGTTGATGACAAATAATTTGGAGGATGGAAAAGTATATGAAATAGGAAATTAAGAATAATGTATTGCCCAATATTTATAAATGTATAACTATTAATTAATATTTTATATCCATTATCATAAACTGCATTTTTCACATAATGAGCACCAAGACAAAAGAAACCAGGAAATATGCTGTCACATAAAACATTAATAAAAATATGACAATTAAGATTAATCTCCATTTTAATTTTTATTCTTAGGATAATATTATTATATAATATTTCTGAACTAAATTCATATCAAACTTTATTTCCTAAGGTTAGTGATTATTGCACATTCTTTATAGAAAAATTATTCACACATATATTGATACATGAAACAGGTGTCCTAAAAATAAATATATCACATATTTTTATACACATACATACATGTACACACCTTAAAAATAATCATATTCACTTATACATGCAATATTAAAATGTCAGTAACACATTGATTTATTGCTGATGATTTTTTGTCTCTATATTTTTTATTATTATTTAAAAACTGACATTAATTACTATGATAGCAGTAAATGAAAAGTTAGATTATACTGTTTTAATTTCATCTTTGTGTTGAAAGATTTTAAGGTAAATTTCACAAACATTCTTCTGCTCTCCTTGTAGAACTGCTTTCATTATAGAAAATAATATAATCAGATATTTTTTCTGTCATTTTAAAACAATGAATTTATTAGAGTTTTTCGCTGATACAAAATGCAAATGTGTATGAAAAACAAAAATGAAGTCAAATCGAATTATAGTGGGTATGACCAAATTTGTACATAAAAATGTAAAAGGAAAATATTCTTGAGCACTGGTAGTAGCTGTGGTATGATGTAAAAATAGACTAAGCTGTGAAACTTTATTCTAGAAATGTACAATAGAGCAATATAATAATGAAACATTAGTAATGAATGGATTTATCAAATATTTCAATTTTAGAATTTTTTAAAATATATTTATGAAATATATTATACTTGGCCATCGTTATTATTAAGATACCACATCTAATAATATTTCATACTCATATTTTCAAAATAAATATCTATCTCAATCTACATAATCTACCTTTATCGTCTATCATCTATCATCTGTTATTTATCTATCTGCCTATCTATCTGATCATATATCATCTATCTATCATCTATCTATCTGCCTAGTATATATGGAGGTAATTAAATGCTAAGTAAGAGAGAGGGATCAGAAGAGTCAGCTGTATTATTCTACTAACTGATCTGCTGAGCTATCATGAGGACATCAAATTCCTCTCTGAATTTCAGCTGCCTTACTTGTGAAAGGACATGAGATTATACACCCTCTTTTCTAATCAGTCAAATGAAGATTTTACATCTCTATTATTGTGCATTGAGAGAAAGATAATTAAATAATGAAAATTAATACAAACTTCTTGACATGTAGAAAGGTCCTCATTTAACTAAGATCACATCCAATTCTAAATTTGTTCTGTTCAGGAACCACATTTCTCTTCATTCTATCTATCTACGTCTAATGGAAATAAAGTACAACACTTCTACAAATTATTTGTGCTCTTTTCCTTCCCCTTTCAGGTCATTGAAGGTATAACACTTAATTCATCTGTTAACCATTTTAACCAGAGGGGTTGTTGAAAACAAATCTTCTTAGAAGGGTTTTTAAGGTCCACTGATGATTTTAAAATAGCTGCAAATCAATCAGATTAACTAAAGCATTTTCTACTCATTCTTCTATTAGAAAACTAATGTCTGTATTATGCTTCCTTGACATTGTGAATTTCTCTCATTTCACCTCTACAAAATGAGAACTAAAAATTAATACTTGAAAGATTTTTCCAAAATAGCATTTTTTTCCTGAATATTCTCATTTCAAAATAAAATTAGATTAATATGAGCAGTGGCTTTTCTTTGAAAATTGCTACTTCATCTTTTTAGGAACTCTCTGTCTCTCTCTCTCTCTCTCTGTCCATATATATATATATACATATATCTGTATGTCTGTAATGCATATTTATAAATAGACAAAATATTATTCTTATAGATTAGACAAAAATCCTCAAAGTAAAGAAAAAAACATTATTTTGAATATGTTTATCTTTAACAATTTCAAAAGTGACAGCTAATTGTAAATTTAAAATATGCTTGAAATCATGGCACATTGAACATAAAAGATCATTCTGATAATAATGAATTTATTAACTATGACATCATTCAACCTCGCAGGACTGTATTTCTTCACCAAATAATCTTCTAGAACACTAAAATATAAATCTGGGACAGGTGACTAGTTATATAACCAAGGTATACTTTACTAAAATATGCACTATGTTTACTCTCGTTCACTCCATCAACCAATACCTGGAAATCACCCATCATAAGTAGACCTCCAATAAATGTTAACATATTAACTATGGAATTTTCTTCTGTTAGTTTGATGTTTGCATAGAAATTAAAAAAAAATACTATATACTAAAACTAATACAAAAATGTGTGCAAATGAATTCTAATATTTTAAAATAAAATTTCAGAATTTAGAACAATACCTTTCTAGGTGCTCACAAATAGGCATGTTTGCTCTGACATTGTTAAAACAGATCTTAGTTACCAACACAAGACCTTCAGATCTTTCCAATATTCATCAATATCTGCTCCAAATTAGACCATTTTTTATTTAGATCCACAATAAATAGTCACTGGATTAAAAAATATATAATTTTAATGTGTAAAGTCGACCATCACAAATATTCCAGGTATCATTTTCTGAAATAATCTGAAATTGTTTTATTTGCAAAAAAAAAACCTGAGAAAACTAATTCTGCTGAACAAATTTGAAGTTAATAGAATCTGTGGTCACTAGTGACAATGGTGAGAAAAATTCTATTTCAAATGATACTACATTGCTCTGAAGTACTCATTATTATAGAAAATTGAGAATGTACATGAAAAGATTTAAAAAATAGGAATTTTAAAGAAAATAACTACCTATCTAACCAAGACAAAAGTTAATGTCAATAATATAGTGTCAAATGGCAGCTAATAGTATTTATTTAAAATTCTGTTTGCCATACAGAGTAATATAATTTATAACACATAAATGACATCTTAAAATATAATATTGTATGTTTTGTATATCATAATATTACAACTGCCTTATGATGTTAAGATTAAATAGTTCTTTCATTTCCTTCAAAAAACAAAAACGGACTTGAGTCTGAAAGGTGAATTGTCTGATCAAGATTTAAGTATTGTTGTTAAATCGTATCGTCAGCCTTGTAATAAATCCTGATTAAGAATTTACACCTTTGTGAATAGATAAGCAGACCTAATTGATTTTGATCTGTTAACTTCAATTTTCAGTTTTTAAAAGGTGTAACCTCACCCAGATTTATAGCTTGAGGCCCTTGTGTTTGAATTAATGAATTTTATGTCTCGATATCTCATCTCATATGAAGACAAATTTTGGTTAAGTACATATATTTCTTCAAGTGGAAGCTCTTTGCTTTAACTTTTGGGCATTGCATGCATTTTCATAAATTTCCTCATTTATTAATCTCCAAATATTAGAAGCAACAGTCTTAAATCTCATTTATTATATGTCGACCATTGGTTTCTACTTCCATCTAATTAGAACCTCTGTGTTTTTATCTCTTTGTCATCTTCTTGGACCTTGCGTGAAGTGATAGACATATGGTCAAGATATTCCAACATCTTGTTAATAAAACATATTGCACGTAACAATCATTTATCATTAAAACTGTTAGCGACTCAGGGAAAAATCAGGCACACTAATTATAAATTATCACTTGTAATTATATGTTAAGGTTTAAAAATCATGGTTTATAAAAATTCATCATGTGAGCCTGAGTTCCTATTAAAAATAAATATGGAAACTGAGTGTGGGCTCTGTTTTTTTGGTAATTTCGTCCAGCTTTTTACATTTTGGCATCTAATACATCAGAAGCAAGTGGGCCAGTTGATAAAAGGTACTATCTTACATCATTTATTACAAAAGTAGACCCAAAATATTTTTATGTCATATAAAAATGATTTTTAATGGATACATATCAATAACATTGATTCAGCCATTAGCTTTCAGAATAATTCCAGTTATGCTTATAGGAGATACTTTTTAATTCGATTGACATTATGGAGATTGTTTTCTGTCAGTTCCTGAATTATTGCTATTAATATCTTCATCTCCTCCAAAAACTTGATTTTCAGGAACTCAAATTCCAACAAACATTTTCTAAACTTTCAGTCACCTTCCACTAATTCTCCTATTTCAACTAATTGGGAATTCTAGTTTTGACTGCCATAACATCTGTGCCAATTCCTTTATGTGCTTATTTTACTCTTTAACCAGTTTGATCACATAGTCTATCCTAAGATCATTACTTTGTGTATATCCTCAATACCCTGTCATCTTTTCTCTCATATGTGTCTTAGACCATGGGAGGTGATTGTGGCATTTGCCTTGTACAAAAAACCTAGAGGCATTATAATACTTACAATGAAGAGAAATAATAGTTAATGCAATATTTTAAAAAATAAAATGAATACAAGATCCACCATAATCAAATGGAAAATTGTAAATAAAAGTAGGTTTAATATGTTTTTCTTTTTTTCATGACCCAATATATATATCTGAGCTAGATATTATTAATGATCTAATGATCCTGCCCAGCAGTTATAAATATTTCTATTATCTAAGATATTGAATTAATCTTATACCAATTTCCTATAAAATATTTTCTTTCTTATGTGAGTTAGAAATACAAAACAAGTAATAACTGTATTAATGAGGATGTGGAGAAAACAGAAAATTTGTGTACTGTTAGAGAGAATATAAATTGGTGCATAAACTAGGGAAACAGTATAGTGATTTCTAAATATATTAAGACTAGAAATGCCATATTTCACCTCTGAATATATATCTAAAATTATAAAAACAGTAATTCAGAATATATATTCATCCAATATTATATTACTCATACACACAGAAACACACAGACACAGTATCCATCAACAGTTGAGTAGACAAAGAAAATGTGGTCCATATACACAATGAAAGATGAAGTCATGTCATTCAAGACAATACTGACAGACTTTAAAGGGATTATACTAAGTGAAATAATTAGATGGAGAAAAACAAACACCATTCATATGTAGAAGTTAAAAAAACAAAGCAAATGAACAAAGAAAAACAGAAATGAACCTTTATTCTGACAAAAGATTGGCAGTTACTGAGGTAAGACAGATAAAGGGATCAATTTTATGATAGTGAATGGAAACCAGTCTTTCTGTACTGGTGATAATGAAATATATCTATGTGAAATATGAAAATATATATCTAAATAAATGGGAAAATCAAAACAAAACAGAAAGAACAAAAGAATAAATCAAACAAAACAAAACTATACCTTCAATTATGAGAATAAAATGGTGATCACCAGTGGAGAGAGGGGTTTTGTATTGGCAAAATGAGACTCTTGGGGTAATCATAAAGTAATATTCACAAATATCAACTGAAAATCTATATACCTGAAGCCTATGTAATGTTATAAATCAATGTTACTTCATTAAAAATATAAGTAGGAACAACTAATGTGAATACATAAAAATAAATAAAATTGCTTCTTCTTCCTTTTTCTTCCTCCCTGCCTGCCTCTTCTTCCTCATTCCTGCCTCCAACTTTCCCTACAAAAGAAAAAATATAAATGACATTCTTAAAATGACCACTAAAACTTTAAACTTGATTGTATAATACTTACTAACAGAAAACTTTCAAATCTATTTACATATTATCTGAAATATTATGACAACACAGAAATAAAAATATAACAGTTAGGAACCAGAATATGATTATTACCTTTTACCTGGGAAATCATGTCTTGAACTTAACAATTCTTAGCTACATGTAACTTCAGAGCATAAGATTCTTCATCAGTATTCTTTTACAAAGTGTGTCATTATTTGAAAAAAACAATTTGCGTGGGGTAAGTGTTATTTTTTTATTTGTAAAGTACAATACAAATTATTATTGAAAAGGATTTTCTAGTAAAGGAATTTGGGGTGTTTATAAATTTTACTTTTATTACTCTACTAAATATTTCAAACATTGCAATTAAAGAGTGTTTGTTAAGGATAAAATCGCTAAGTAACTGACAACAAATTATTAGCATTTGCCCATCAGAAAATTATTATTCTTTTTAAAGCATCAACTGGGCCCTTTGGTTATTCAGGAGCAGAGCTGTCTGACCCCAGTGATCACATTGCTCAGAAATTTCTTCAAAATTCTGCTTAGATGTCTACAATCCAGCATAGCATTCTCATCTTTAATCATGATGTCATGCTTCAAAGGACTGCACAATAAGATTATAGTTACTCCATGACAGCCAACAGCACTGCTAAGAAAAGCTTAGCCATAGAAAAACACAAAATTCTTAAAGATGTGATCAGGTTAAGCTCTCTTTATACTCACCTGAAACACCAAAAGCAGAGTTTGAGCTTACTCGGCTGTGAAGTAACAATGCTTCTGCCAGGTGATCATTGATCTATCTTCTTGTTTTTCCATGAAATGCATTTCGCTAAAACTACTGACTCAGATGGCAAAACAAAGAGATGATATCTGGGACAACGTGTTCACATACGAAACCAACTGCTGCAATGGGGGTTATATAGAGGCAAATAACAATAACTGGTTTTTATACATGAATTTTCAATAAAGACACAAGAATTGTCAATAGAAAATTTAAATCTCCCAAAATACATTTTAAGTACTTGTTCCTATACATTATGATTCATCTATTTAATACTAATTAGACAATATTCTAGTTATATATTTTTTCATAATTTTTCAATGAATGAAATAGACATTGTGTTTCACTATTTGTATAAATGCTTTCCATAAACTTATTCAACTGAATTCAATGTGATATAAAATTGAAATTAACTAAAAAAGACTTAGTCAAGAAGATTGTTTTACAAATGATTTTACTGCGAAACAGGTCAAACTGAGATCCACAAAGAGGAACACTCCTGGTTACTGCTAGATCAGTATCAGAAACTGATCATTCTCCTAAATGCATTCACCCTACTCAAAGATAAGTTTTATTGCAAGGTTATCTTGAAACCTACCCAAATCTAAGCCAATGTGTTTAATATGCCTAAATTTTTGACAGAGCAATGATTAGTAGTAGTATATTTTGTCACTATAAATTTAGATTTACTGAAATGTATATGTCAATGTATGATAGTCATGCAACTAGTTTAAAATAAGATACATTTATTCTTATGAAAAAAGGAAACCTTTAATGTGCGTCAGGAAGAGTTTATTTAAATATTTGTTTTGTTACAGATAAGGGAGATTCTCATTTTTATACAACGTATAATGATATTCATTACATATGTGACTGCATATAGCCTATTACATTTTATTTTAACTTGCGTTCAGTTGTAGTTAAATTTCAAAAAACAAACAAATGAGTTAGAATATTTGTAATGGAAGAAAAATAAGTGATTTATTGTAGAATTAAAATACATTTAGTTTATTAAAATATTGGAGTACTCTAAAATGAATATATAGTCAATTCTCACAAAAAATCTGTGTAAATAGCTTTAAAAATAATTAAAAATTTTGAACACAACCCTCAAAGTGAAATTCAATATATTTAATATTTTATACTTATGATTTTACTTTACACATATTGAATCTAGGGTAACAAATTTTAAGATTCAAAGATGAGTTGGAATAAAATTGTTATTTATATAAATGTTAAAAAGTAATATTTATATTAGTTAATGATTTTGAAAATATATTTTGGTGTCTTCAGAGAGTAAAAATAAGAACAATTTTTTGAATAAAAGTCTTGAATAATCTGACAGACAAGGAGATTTTGGTACACATATGAGGGACTTCCTAACAACTCATGCTACTCACCTTAGAGCAAATGATCTTGTAACGATATCCCACTGGCAGAGATTAACACTGAGTGACAGCATGCTCAGTAATTATGACAAAGCAATTTGTGCATTGAAAATATTTTGTACTAGTGTGATTTAATAACCACGTGAAAGTTTACTGTACAGGTTTCATTTTTAGTGCTCATTATAATGTAAATATAAGCTATATATCAAAAATACCTTATTTTTGAAGAGTAGTACAAAGGCCATGAGAGGATTATCGATTAATAAATGAGATTTTTATACAAATAAATGCTTTGAAAGTTATGATATGTATTGATAAAATAAATATCTTTTAATAAACTATGCATTTTATGATGGAAAACTATCAATTTCTATTAATAGAAAGTTTGTACATCCCTAAAATTCATATGAGATGGTATTGGATTTTTGAGATTATATGTGTTTTATATCATAAAGATGGAAGCTTCATAAATGAAAGGAGTACTATTATTTAACAGACCTCAGAGAGCTCCTTTTCTCTTTTACCTCATGAGAAATTCTAGGAAGAAGATGGTCACCAGAAATCTGATCTTGGGCTTCCAACCTCAAGAATGTTGAGAAATTTTGGCTTCTATAAGCAACATAGTTCATGGTATTCTGTTATGTAGACTGAATGGACTACCGATTAACGTACACTCTCTCCCTACTAATAGCAAAGTTTATATCAATTTAGGCACTTTCCTTATTATTTTTTTCAAATGCACTTTGTATCACTCAGACCAGTGACAAAAAACCCTTGTCCAAGTTACTCCACTTAGAGTTCAACATCATCGCAGTTATAAAAAAACATACCTTTTTGCAATTGTGCCCCAAATGGGAAGTACATACTTTAAAATGTAAGACCTGATCTGCCTTAAAGTGTCTGTTTTTTCTCTTAGTTGATAACGTTAGAGGATTAGGTATCTGGATTGGAAATTGTTTCCCTTAGAATTTTGAAAGCATTGCTCTCTTGGCATCCATTGCAAGCATTGCTATTGGTTAACCTGATGACATTGATTCTCCGTTTTTCTATATGAAGTATGCAATCTAGGTCCCTTTTTAAGAGATTAAAAAAACAATTTCTCATAGATTTCAGGGCTGTTTTAAGCATTTCATGTTGTATTTGAATATGTACCACTGAAAAACATTCAAATTCTTATGATTGTGGTTCTTCCAATGATAAAATAAATTTAAATTGTTAATTAAGCATTAATTTAAATAATGAATGAACTAAGCAATGACCAATGAAACAAACATACCACAAGAATTTACAGTGATGGCTGACATCTCTCCTTTTATGTTAAGAAGTAGATACTCATTGTTTTAACTCAGTGTCCTTTGAGTAATGTCTTCTGAACTTTACTTGTTGTGAATAAGTCATTTATATATTAAATCTACACTTCAGTTGTTTTTCTCATTAGCACATGACAGTGTATAATTATTTTTGATGTCACAATTTTGAAAACACAAAACCAAAACCTAGCAAACCTTGGCTATAGCATGGTCTACCAGATGATTCTTAGAAGTAACTTGCTGAGAAATATATCTTCGAATTGTTAAAATGAGATCATGGAATTTGAATATTTTCACAGAGAACTCACGTAAACTCTAGAATTCAGTTGATCTTTTTTTTATAATATTATAGTATTATTGACATACACATTACTTAAATTTCAGGTTTACAACAATGATAATTATTTGCATACACCACAAAATGATAATCATAATGTACTTATTTATCATCCATTCTTGGTTACTTTCAACTTTGCAATACCATATTACTTATAATAATACTCATGTTATAAATTAAATGCCTTTGACTTATTTGTTTTGTAATTGGAAGTTTTTAACCTCTTGATCCCTTCACCCATTTTATCACCTCCCACCTTTCACTCTGCTATTAAGCACCAATCAGTTGTCTGTGTCTACAATTTTAGTTTAGTTTCTTTCTTTTGTATTTATTTATTTTTTTGGTTTGTCTTGTTTTTTTCATTTAAGTAAAACCATATGGTATTCATATATCTCTGCATGACTTTTTTTCTCACTTAACAGAAGAGCACAATGCAAAACGATAAATTAAAAATGAATTTACTTTTGCTCAGGACCCAGTTTCCCATAACTTCCAAGAGTCATTCTAAGAATAGAACTGTTCAAGCTCCAGAAAGATACTTCTCCATGTCTCTTGGTTTAAATTCTTACAGGACAAAGAAAAGCAACTGTTATGAATGTTGTGTGCTATCAATTTAATAGAACATAAATATTATTTCTGAGGCTAAGAAGGACTTGAATGATTGAAGCACTGTAGTAATGGAAAATACTAATTAAGCATCAAATCGTATAAGTAACATAGGTTCTTATACAAAAAATCATCATTTTCAAATCGTATAAGTAACATAGGTTCTTATACAAAAAATCATCATTTCCAGAGAGTTGAACACTCCTTTCTTCCTTTGAGTCATTTGGTTCAGAAGTATGTAGGAGTTAATACTATTTTCATAACAGATGTATGTTTTGCAATGTTAAAGCATTCATGTCAATTATTATATATAGCCACATGGATATATATTAAGAGACAAAGAGAAACACAGAAAGATAAATGCAGACATAACATGAATAATATTTCACATAATTTGTTGACTAAAGGATATATAAATACATGTATATTATTCGGAGATAAATTTTATTTGCAAATCATTATCCCCTTCAAGTATTTTCTCTAGCTCAGTAGCTCCCTATTTTTCTGGAAATCAGAGTAGTATATTACATTTATAATTCTATTTTCTCTTTCTTTTAAGCTTTATTTCCCATCTCTTTATATGTCTGAGCCACATCATATATAATATTGCTTACTAGTTTACCAATTTGATAATTCTTCAATTTTGTCTAATATGCTATGAAACATAATTATTATAATCTTATCATTAGTCATTACATTAATTTTTCATTTATAAAAGTATTTTTGGTATCTTAAAAATACACTCACTTCCTATTGATAAATTATTCTATACTTAAGTGTTATTCATTTAAAATCAGTAAGTGGGGATATTATATATTTGTCTATATCTGACAAATCCAGGATTGATTTCATTGATGCGTCATTTTTCTGTGTTTACTGATTTTTATTTACGATGTACTTTCAAAAATATTTTTTCTTGAATTTTATCTGTGTAATTCTGAAACTATAAATTGGTAATGCTTTTGGTTAGAGAAATTTCAGGCTTGTTTCTATCTAATCTAAAGTAAATCTAACAATCTAGTGCCATTTTAAATTATATTTTAGTTGGCAATTCACACTTTTGCCAAGTTGTATTCATTTGAAGCCTGTCTATGTGAGAGCATATTCCCTCTTGTTTATAATTTTCAGAAAATACTTTTTGCTTCTTTCTGCATCAGCACTGTGTTAAGATGGTTTCATGCTATTTTACACAAGGTAGTAGAATATCATCATGAAAGTCACAAACTTGAAATGATGAAAATTTGAAAATATTGATGAAAAGTCATGGTGGAAAGATGGACACTAATAATTTTCTTAAAAATAATCTGCAGCTGAAGTCTTAAACTATTGTGATTGGAAGCACTGTCAAAATGAAACAGAACATTACATTTAAACTGTGATTTTAGGTATTAATAATTTTTTGAAATCACCCTAGAATATGACACATTAATATTAGTAAATTATCAGGCTTTAGGGTTTGAATTTTTTATTTTAGCTCAAGAAAATTTACATAGTTGCCAAAATACTAACAAGGAGTTTTGTACAAATTAAATTTTGAGAATATATCTTTATATTGCTATATTTTCTTTTCCAATTTTTAATTTTCTTTACAGCATTATTAAAATGTATACGTCATATTTGCTTGTATACACTCATACATATTCTCTGTGTAATTCTGGTAAGTCTATAATATACCAATAACACCATTTCATCCTTTGCATTTTATTAACTACAGTGATGAGAGCAAAACTATATAAGTCTATGTTTATGTCCATGTCTATGTCTGTATAATAAAAAATGGCAATAAGGTAAACACCACAGTAGTAGTAGATAGGCTGGTTAATAATAAGAGATTTTTACTTTAAGGTGAAGCCAATGCTCATTGGCAATTCTGAAAATCCTATGACCCTTAAGAATTACGCAAAGTCTAATCTGCTTGTGCTCTATTAATGGTGCAAACAACATAGATGCCAGCCTAGGTTTGCAACTTGATTTACTGAATATTTTAAATCTGCTATTGAAATCTACTGCTTGGGGATAAAATCCTTTCAAAATATTGTTGCTTTTTGACAAAGTAGCTGGTCATCCAAGAACTTTGAGAAAGATGTACCAGGAGATTTGCTTTGTTTTCATTTCTGATATCAAACAATATATACTGTGGGCCATGGATCAAGGAGTCATTTCAACTTGCAAGTCTTATTGTTTAAGAAATACATTTATGTATGGCTTTAACTGCCATAGATAATGATTCCTCTGATGGATATAGTCAGAGTAAATCGAAAACCTTTTGAAAGGGACTGGGTTTTCTAGATGCCACTAAGAACATTTTTGATTCATGGGAGGAAGTCAAAACATCAACATTAACAAGAGTTTGAAAGAAGTTGATTCCGTTTTTTGTAAGTGGATTTGAGGGGTTCGAAATTTAATGGAAGAAGGAAATGTATATGTGGTAGAAATAGCAAGACAAGGAGAATTAGAAAATGTGACTAAATTGCTGGAGTCTGATGATGAAGCTGCAGCAGATGAGAAATTGCTTCTAATGGAAGATCAGCGAAAGTGGTTTCTTAAAATGTAATCTACTAATGAAGATGTTCAGTGCTGTGAATCAAAGATTTAGAATAGAATATAAATTTAGCTGATAAATTAGCAGCAGTGTTTGAGAAGATTGACTCAATTTTTAAAGAAGTTCTATTGTGGACAAAATGCTGTCAAGCAACATCATGCTACAGAGAAATCTTTCATGAGTCAATCAAACTTCACTGTTGTCTTATTTCAAGAAACTGGCAATCATATCAATCTTTAGCACCACAATTCAAATCAGTCAGCAGTCATCAACATGGAAGCAAGACCCTCCAGCCGCAGAAAGATTATGATTTGCAGAAGGTCCAAATAATGGGTAGCAATTTCAGCCACATTTTATATCAAGGCATATTCATTTTATAGATAAGACTATTGTATACTTAATGGACTACAGTATATGATAGGCATAACTTTTATGTGTCCTTAGAAACGCCCTCACCCCCCCAAAAAAAGACATGTGATTTATATTTTTGTGATGTCTACTTTGTTATGGTGGTCTGAAACAGAACTCACAATATCTCCAGTCTGCCTGTTAAGTGAGGGATTAAAGACAAGTGACTGTGAAGCTGATTCCTGCTGTCATTGTAAATTCAGAAGATCTTTCCAGAACAAAAGTTACTTGTAACTTTTTTTCATTTAATCCAAGTTGTCTAGTGTCTTTCAGATTGGCAATATCAATTCCACATCTGGACAGCTCACACATAACCAGTGATGTGCTCTCCCTCCTGAGGAGCTGGTATTCTCTCTGAGCCACTTTCCAAGTTCCTTGACTCAATGCTTATTTGCTTTGTAAAAGGTGCCTTTGAATTTGTTTTTGCAACACAAAAGTAGAATCCTTTGGGGAGTCCTGCTGAGCTTTGCTTAGTGAGAAACAAGAAGTAAGCAGGGCACTTTTTGCATCCTAAGGTAAACAGCATGGTCTTAAAGAAAGCTACTATATCTCAGTATTTTGAATTTTTTACTGCAAGGGAGCTAATCCAGGCACATACATATTACACTTTACGGGTTGTACTCTTGCCCGAATGGATCTTTTGCTTTACAGAATTGAAATTGAATTGAAGTGAACCATACCTAGTCTTACTTATTCTTTTGGAGACTCATGAGAGGTGGATCAGATAAAATAATAGTTTCCCCATTTTTTTCACAATGGATTTGCCACCAGAGCACAGGTGTTGTGAAAACCACCACTAAATCTAAGCCAAAACGGGAAAAGAAAAGACTCATAACAACATTGTTATCATTGGACGTGTAGAGTCCAGCAAGCCTACCACCACTGGTCATCTGATCTACAAATGTGCTGGTGTCAACAAATAAACCATCAAAAAGTTTGAGAAGGAAGCTGCTGAGATGGAGAAGAGCTCCTTCTAGTACACTTGGGTCTTGGGCAAACTGAAAGCTGAACGTGAATGTGGCTAAATGAAGGCTAGTGAATCTCCTCCCCATCACCATTGATATCTCCATTGATATCTCCCTGTGGAAATTTGAGACCAGCAATAACTACCTCACCATCATTGATGCTCCAGGACACAGAGACTTTATTGAAAACCTGATTATAGGCACATCTCAGGCTGACTGTGCTGTCCTGATTGCTGCTGCTGGTGTCGGTGAATTTGGAGCAGGGATCTCCAAGAAGGGGCAGAACCTGTGAGCAGGCCCTTCTGGCTTACACTCTGGGAGTGAAACAGCTCATCATTGGTTTTAAAATGGAATCCACTGAGCCACCCTACAGCCAGAACAGATACAAGGAAATCGCTAAGGAAATACATTAAGAAAACTGGCTACAACCCTTACACAGTAGCACTTGAGCCAATTTCTGTTTAGAACAGTGACAGCAAGCTGGAGCCAAGTGCTGATATGCCTTGGTTTCAGGGGTAGAAAGTCACCTGTAAAGACGGCAGTGCCAGTGGAACCACTCTGCTTGAGTTTCCAGATTGTATCCTGCCACCAGCTCATCCAATTTACAAGCCCTTGCACCTGACTCTCCAGGATGTCTACAAATTGGTGGCATTGGTACCGTTCCTGTGGGACAAGTTGAGACTGGTGCCCTTAAGCCTGGCATGGTGGTCATCTTTGCTCCAGCGAATGTTAGAACTCAAGTAAACTCTGTTGACATTCACCATGAAGCTTTCAGTGAAACTATTCCTGGGGACAATGTGGGCTTCTATGTCAAGAACATGAATGACAAAGATGTGTGTCATGACAACATGACTGGTGACAGCAAAAATGACCCACCTATAGGAGCAGCAGTTTTCTCTGCTTAGGTGATTTTTCTGAACCATTGTCAAATCAGTGCTAGATAAGCACCTGTGATGGATTCTCACGCAGCTCACATTTCTTTCAAGTTTGCGGAGCTGAAGGAAAAGATTGATTACCATTCTGGGAAATAGCTGGAATATGGCCCCAAATTCTTGAAATCCTGTGATACTGCCATTGTTGACATGGTTCAGGGCAAGCCTTTGTGTGTTAAGAGCTTCTCTGTCTATCCTCTGGGCCATTTTGCTGTTCGTGATGTGAGACAGGCAAAGCAGTGGACAAGAATGCAATTGGAATTTGCAAGGTCACCAAGTCTGCCCAGAAAGCACAGAAGCCTAAATGAATCTTCTCCCCAATACCTGCAACCGCAGTCTCCATCAGGGTGGAAGAACAGTCTCAAAACTGTTTGTCTCAATTGGCCACTTAAGTTTAATAGTAAATGATTGATTTAACAATAGCAACGCATCGTAAAGCCTTCAGAAGGAAAGCAGGATGTTTTGTGGATCATTTACTTTTTGTGTGTGGGGCAGTTTTAAGTTATTATTTTTTAAATTAGTATTTTTTAATGCAAACAACTTGACCAAAAGTCTGTCACAGAATTTTGAGACCCATTAAAACCAAGTTTAATGAGAGACCTGTGTCTTCTTTTTGTCAGCACTATACTGTACATAGTACTTTGAGAAGTGTCAGGAAGTTAACAATAACCTCTTTTCTGGTGGTCCATTTGGTGAAAGTTAGAATTTAACACTTGTTGGTTTTGTTGGCTAACTGGCTGTGAGAAGTCAGGGGTTTTTCCATCCTGTAAAAATAGTGCTAAGGTTTGGGAGGGCTTCCATCGTGACAACACTTGAGTCAGGGCAGATGGAAAGAGAAGTATTCTTTGTGTAAGCCAGTTTCTAGGGCCAAATTCTGTAAACTAAAAATGTTACTTTTCGTGATTATTAGCTTTAAGTGGTGAATTCTACTTTCCCAGTTATTTGAGTTAACAAGTTCTGAAATGGTTCAAACGAACTGAAGCTGAACGAGTAAGGCCTAGAGTTAATGATACCCAGACTGTAGGAAAAATAAAAAGATAATAGAAGTCGAAAAAAAAAAGTTTCTCTTTTTTCCACTTTATATACTTGCATATGACATGAAATTCAAATTTAACTTCTGATTTCAGCATTATTGCTATGACTATTGACTAGAAAGTGAATACATATATCATTGTCTACTGATATATGGAAAAATTATCTTTAATAAAAACAATGCTGTTTCTCTTCTGAGTCACACTTTATGTTGGCAAAAGGATGTTTTAGGTCTTTTGAAATACATGTTTTTGAACTTCTAAATGTTACCAAACATTAACTTTGAAGTCCAGAGATCCTAGCAGAAGCCCAAGTACTCTACAAAGGCTCTACAGGAAGTTTCACAGTTTGGGGCATAGAGCATCGCTCACCTTACCTTGCATTCTAGTAGTTATTCCTATGCCATATGAGATGTGGCAACTAATATGGTCTCCAGACTCTGCCATATAATCTCCCCTTGACAATCACAGTGTTAATACCCTATCCATTTTTCAAATTCTCACTCAACAATTAATGTAATAATGGTGTTTTCCGGAAACTACATATGTGTTTGCACAAAGGATTATTTCAAAGTGAAAAAAAATGTTGCCTGCTTTTCAAATTAATATAATAAATCATTTACATTATAAAATGTATCATTTTAACCATTTTAAGTGCACAGATTAGTGATTTATTTCACACTAGTATACAAGCATCATCACTCTCTTTTTTATAATCACCTCAAATCGAAATATAAATTCTATAAATTCTTCTGTTCTAGACAAGATTTATTTGGAATTATCATAGATATGATGTATTTAGTTTGGTTTATTTCACCTAATATACATTTCAAGGTAAATTCACATTTAGCATGCATCATTCTTTTTTATGGCTGAAAAATATTCCATATTTTGTTTTAAACACATTTTGTTTATTCATTCATCTGTTGAGGAACATTTAGTTTTTGAGTATTGTGGCTATTATTATAATGAATATAGCTATAAACATATCTGTTTGAGTCTGTTTTCCATTTTATTGAGCATATACCTGGAAGTGTTTTTTATGTTTACTTGAGGCATTAACAGATTGTTTTCCATAGACTATTTTCTTACCCCATGCACAATAGTTCTGGTTTTTCCACATCCTCTCTAACACTTGTATTTTCTATATTTTGAGCTATTGCCATCTTAACCAATACCCAATAATGAATTTAATTTAACCAGTAATTAATGATGCTGCGTATTTACTGATGCATTTGTAAATGTATTTATTGATTATTTGTATATCTTCTTTGGTGAAATTTGTATTTGTGTTATTTGTCCATATTTAGTTTGTCTTTTTTTTAAGTTTAAAGAGTTTAAAAGCATTTATATTCTGATTTTTAGCCCTTCTCAATACATTTGAGTACTAAATAATTCAGGGGTTAGGGGTTCTAACCCATAAACAGTTGAAAATCTATTTTTAACTTTAGACTCCCCAAACACTTAACTAGTACACCTTGGTTTTCTTGAATGATTAGTTTCAGGAACTCCAGCCCCTTAAATCAAATACCAAAAGTCATGGATGCTTAAGTCCTTTATAGTCCAAGGTTGCTTGAATTTGTAAATGGTGTTGTTACTATGCATTTCAGTTTGACGGGGATTTCAATTTAGCAGCAATGAACAGCATCTCCTACCCTGTGTTCTTTTTTTCCATTCTGGTCCCATTCCTGAATACCTTCCTCCTAGTCCTTCAGCTGATTTCCACTCCCCCACTCTTGTGCCTGGTGATACTGCAATTGTCCCATTTTAGCTAAAAAAATTTATGGAACCCAGATTAGAAACAAATTCATACATAAGTGGAACTGTGCAGTTAAGACCCCTATTCTTTAAAGGTCAACTGTATATGATTTATAATTTTTTCCCCATGCTATAGGCTGTCTTTTCATTTTCTGATAATATTTTCTGCATTTTTCAATGTGATGAAGTCTGACTTATCTATTTTTCCTACTGATTTTTGTACTTTTGGTGTCATGCTTAAAATTCATTGCCAAGTTTGAGGTCCTGAACATTTGCCCTTATATTCTTCTATAAAAGTTTTGTGGTTTTAGTTCTTCTATTTAAGTCTTTGGACAATTTTGAGTTAACTTTTGTATATAGAGTTAGGTAAGGAAGCAACTTCATTTTTTTCTCATTAAAACTGCCTCTAATTTTTATTCCAAGAATGTCTATGCTTATTTTTATGCCAATACCACAATGCTTTGGTTACTACATTGCAGTAACTTTGTAAAATGGAAAGTAAGATTCTTCTGAATTTGTTCTTGTTTTTCTTTTTTTAAATTGCCTTGACTTTTCAGGTATACCATGTTCAGTTAACTATATTTTTCTAAATATAATGAAAGGATTTTGTTAAATCCCTTTTATACATCATTTTTTTTTCCTTTATTATTCTATCCCTCTTAATATGTTATTTTTAAACAGCTTTACGATCCTGTGTTATCACTTGGCTATAAGCTATTGGATTTTTTGCTAGTTTTTTGTTAGGATTTTTTCATCAATATTAATAAGGGATATCAGTCTGAAATTTTCTTTTTCGTCATTATCTGACATTGCTCAGGATATTGCTGAACTCCACTGTTTTCCATTCTCTTCTATTTTTTGCATACATTTAAGAAGGTTTGGTGTTAATTTATTTAATATATGGTAGGCTACTGTGAAGACTTCTATGTGGTTTGAACTTTGGGAGGCATTGACTAAAGATACAATCAATATAATTTTTATAGTTACATCACATTTTTCTATTTATTCTTAAACTGATTTAGGTAATTTGTGTTTTTTAAGGAATGATCGATTTCATCTAGATGACCTAATATGTTGGAGAGCAGTTGTTTAATACTTGAGCCTTTTATAAGGTCAATAGCAATATCCCCACTTTTATAATGGATTGTAATTATCTGACTAGTCTTTTTCCCTTTTTTTCTGAATAAAGGTCATTAAATTCTGTTCAACATTTAAAAGAATCAACTTTTGGTTTTGTTGATTCTCTCTATTGTTTTGCTATTCTCTACTTCTACTATAATATGTAGTATTTCCTCTCTTCTGTTAACCGTGAGTTTAATTTCCTAATTTTTTCTAGGTTTTCAATGTGTAAATTTAGATGTTTCATCCTTATTAATATAAGCATGTGCAGGTATATGTTTCCCTTGATTATTATCCTTCTTAGCACCCATATGCTATTAGTGTTTGTTTATTTATCTTTTTTTTTTTTGCATTTCTTTGTATTTTCTCCTTTCCATTGTGATATTATTTATGACCCTCTGATTATTAGAAGTTTACTATTTTTATATACTTGTAAATTTTCCAGTTTCCATTTCATTATTGACTTATACCTTCATTTTGTTGATTTCACAAGAAGATCATTTCTATGATTTCAAGCTTCTCAAATTTATTGAGATTTGTTTAGAATCTCTAATGATCTATTTGAGAGAAGATCTGATGTGCTCTTCAAATTGTACTTTGCCTTTTGTTAGGCTTTGCAAATTTTTCTTGATTGCTAGAAAGGATATGACAGAGTAACTGTTCTATAGTACTCTGGAGCAATTCAAAATGGTGTCTTTCCCCTACACTGCCAGAATAACAAGGGGATTACCACCACCCCCATAACTTACTTTTTCTGTGTTAAACTTATCAGGCTCCTGGATCTAAGTATCATTTCTGTGGGGAGTCTCCTATGAATCAATACCTTCCAGGGCTATACTTTCTTTCTTGCTTTTAACATGAATCATTTATGGTTTTCATAAAAATGATGTACTTGTGTTTGATTTTCTTTGTACTTATTTAACAGGAGATTGCTGATACCCTCAATCAAATTTGACATTTGTTTTGATTTCATTTTTGATGCTGATATTGGCCAGTGTTTATTCTACTTTGTTTTGTCTTTTCAATTTTTCAGGAAATATAATGGCACTCCTGTTATGCTTCAATTAAATCACCTGATAATGTCTCACAAGTGATTGAGATTTTCAAATTTCAGTTTTTCTTTGAATTCCTCAGTTTGGATGATTAAATTTTAGTATGATTATTCTTTTCACTTGTGTTCTGCCAAAGATTTTTTAAAATTCATGATTAGATTATCAATGTAATATTTTTATTTATTTCTTTTTCGTAGTTCGCCAATATTTCCTAAAATTCTTCATGCTTTCAAACATTGTCACTAATATTTTCTCTAGATTTCTCTAGATTCACTATTTGTTATGATAATAAAAATAATTCTATAATTACATTATCTGGATTATTTTTGGTACTCTACACATAGATATTTTTTCTTTTACTATAAGTCACAGTTTTCATATATACTTTTTAAAAAATTGTGGACTGCATTCTCACATGTTCTCTCAGTATATTTTTTTCCTTCTGATTAATATCTGGTACTTGAGCATATTTTTTGATAAGATCAGAGGAGGTTTTTTCATATCCCTTTGTGTTTTTCTTGGCTTGTAAATAATAAATGAACATCATATAATCAACAAAAAGACAATTGAAAACGCATGAAAAATTAGTATGTGCAGTTTTTTATATGTGAGAAGCCCATTAAGATAGAGTAACTCCACAAAATGTTTCAATAATTACCTTAATTATGTTCAGTTAGAGTCAAAGTACTTTAGAGGTGAGAGAGTGTTTACTTATTGGTGAGAACCAAGGAAAGCACAGTAATAAAGGCATGACCTATTCATGGATATCTCATTTACTTCTCCTTTTCTAAGAGATTAGGAAAGTGAAAGACTTACAAAGTGAGAGTTTCTTTTACAAGGATAAGTGTCTTTTACAAAGGGGTAACCTTTATTCAGAGCCTTTCCAATGAAATAATCTATTTATACAATCCTTATCAATTCATCAGCAATTTTAGATATTTTAAAAGTAGTTCAAAATCATTACTAATGAACCCCCAACTCTGTAAATTTTTGTTTACTAACTTCAAATCAAGTCAAAGCTGTAGACATTTAAATAGACAAAGCTCCTTCTATGATTATGAAATACTCTTAATTTAGAAAATTTAGGAAGTTACATTAACAATGAGTTGTCATCTACTTCTAAATGTTTTCAAAATCAAATAACTGAAGAAGAGTCCTCAGGGAGCATCTTCTTCATTAAAATTACTTAAAGGAATGAATGTATGACAAATAGATCATTAAAGATTCTCATGGGGAGTCAAGATGAAATGAGTCTGTCTTTGTACTCCAAGGTCTTTAGCGACTAAAAAGTTTAAACACAGACTTTATTAGTGCTTGATAAGTAGTAGTGATGACTATTAGTGAAATTCATTTATATACCATTTGCATAATAAGAACATATTTGGCAGAATCATTCAAATTAAAATTTTAATTCCAAGAACAATTTTGAAATAAAATTTAAGAAAGATTAACAATAATGGGAAAACTGATAAAACATATCCCTTTTATTAAACAGATAAAATTCTAATGTGGCGTCTTTTTTTTTTATTAAAGGGAAACCTTTTTCCCTTTATTGGAAGTAAAAATCAGTAATAAATAACAAATTGGGTTAGATTTTTTTACATGATAATTTGGAAATTTATTTCAAATAATAACCCTTTTACAAATTATCTAGCATTATAGGACCGCTTTAAAATAGGTCTAGATTTTTTTTTATTGAGAGTTATTTAGATCTAATTGAATACTAACCAGCTTTTTCTAAGTTTGTAGTCCTGTATATCCAGTATCCGGTTTAGGTTTTGTAGATTTCCCATTAAAATGAAACTTTAATTTAGTTCTATTACTCAGCTTCTGTCATATTGAACAATTTCTTTCAATAGTTATAGTTTAACTATACAGCAGTTTACCCATTTTTCACACATGTTCAAATTCCAGAGTAAAACCTCACACACACACACATACACACACACACACACACACACACACACACACAATGTTTTTAAAAAGTGACTGTTAATGCCTTTGATATATTGGTATAGTTAATTGAAATATGAAAACATACAAAAATTTCTATTAAACATTCCATTAATTATATTCACTTGATTTATCTAGTTCTTCTATATTCTTTATAGAGAAATAGGTTATGTATTTCTGTACATATCATTTAAACTCCTCTAGAATGTTACCTTCTTGTGAGCAA
The DNA here is from genome assembly GCA_004363575.1 of Solenodon paradoxus. Classification (NCBI taxonomy): domain Eukaryota; kingdom Metazoa; phylum Chordata; class Mammalia; order Eulipotyphla; family Solenodontidae; genus Solenodon; species Solenodon paradoxus. The sequence goes on along the minus strand of RJWH01000266.1, from coordinate 480,050 downwards.
TATATGAGCATCTTTAAAATTATGGATATCATTTTTTTATTTTTAATGCTTTACTATACAAAATAACTATTAATATCTGTGTTTCATTAACATTCCATATATCTGTATATATTTTCAGCATTCATCAGTGTATAATAAAAATAGGCATCCAAGTAAAAATGCTGTAACTATAAAATTATAAATTAATAAATGGAAATAACATAACCTGCAAATGAATTATTTCACCTGTTTGGACTAGAAAAATATTTCCATATATTTCATATAAATTAATTATAACATAATAAAAGAATGTAAAATATATTAGTTTTATGTTTCTTTTGTTTCCAGTAAATATAACATACAACTCATTAAAATTCAGTACCATTTAAATTGTGTGTGGGGAATTGTACTTCTAAGTGAACTATTCGTTATTGCTCTAATTTGAAGTCAAAAACTTAGTGAAAAATTTGGAAACATTTATAGACAAGATACTTAGGAGAAGCTGCATAGCAATAATAATTGTTTTAGCTTCAAATTGAAAGCAATATAAGTGTCTATTAGCTGGAGAATGAATGAACATATTCTGGTGAGTTCTTGTCAATTTATTTTATCCTACAGTGAAAGTAAATAAACAAAAGCAATATAATTAATGTACATGGACTTTAGGAACACAATGGTGAATGAAAAAGCAAGAAAATGAAAATACAAATATAGCGACTTAATTCATATAAAATTTGGAACAAAAATAAATAATACTTGAAATAAGGATATGTATTTGCTAAATTTATGAAGAAATATATGAAAATACTAAATAAGAAGTTCAAGATAGAGGCTGCCTTTGAAGTAAAAGAGAAGCATGGGATAATAAAGTCTCTTGTGCTTTATAGATTTTGTTTACTTTTTATCTATTAATTTATTTTGCATGTAGCTAATTTCTAATACAATTATATTTTAAACTAAAATTTGTAATAGTGTTTTTTCTAGATCACAGATTGCCAGAATTTATGGAACAAATATATCTTATATATTATGCAAATAATATGTAATGTAGACATATGGTTTTCTTATTTAAATTGCTTTGTTTTAACAGGTCCTAGGTGGCATCTAATATTCTGAAATTGTAAAGAATTTTTAGAAGAATATCCTACTTCAGTGTGTAATCTATCTTAAGTAGCAGGATTCTAGATGTTATTAAAAAAACAAAGTAAGCAAACAGAAAAACAGAATGTGATTAAAAAATTAATGGAAAAAAATCAAGCATAGTCTATAAATATCATTCTATATATATATATATATATATATATATAACCTCAGTTAAGTATTAAAGCATCATAGTTCAATATTCATATCAATTTTGGTACAGAACAAGGATGAGTTTTTGAATGATAACAAAATTGTTGTATATATTTACTTCCAAATTTTTAGTTTTGAAGATTTTGAAGTAAAGCTTTTCTCAACTATCTGAGGAACATAATGTCTATCTTTTATAGGCCTTATAAAAGTAGTATGACAATTTTCTAGAAAGCATTTAATATAATTCCTCACATAGCGTCACAGTTTGATAAATTCCATTCATTGTATTATTTGTAATTCTATCTTGACATTTGCGTTTGAAACTATTTTATACATATAAAATTCTTTTTCATCTTTTTAATGTTTATTTTTAAGAAAATAAGAGCCAATTCAATTTTGCTGAATAAAAACACTTTTTAATACTACATATTAGAAATAATCCAGGGAATTTTAGGAATTGATCTTCAGCATCTGTAGTTTCTGAAAATGAAGTCTCCATAAAATACCAAGCAAAAGAATATAGAACTATGCTTGCAGTAATTATATAAATGAGTTTCCAATAACTCTTTCCAAAACTTACAAGGACTGCTTATATAATATAACGCATAGCTACACTGAGCATTGTGATATACCCACTTAATATTACCATGAGCTAGGTGTACCACCATTCCTCCAATAACATGGTTCAAAGATTACTCCTTGTGCTGTCATTAATCAACTCACGCACAGCAAAAATAGTGTACTGTTTTGCTAATTTCATAATTCACAATATCAATCCATGCTCATCATTTCACAAATGGGATTTAAGTGGTATCTGACAAAGTTGAAAATGCAGCAAATCACTGAAAGAGAAACTAGAATTAAAACATAAATGGAATTATAGGAATCATTCATGTCCTTAAAAATATTGATATTGTTGCCTTTCGAGAGATTATGAGAAATATAGTGAAAGTGACTTTAGCAAAATAAATTAAGAAAGGACTGTAGCAAAAAAGATGAAGATACCACAGAAAAAGTGGCACCAGAAAAATATTTCATAGTAAAGTAACTGTCAGAGATATTTCACGTGGAAAGAATAAAGGATTAAACAGAGAGGAGCAAGAATCTGCTAAGACATTGAAAAGATAGATCATTTAACCATGGTTCAAGTTATTATTAAGTAATTTTAAATAAATCACTTTAATAACTGAATGGGTATCAAATAAACGTTAGTTATATTTTTATCTTTACATTTGTAATAACTATTAAAATACTGTGATTTTCCATGGATTATAGAATAATAAAATTTTATTCTATAATAAGATAGTTTCCATGATTTTAATTTTCAGTCTTTGCTCCAGTGCCACAGTGCTGTGAAAAATGACTACTTATAGATAAACAATAAAATTGTCCTTCATATTCTGTAGCCATACATGAGTGTGTGTCTGTGTGTATGCATACATATGTGTATATATACATAATTCATTAGACTACCACATGCTTAGATATATAGCTATATTTTAAAATTTTACGTAATTCAATGACTGCATTTCTAGTTTTCTAATTTTGTTTATTTTTGTTCTTACTCATTAATTTTGTTCTAACCATTGAATCTGTTGTGATGCTAATTTTGAGAGAGCTTATTCAGTTTTCTTCAATAAACTTTATAGCTTGAGTAATGGCCACAGATGTTTAATTTGTTTTTGAAAAATCACATACTTATTACAAATATTAGGGGTATGTGTATAATTCCTTTAGAACATTCAAATAAAAATAGAGGGAAATAAAAATAGTCTGAACATGTATAAAATACAAAGAAAAATCTAAACTGGAAAACAGGACAAATATTTAATGCATATTATAGTTACCTAATTTATGAAATTTTCTACCTAAATTTTTTAAGGGAACATTTTGTAAGAAATACACTAGAATCCATTCATGGATACTTCAGAAATACAATAACACATAACTCAAGACTTCAAATAACTAAACTTTCATAATCATAAGAATTTGAATTGTGTTTTATGAGCTTCATTAAAATATAATATACAAGCCGTTTATTCTATTTAAAATATAATATTTACAACAATCACCACAAACAATTTTAGAATGTTTTCATTAATTCAAAAGAAAACATGTATTCATTAAATGTCATTCCCTATTTATTACCAGTTTCTTAAAACACAGGCAATTACTAATCTAATTTCTATCACCGACTTTTCCAATTCTGTACATACAATGCAATAAGGACTAGAAATTATGTGGTATTCTGTGCTCTACTTTTTTCACTTAGATTAATATTTCTAAGGTTATCAATGCTCTACTGTGAATCCATACTCAATTTCTTTATATTACTGAGTAATACTCCATTTTATAGATATACCATGTATCCATCAATTAAGCTGTTGATGAATATGATTTCCATTTTCAGGTTACTATGAACAAAGCTCCTATACACATTTGTGTAAAGATTTTTGCGTATTTATATGTTTTCATTTTTCCTGGTTATGTACCCAGGATGGAAATGCTGGGAGATATGGTATTTATACTTTTAAACTTTGGAGGAAAAGCCAGACTATTTCCAAGAGCATTTCAATACTTTATGTACATATACCTATGAGGGTTCCAACTTTTCTATGTCCTCATAAACACTTGTAAATTTGGGTTTTTATTCATTTTAAAAAAATTATAACCATTTGAGTGCATACGAAGTGAGAACCTATTGTGTTTATGATGTATATTTCCTTAGTAATGCTGAATAACTTTTTTAACATGTATATTGGTCACATATTTTCAATAAAAATTCTTATTCAGAAATTTTGCTCAATTTTGTCATTGTATTATTGAATTTAAGTATATTTTCTGTATTCTAAACTTAATATTCTATCAAATATATGGTTTGCAAATATTTTACCACATTCTGATGGTTAACTTAAATTTTTTCATGGTATATTTTGATTATAATTTAAAGGATCTAAGAACGTGAGCCTTGACTTCATGGCAATACTTACAGGAAATTCAACCTCTGCAGCAAGGATCTTGTAGTTAGAAAGTCTTCTGTCTTGCTGCTCCTATGATAATGCCTTAACATCTGGCTAGGAGTTGTGGAAAGGAGTTCTGTCTTCTAAGGACTAGAGGGTCATGGGATAGTGTCATAGACTTTTCTTGTTCTTATTGACATTTGGTAGATTATTTTGAGTATCTTTTTCTTCACTTTTCGAAGTCTGGAAAATTTTGAGGATAGTTTTCAGAAATCTGGAGAGATTATCAAGGAAATAAGTTTTGCATAATGAAAAGTTATAGCTCCCAGTGTTGTTCTCACCTGTATATAATAAAGTTAAATTTAAAGCATACTTGATCTTTTCATATATGGGGTGAAATGCTTGTTGAAAGACCAGGGAAACTAACTAGTGAGGAAATGTGAAGAGTTTGTCATAATATTCTGTCAATTTTGCAATTACTGACACTACTAAATTGATAGGTTTTGATTACAAACTGCATTTCCCCAGTAAATAGGGTTCCATTCTTCATAGCATAAGCATTTTATTGGGAGAGGTAAAGAGGTATAAAATTTGTACACACATATATTTTATAATATTTTAATTTCTATAATATTTTATGTTGAGATGTATCATGAAGGAAAAATATGATTGTCACTTTGTGATTGGTCTGGGGTAATGATATCATGTATTAAGATAAATGAGATATTTCCTGATAATATGAGACTTATGAACAAAAATGAATATAATCCATATGATGATGTAATAATACCCTCTTGGCAATGGAAGAAGATAAAAAGAAAATCCTGGGCATTAAAATTGACGGAAGAGTTTGAATTGCTAAACAAACAGCTATGTATTTATCTACAATTGAAGAGTAAGCAAGGAGGCATTTTTAAGAGAACAGACAGCTAACGGGGATGTTAACAATTACATACACTATGAGAACCATCATATGAAATCAACTGGAGGTTATGAGCAGTGGTATGATTTGATCTTATTTAGAAAGATTATTTATGCTTAAATATATATGAATTTTGAGAGCACTGAAAAGTGCCATGCAAGTAACAAGGAAAACTATATTTGCATAAAGGACATTGCAAAAAAGTAATGTTCAACTTGAAAAATTGAAGAAATCATTATCAGAAGTACAGAATGTATTATCTGTTTTTTCCAAGCTTTGCTAGAATATTTTTTTTAACTTTTTGACTAAACTCTTTTTGTGGTTATTTTGAACATTCTGATCACTCACAGCTTTTGTTTCATCCTTTATTATAACTTACCTTTACATGATTGACAGTACAGAATCATAGACTGTATTCCTCAATATAGTTCTCACTTCTATCATTACCATCCCCATACTTCATTTCCTACCATAAGGATGTCCCTAATTTCTTACATTGATATATGACAAAGTTTTCCATATACGTAGTGATAGATTTAAATTATCGCTCACTTTGAAATGGATCATTCTCTTAATTTTCATGTCATTTATAGTATGTTTCACAAGTTTTATGAGCAACCAGGCCCAAAATTTGTCAGAGATAGGGGTATGGAAATACACTAAAAACTCCAAATTTAACGTTCTAACATTTTAAAGAGGAAACATACACTTTATGTAAAAGTTCAACCTCAGTATTATTCTATAGTTTAATTTTGATGCATAATAAATAGACTTTTGGTCTGGTACACCAATAATAAAATAGTGAAACCAATGAATGTATAATATATATGAAACAGATATATTTATTTTTGCTTTATAAAATTACCCGTTAAGAATATTTTAATATTAAATATAAAACTCATATAACTTAATTGGAATTTCAAAATTACTAAAAATGTTCTACTAATAAAACAGCTCTTTTCTTATTGTTTACCACATTCTAAATACAACAATATTAAAGTCTAAGAATTCTTAAATATTCCATGGAGAGCAGAGATTTGGAGAATTTTGAAAATGTATTAATGTACTAAAGCTGTGGGAAATAAATTACTGTAGAACATGAATATATTGGACTGAATACAACAGTATAAGCTTTCAAAATTTTTAATCTACCTTCAGGAAAAAAATAGCATGTTTTGGTCTTTCAAGTTTGCTGTGCATTATTTGAAAAATGAAATTAGAAAATTTCATTGTTAAAAATAAGCACATTCACATTAATTTTATAACTTTTTAAGAAGTTGGAAAAAATATATCTAGAGAAACAATGTTAGTAAGAGCTCATTCACTTGTTTATAATTACTATTACATATTGCATGGTTGAATAAAGTGAAAAACAGATAATTGTGCATGGATTATTTGGGATATCATCTTTTCTCAGATATATATATATATATACATACACACACATATATATTTATAGGCATATATATGCATATACAAAATGTGTCCTGAAATTAAAGTGAATTATGTACTCATAAAACACATGAAAGGGTTCCCAAACTGTACAAATGTGAGCAAGACTATGAGAGAACTGAAAACTAAACTGCAAAACTCAGGTTATTTTTTGGCAATAACTCACAAAGTTACATATCTGATGGCAAATAAATAGCACCAACTTGTTATTGAATTGAGCAGCAAATATTTCCTTATGCTTGTAGAGTAACCCCTGTTTGAAGTGCTATACTTGTATTAACTCATATCATAGTCTCAACAATGTATAAATTATTTGATTTTCATAACTCACATTTTACAAAAGAATAAACTACAGTTCAAATTTGACTGTGTTAAACAGCTAGGGAACAAACCCTGCATTTTAAGCCAACTACTATCTTTCCAGACTAGTTTTATTAGTTATGTTGCTTTGAATCATTATCTTGATAGAAATAATATATGGTTTACTTTTGAATCCTCATAAAGATATCTGCTTTCTCATATGTCAGCATCCTTTCATAAAATTACATGCATTTAGTGGTTCATAGTAAAATACAATCATATAGAATCTAAATTATGGATTATGATAATCTTCATAGACAGAAAATCCTTATAATCCCTTCAAATTATCTAATGAATATCTTCGTTTTTTTTTTTCTTTTGCATGATTGCTTTATTAATGAGCCAACACTTACTTTACGTATAAAAATGGATATACACTGTTTAATAGGATGTCTAATTTCAAGGTAAAGACTTCTAAGGCTATGAAGACTTAAAGGAGAACAAATGATATTAATATATTGCAACCAGAGAAGAGCTAAGTGAAAGGGAATAAAGAGACACTTATCTCCTTATTAGAAATAGTGGCCTAATTCAGCAGGTAATAGTGTGGTGAATTAAGACAAAATTACAAAAATGAATAAATTAATGCTTTAATAACTGCAACCAACCACAGGATGAAGCTGGAAAAATCATCAAGTCCCCTTATTCCATTTCCCCACTTGGAATGGTGCACTGGTGGAGGGAAAGGTGGATCAGTAAAGATTATGGTGCTATTGATGGAGCCCAGAAGAAAAGACTGGCAGTTTTACAAAGCCTGAAATTTGAGAGAAGGCAGGACAGAAAGGCCAGAAGTTGAAAAGCACTGGATACTTACCTAGTCAAAGTCTGAAAAGTGTCTCTAGTGCTTTCCCTCCTCTTCCCTATAAGGGAATATCAGCAATTACCTGAGAAGACCTGTGGTTAAGACCTCAGATCAAAGACTTAGACTTGAAGAATCGTTGACGAGAAGCACAAACGTTGGAAAGATTATGCCCACTGGGTTCGTATTCTTGACTGCAACTCCCCTTACACTCAGCAATGCCCTGGTTAGACACCAAGACTGATGAGAAGACAGGTTTTCTTTAGGCTGACAGACCTACAGTCAGGGCTGAAAAGTCACAGTGAGTTTTGAACTAGCACCATATTCCTCAAGGACTTTGCTGATAAATTCATTCTGTGCATATCTGAAAATTTTAATTAGAACCTATCCCAGCTCCTAGAATTTAGTAGTTATGTAGCAGATAATACTTAAAAAAAAAAACTGCATCTTAAAATTTTAATGTCATCTTTAAGTATTTTTTTTTTTTGGATAATTAAAGAACATTGCCCAGCACTATGGTTTTTGCAAAATATAGCACAAGTGAAAATCAGGAATTCAATCTTAATTTTAATATTAGAGTATACTGTTATTCTCCTTAAGGTTACTTACATAATATTTATAGTTTATAAAAGCAGCAGTTCTTTTTAGCTTTGTGTTTAGCAGATGATAATCTCGCTCTCATTTATTAATGGCAGGTCCTAAGGAAAATGAGGACGTTGGGATGCTTAGCAGGCTGTTTTGCTGTTTACAAGTATTACACATTTTCATGCAATGTGAAAATAGGGAGAACTATTATTACAAAAGCAAAAAGAGTATAAAATCGCAAATACAGTTTGGTACATGCTAAACATAACACTAACTTCTTTACTATATTTGAAAACTTCCCTTATTTGTGGTGTCGAACCACTAATTTGTTAGTCATTGTCTATGAATGTAGTTTGTGTTAATATATTGAGTATCTTATTTATTTTTTAAGCCATTGATTTGCCAGACGTTGTCTATTACAGTAGTTTGTGTTAATTAACTTAACATTAATATTGAGTCATGGTTTCTTTGCATTATCATCAATACCTGTTATTTTTGGTATTTTTGGTGGTCAGCATACTAACAAGAATGATGTAATAACCTATTGTGGTTTTGATTTGCATTTAATTTGTGTTTTGACTTGATAATTAGTGATGTTGCACACATTTTTGGGTACCTGTTGGCTATCTGAATATTCTTTGGGAAAATGTCAATTCTTTTACTGATATTCAGTTCTTTTAATGAATTTTTTAAAATAAGATTGTTAATTTGATGCCTATTGTGTTGTATGCATTCTTTATATATTTTGGATATCAATTTCCTATCACGTACCTAATTTACCAATATTCTTCTTTCCATGGGTTACCTATTCATTTCATTGATGACATTTTTCTTTATAGAAAAATTTTAGTTTGATATCATCCCTCTTCGTTATTTTTGTTTATTTTTGTTTGTTATTTTGTTCCTCTTCCATCTGTTTTATGGAGTAGTTACCTTTGTTTTTGTTTTTAAATCCAAAATATCAGTGTTAACATCACTGTCAGGAACATTACCAGCTGATTTTTCTAAATTTTATTTTTTCTAGTCTTACATTTTAGCCTTTAATCCATTCTGAGTTGATTCCTGTGTATAGCGTAATACAGATATTCTGCTACATTAGTTTACAAGAGGATCTCCAGTTTTTCCAATTTTTTGAAGAGATTGTTATTTGTCTTTTATATATTTTTTTCTTAATTTATATTGCAATAAATTAATATTCCATAGCCTGTATATTCACATAGGATTATTTATGGGCTGTGTTATTTAATTTTTATCATATTCTATCAATGTGTCAGATGGATAGTTTTCCTTAAATGGTGAACAAATGTCTTCTTCCTTTAGGATCAGAGTTCTTAGTTGTTAAAGTTATTTCCCACTACTGAAATTTTAATTCAGGGTGTGTAAAAAGATGTCCCATTGAATTCTTTGGTATCTATACATAGTTCTTCTTGATGCCACTAAGTAACTCAATTTCTTTTTGATAAGAAGGATGTTTCACATTAGCCAGTATAGTGCCCCTAGGTTTTCTATTGAATTAGCAGCAGTAAGAGACTAGGTGACCAGAGTATTATGTTCAATTTTGCCTTTATGATATCATGACTGTGTCTCCTGCTGAAAAATTTCCTCTCTTGGGTTCTATGATGTAGATACACACTGAGCACAGAGTCATGGGGAAAGGAAACAAAAAATATATTTTCTGGTCATCACATGTAATCATGAATGATAGCTCTCAGAACTTTTAATAGGTCATGGATTCTATTACTGGTTATGGGAACAAAGATTCCAATATTTTCTATGACTGTCAGGTGTAGCACCAGCAGTAGATAAGTAATTGTATCGTACAAAATGAAAATTCTCATGATCAATTATTTGGTAACTGATTCAACCATTTTATGGGGTCAATTAATTCTGGGTGATGGTAAAATGATATACCTATGATTTCATGGGATTTGTTTTATGGTGTAAGATGTGTAAATTATCCTTGTATATAAAATCATGTATAAAGATGCCATGCAACGGACATACTACAGTGTCTTAAATATTAGTGTTGGGAAGACAAAGCAAATATATAACTATAAAACATATCTATCATTGTAGGGAGAAATTGCTAGTTCTCTCCCCCACACATCATGGTGCCAAATACATCATCTAATAAACCTGCTACCTGCTTGCAGGTGCACTAAGATATCAAGCCATTTAGAAATTCATCTTCACCTTCGGTATCAGCATGTTGCCTTCAGTAATGAAAGTAAACAGACCAGCATGGTAAGAGAAATTATGTGTTTTTGAATTAGTCCTTATCCTCATTCTCTGTGACTATGAGTACTTCTTATTTGAGTCCACTAAGCAAGCATCAGGATAACTGAAAAGAGATTGTGCATAATATCTGAAGGAATTTATTTACTACTAGGTTCCCCATTATAATAATGCATTTTTAGTGAGCACTTATGAAAAATATAAAGTCCTTTAGAAACTAATATTCCAATTTTGCCTTTCTACATCTGCAGTCAGAAAACTAGTCAGTTATCTTTGGTGTCTATGAATCTAAATTTGAACCATCATCTCTAGTTCCCATTCCAAAAAAGCAGTCATTCATATATCCCACCAGGTGCTCTGCCTACTAAAAAATGTAGTCTCAATGAAAGATAGTGAAAATTATTCATTAATTTTAGTGAGATGAAGATTATTCAGTAGAGTGAATTTCATTGCTAAAGTATTACTTTAGCAAGGGATAAATACATATAATGAGACTACCATTGAAATTAAGAAATCTATTAAAAACAGAAAGAGAAACACAAAAGGAAAACAATACATGGCAAATAAAATGGTGTAAATATATATAAATATTTTATATTGATTTTCTGTAAAATAGATGTGAATCAATTTAAAAAGAACTATAGATCTAATGAGATAACTAAATTATTTGACTTTTTAAAATAAATTCACATGAACACAAAGGACACCCACACAAAAACACTCACAAAAGTAAACAAAGCTTTTTGCACATCAATAATATAGTATGTTTCTTTAATTAATGTTTTTCAGGTTAGAAAGCCTGAGTTCATTTATAGCACTGCTACATTGCTATGTGTTATTTTATCATAAAAGAGGAGATATTAAAATTGCAAATCTCCAAGTATTTTTGATGAAATACATGGAAAGATCATTTTCAACTATATATATTAAGTACTTCTTTACTAAGAAAAAACACGAAGAAACAAAAATATGTTAATATTGTATTATATCAATTATTCTTAAATTTATCAGCACATTTGGTACAATTACACTCAAAATTCTATTTTCCTCTCTAAGGTCTCCCCAAAATTAAAAAAGTAAATAGCTCTCTTAAACCATGGGGAAAAGTGACATATTTGTATTTTAAACAATTTATTATTTTTAATAAATCATTATTAAAATAATTTAAACCAAAGCTAGATATAATGTTAATAATGAATGACTAAAATTATTAATATTTGGCATGTATACACTACAAAGTATATGAAATCTAAAAGAATAAAATATGTTTAATAAATAAGATATGAATGAATATTACTACACAAAATACTAATAAATGTATCTGCAACAAAATATTTTACTAAATAAAATTTATCATTTTTATATTACTCAAAATACCATAAAAAGAATACAAAGGTAAAAAATACTATTTGAATCATCCAAATATCCTCAACAAATGAAGTAATTGACATAGGAAGAGTATTTCACAATAGTATAAACGGTGGCAGAATACAATAAATAGACTAAAAGGAGACCAATGATATAAAACAAGCAACTCAGTACTGAAGAAATATGACTAAACTAAAAATACGCAAAATGATTGATGTCACTTTAGGAAAGTAAATAGAAATAAATATGAAATGATTCTTAGTATTTATATCTATGAACTGGTGAAGATTTCAAATATTAAACTTACAATATTTAAAGAACATCACATCCCTGCTAGACATGAAAATTGGCCTGTTTCCAAATATAATCTTGTCATTATGAATCAAAGTCTTAAGCATGTGTTACACAAAATTTCATGTGTAGGAATTTACTCTAAGGATATGATAAAGGATGTGAATATGAATTTTGCTATTAGAATATTCATCACAAAGTTTAAAAAATATTACAGAAGTTGAATCGCCAATAGCTGTAAGTTCTTACAATTTAGATAAGGAAAGATTTTTATAAGAAATTATGTAAAAATGATAATGCATATTCAATACACATTGATTTATATTTGCTGTATTTACTAAAACATTTATATTATTATTGAGTGTGTTTATTCAGATTACAAAGATATAAATATATGTCATATATAAATAAGATATAACCAAAATATATACAATTACAGTATGATATGTACACAAATAATTTGTTACTTAACTTTGTAAGGAAGAAATGCATCAATAGTATAATAAGATATCAATTAATAAAACTAAACTGAATTTGTATCTCTGACGTTGTAAGAAAAGAAACCAAGAATTAACAGTTAAATTGCTCCTGGGTGGAAAAATAATTAGAAGTTGGGAAAGATGTAGAACCTAGAGCATAAATATCAAACAGCGTATGCTATTAAAAATGAGTGGAAAAATATGTTTAATGCTTATTGGTATGCAATGTATGCTTTCTGTACTTTTGAGTATTTTTCATAAATCTGAAGCACTTTAATCAGGGAAGCAGCCAAATATGTGATGCTACCAAACAGATTTGTTATTTGTGCCAAAATCTGTCACCTGGAACAAATTCATTGGATTAGATGTGTAATCTTTAACAAGAAACAAGTGCCTTAAACTTTTTACTTAAGAATTTTTTAAAGTCTAAAGTATCTTTTATGTATACAAATAATTATTTAAACAAAAATTAGTTTCTCTTGCAGAGAATTATTTATTTAGTGATATTTTAGAACAATATAAATAACTAGCATATTTTTAGTTAGAAAATTTCAAATATAAACAAAGAAGATAATAAGAAACCATCACAAATAAAGGTATTCAAATTATGAATAGGAAAATGTTTCTATTGTGCTATGTAAAAATAAATGCACAAGTTCACACTATGAAATATTTTAAAATATATTATATATCTGTGCATGTATGTGTTTTTGTATAATTAGAAAATAATATATCAAATCTGTTGCTATTTCTGTATTTCTAGAATGATGATGATGCTTATTTTCATTACAATGTTGTAGTCACAGAATAATATTTTATCACTGTATAAAACATTTCATGGCAAGATAGCTAAATAGTGGCCCAAGAGATTTTTTGAAACAATCAATAAAATGGCCAAATGAAAGTGATACCCACATTATAGCTGTGGAATTTATATAGACTATACATGAAAATTTAGATTATTACAGAAAACCATATTTACATTAAGAAATAAAATGAAAAAATTGCACAATATTGTTTCTAATTTGTACATTGGTATAAGATGGGACAGTAGAAAACCGGGGATTTGAAAAAAACCTTTTGTAGCTGTTGAATAAAACTGCTCAGCTTTAAAATAAGAAATATGAAGTACCAAATGCAAAATAACCTTTTCATAAACTGAAATTTGACCTTATAATAGAAGATTAATTGAAGAAAGCAATGTTCTTTGCAATTGGTTTGCTTTGTGGATGAATGAATCCTAGCAAGACTAGCAGCAGCTAAGAGATAACAATTAGTGAGTGTTCACTGAGTACCAGTCATAATACCAAATGTTTGGCATGGATTAATTCATTCATTCTTCACAATTACTCTAAAAGTGAAGTGCTATTTTTATCCTTGTGATGAAATGGAGGATAATGAAGCATAGAAATATAAGTAATTTGCACATATCTCTACAAGTAATAGATGGTCGATCTAAGATTTGATCTAGAACTGCTGCTTCTAAAAGCAATGTGTTCTTTTTCCTCTGAAAAGTAAGATTTGGTAATAAATGACAATGTCTGAGCAAATTAGATGATAATATCATGTTGATTAACATAAGTGCAACATTTTTCATAATGAATAATTGTGGAATTTTCATTTGAATTGAAAAGTTCTCATGTAAAAATTAAAAAGGTCCCAGATGTTTCTATGTAAAATCTTATCATTGAAATTTACACCATGTCATTTTTACTTTTTGTTCTTTTTTTTCTGGATTAAAGTTAAATAAGAGTGAACTTTAAATTCTACTTTCTCATTAAACAAAGTCAAATGCCAACCGTAAAACAAGGGCATAGCCAAATGCTTTAATTTTTATTTTAACTCAGATATCTCAGGACTTCACTTGAAATATAAATAAAAAGAGTACCCTTCATCCATTCTATTATAGAAAAGAACTTTTAGAGAAAAAATATGGGCAAAGAAACCCAAATGTACCTCTCAGATGACATAAACACACACACACACACACACACACACACACACACACACACACACCATATTCTCCAAGTTCAGAATAATTTCAAATAAATGAATGCCTGTCATTGAACTAGCTTCCTAGTGTCAAGCCTGGCTGTTTGGGGGACTGTGTGTAGGGATCAAGCTGTGGTACCTATCGGGAGGCTTGCCAAATGAATGACATTTGCTGAGAACACTTGTAGAATTTTAAGAAGCTGCCTTGTCCTTCTGCATCCGTTGGGTTAAAGGGTATTTAAAATGAAAAAAATTTAGTCAAACTGCTGGGGATACTACAGAGAAAAGCCAATTTATCCTTAAACTTCAACAGTGCTGAAAACAAGCTGAACAGTAAGAAGTGATATATTTTCAGATTTTTTTTTTATATTTTTATTTTTCTTGTTTTCCTTTTCTATTTGAAAGGAATTTAAATTTTAAATTTTGGAAAGCTATGTTTTAGTAAAGCACAGGAATAAATCATTTATATAGCAAAAGGAATGAACTGAATTTGATCTTATTCTCAACAAAAATGTATAGAAATAATATCAGGGCTAAAATAATTCTTATTTCCAATACAAAAAAAGGAAGAAAAATACTGAAAAATTAAAGTCAAGCAAAAGCAATAAGTTGAAAGTGGGACAAATCAAATTAGAAGCTGATTTTTCACAATAACAAGGACAGGAGAAATGATCTCATGCACAATCCAGGTAGAGTTCCATTGGAATTCCTTGTAGAAAGCAGACAGACAAGGCATTATTAAACCTTTTAAATGTTTATAATTGTCTGGATATGAGAAAAGATAATCTTCATATGATATATATTTTGAGCTCAAAGACAAATACTTTAATAAATTCATATCAAAGTTAGGGGCAATTTTATCAGCAATTAGAAATAATGAAAGGATTGTGGATTGAAATAATGAAAGAATGCCTGACATTTTGACAGCAGAATTTTCATCAAAAAATTGAAGAAAACATTAGTTAAACTAGGAATCTATTCTCAGATCAGTTATTTTAAAAAATAGGTGTGTTATACAGATACTTGAAATTAAAGAATAGATGAGTATCACTCATGTATTTTTCATCCAATGAGTTATTAAAGCAATATAAACCCAGGAGTAAAGTTTGGACAGTAAAGTGAAAGTTTAATAAAAACATTAGTGCCTTTTTGAACAACATAGTTGTTAACTGATCAAAAATAGAAAATCTTATTTGAATTTGAAACATAATGAACTTCCAATTCCAGACAGAATAGCTAGAAAGCTGGAATTTGTGTATAAGAGTTCTATAGTTCCTATTTTTTTTCATACGGAGGTAGAAACATTGATTATATTAGGACTTGTGAAACCAAATAAGCATGTTAGAACTAAAAGAAGTTGATGCTTGAAGAATAGTAAAGGAATGTATATTTTCAAAAAGTAGAAAACAATAAATAGTTGGTTATTAAAAACCAAGGAACAAAAAGAATAAAAATAGAAAAATTTTAAAATATTTAAAAATAGAATATCAGAAATAAATGAAAACAAAACTTTCCAAAACCAATGCAAAGAAATCAAATGATCATATAAGAAATGCAAAACTTTTTTGGAAATAGTATGATATTATGACTTTTTTTGATACATCAAATTCACATGTTGATATTTTATTTTATTTTTATTCATAAATTTTCTTACATGGCAATCCTAGATGGTACATAATGAATAAATAGCCTCTAAAGAGATTAAAGTAGAACTAAATATATGGAAAGTCGTATATTTTCTGGGCATCGATGTTATTCTGATGACAATTCCATTAATAGTCGAAATCGATTCATAAACAGCTTATGAAATATTCCTGAAATTTACAGATGTAAGTCAATGGTTAACAGTGATTTTGAAAAGTGAGCGGAAACACACAGGAGATTGAATTCTCTTTCCAATTTTTTGTTCCTAAAACCATGTATACATAATGTAGAAAAAGTTTCTTCAGGTTGAATGTTAATTTGATCTTTGTACTGTATGATACTTAAAGCTTTATATTTTTCTCTTTTAGAATATTTTATAATTTAAGTCTAATGATTTGAAATTGTTTTTTTTTTTACTGATTTATAGGTAATTAAATGACCATACATAGAAAAAGTTAAAATATATTGAAATCTATTGAAATAATTCCTCATTTCAAATTATATTTAATCAATTGTTGTTGCTTACTTATATTATCTAAATATTATCTATTTAATAAATCAGGCATTCATTTTATGAGTAACCATTTGAGTAGACAACTGTTCATTACATCTGGAAAAGACAATATAAAGATTTCAAAAACATCTTATTACCTATTATTACAATAGCCCACCTAGAGACTATTTAGGAAAAAGTAGTTTATACAAAATCAGAACTTAAAGGCCAAGTCCAAGTTCAAAAATTAAAGCAAAACATAAGTTTACAGGATTACCATTTAAATAATATATTTCATTGAATATATTAAAGAAAACAAATTTTTTTAATAAAAAATTTTCAGAAGTTACTTCCTACATCTGTGTATTTTTATGATTCATGCTTTTAGGTCTCTATCTTTGTATTATTCAGTCCTAAGCACAACCTCTGTTCAACAATGTGAAATCAGATTGTTAAGAGTAGTAGAAAAAAAATGTTCATATCAGGCATGAATGAATTTACTAAATACCGCTAAAATTGTTTTTATTGTACTCAAGCTTATTTGACACCACAAAGAGGTGTCATATCATGCATTATATCTTTCTTCTCTTTCTTCCTCCTCTCCTTTTGCAGAAATTATATATCTGAATTTATCTCATATTCTGTAGTGCATTCTGCTTCTTTCCTTCTCCTTGCCAAAGTTAACAAAACCCTTCACGTGTTCACCTTTTAGACTGAGAACGTCTTGCAATATTTTCCTTAAAAAACATGAGCACATAAATTACAGAATTTACTAGCAGTGATAAGTGATCTGAAAGCACTATTTAAACAAAAGAGGGGTGAGGGGAGCATGAGGGGAAAGGACTGTAAATGGAGAAATATTGATTTATAATAGAGAGACAGAAAGGTCTCACTGAGGTAGCTGCTCAATTTTCAAATAGACATCGATTAAATTTATTCATTCCTAAACAGTTTAAAGCATGACTTGCACCCCCTACCTCTATAAATTTTGGGTTTTGTAATTCTTATTTTTTTTAGGGAAGGATGCAAGCAGGAGTAAAGGCAAGTAGGCAGGAATGAAGAGAGAGGCAGAAGAAGCATTCTATTTTTATGTAGTTGTTCACATTGGTTATTATCCTGGTCCTGTGTTTTAAACCTAGAACCATGGAATGTATGCAGGACTATTCCCAGGGTGTACTAGACCACTAGGCCACAGTGCACCCTAGTGCACCTTGGGTATTGTGATTCTAAAATAATCACTGCCCTTGTCCTCTAAGGATTCAGTATTTGATAATCCTTATCATAATTTTTAGAAATTCAGCTTTCAGGAAGAGTTATTTTGTTTTGTTCTGTTTTGTTTTTTAAAGCCCAAAATTGTGATTACCAATGTTTCTTACAGACTTGGTCAGATCTCTCTATCCAAATTTCTAGTTTTCAGAATCTTATTCCAGTCTAAATCACTCAACATGGTTCAGTTTAGGCCAGCTTTCATTCAACTCTTAATGCGTGTATTGCACAAGTCCACACACATGATGTAGTATCAGAGTGATAATACTGAGATGAAATGCCAGTTATAATTATGTAATAATGTTGAGGACATTTGGAGATTTGTATGAATTATATCTTGATTACATGTAGTGATAGCAAAGATTTTAAATTTGGTATATATGTAGATGTATATATACATGTATATACAGATGCAGTTATATATGTACATTAATGTGTAATCTATTACTGTGCATATATATACAAATATATAACATCTATTTCTCTCTCTTTCTATATATATTTTGTAGGTTATATCTGTAATTACAACATCAAATTTCTTCTGATGATGCATTTATTTTTAAGGAATAAACAAAACATTCTGAATTGTACTTAATAAAATAAAAACACACCTTTTCTTAATAGGGACTGTGTGAATTTTTTTGAAAGACCATAAATTAGGATTGTAATCATTCTATTGTCATGAATACAATTTAAGACCACCAAAATATTTATTGATGTTTCCATTATGCAATTGATAAGATTAAGTTTAATGAGAATGAATCAATTTAAGAAATGTAAAATTATTAAGCAATTTAATAATTTAATATTCATTGATAATTTATTATTGTCCAGGTACTTGTTCTTTAAAAAACAATGATTAATTTACTGCCAACTATAGTTCCATATTTCAAAGGAACAAGTAGTAATATCTTTTAAGCATTTCAGAAATATAAAATGCAAAAATTTCTAGTAGCTAGCATAAAAAGTTATATGAAATAGTTAAAAACTTCTATTTACAAATACATGGGGAAACAAAATTTAAATTCTGAAGTAATTTTTGCTACAAAGTTTTTGAATTTAGAATAGACTTTTATGGACATTCAACTAAACACAATAATTCTCATTTTGAAAGTAACTTGTCAATTATTTTGTCCTTCCTGTGGTTAGGTTATATTTATGTCAACTAAATCACATTAAAGGATTATGTAGACGAGCAATCATTTTGTCATTCATTAGTTGTTGCTTTAGAACTACATTATTGAAGCATGACAAAGGCCAATTTAAAAATGTATCCACCAGGATTGTTAGGGACTCAGATGCAAGTTGACAGAGGATCAGAGCTAAGTCAGAGTCAGCATCTTCTTCTTTAAATGTTACTATGCATTATTCACATCTTATGGAAACTTTTGCATCATATTCAATATATCATTCAGAAAAATCAACATTAAATACAATAAATACAAAAACACAGAGAATTTGTATGTCTTTTGAACTTTTCATTTCCAACTCAAGCCCATCCAATGAAGCCTATGTGGGTTTATGTGTTTGTGAAATTTCTTTAGTTGACAGTTCGCCTAATCCATCTCCACGAAATGTGGATACACTTCCCTGCCAGCAAATGTTGTAAACCCATTATATAACTGGAACTGAAAACTGGAGGTACAAGTAGGACAAAACTTTTCTAAAATAGTTGAATTGTGATGCTCGACTATTACACCAGCAACATTCTCCATGCCTCCAAAATTATTATCTATAAAAAATTAGGCAACTTGATCCTTTATCTCAGAAACGTACTTGTCAAAACTCTGGAAGCAGCAACTTTCTGTTTTCTAGAATTTCTTCTTAGGACAGAATCAGTAGTGGTAGAGATGAAGAAATAGGAGTAATACTTTTAGAAATAATAATCGCAGAAGGGAAGAACAGAAACCTTGAACTTATTAAAGTGAGGAGGCTGAGGCAGATTTGACATTAAAATTAGTTACGGGAGGAAAAAAGAACTACAGTTGAAGCTTGAGTGTGAAAGTTAGGCCTCCATCCCCGATAGTCAAAACTCAGCATATGATTAATAATTTATAATCAGCCTTCCATATATGCAATTTCACTGTACTCGGATTAGCCAGTCAGACGTCTGTAGTTAGTTGAATCTATGAATGTGAAACCGAGGGATAGCAAAATATTCTGTAAGTGGACTGCAAAGTTCAAACACATTCTGTTCCAGGGTCAGCTGTGTTTATGTCAGATTCTTATCCAAGCTAAATATATTTTGGCAATCAATAAATGCTTATAATAAACTCATTGTTGTTAGTTTGCTCAATCTTTATTCCCTTTGATTCAATATGGGAGAGAAATCATATCTAACAGGTATCACAAATTATTATTGCCTTTTATTCTCTCAGATTGCTAATGTAGCAGTTGTTAACATACATTTTAGTGTTTGGAAAAATAACTTTGTCTTAGAAATGATGCTGTAGTTGATGCTCCAACTCTATTTCTTTAATGCATGCTTGGGGTCTCTTACTTGTTAATCCTATCTCAGGTTCACAGTATGCATTTATAAAGAACTTGCCCTCTATTTATCTTACGAAGTTCTACTTCCAGTTCCAGCTAGTAGCCTCAGAAACATTCTCATGGCAGGATTCCAACTTTGAGCTCTTTCTGTTAATGAGCTCCATGGCATCACCAAATATATGCAGATTTTTTTTTACTTCTTGTCATATGCATCTTGTGCATGTTCCTATCCTCCATTTTATATCAGAATTTTAAATGAAGAAAGAAAAAATGTTATAATGTAGTGACTAATGATGAATATAGAAGCTGGGAGAAAAATTCCAGTTTCCAGTCTTATCAATCATGTGCCAAAACTATGTGCAATAACTATTAGATGTAAAGAAAATTGTTGGAGCCCACAATATGTGAGTACATAGATTTATGTAAATACATAGCTTTGTGTAAATATATGTGTGCATGCATACCTGTGAATACTTGCATATAAACATATGAACATTCAGAGCCTCAGAAAAGAAGAGAGCATAAATACATAGGCTAAAATTCATTAGTTTATTTTAGTAAGATATATACATATATAATATTTTACATATATATTATATATATGGGGAGAGAAAGAGAGAGAGAGAAAGAGAGAGAGGTGCTATTATTATTTGTACCAACACAGTAGGCACAAACTAGTACTTTCCCTGGAAAACCATGGTATACATGTATATCATAAACATGTCACAGGTTGCACATATTAATACACTCTGTGATGTCTATTTTCAACTGATTATATTGATATCAACAGTATGTGTGTTCTGGGAACTGCTTCTAGTCATTCTGTGGAAAGAACACAAAGTGTAACCTGTGACTTGCCATGGTTGAACTCATATTTGTCATAAAATTGATAGTTATACTACCTAATTCAAATATGCAAATATCAATTGCTGAATGAAACCATAAATTTGAAAGTTTCTATTTCTATAGATTATATAGATGAATAATATTATAGACTTACTTAGACTTCTACTAAGTATGGTTCAATATATGCAGAAAATAAAGCTCTGCCTGTAAATTAAATAAATAAATTGGATAATAAACTAAAGCACGTTTACTAAATAGAATCAACTGTTTTCCAGTGCACTATTATCTTTTAAACCACTCTGCTTTTTCATAGCGTTAGTTTACTCAGGGTTGAATTGACATTAAATATTTTGGCAGTTCAAAGGCATAAGAGGATTTGTTTGAACCTGCTTTTCGAGGAAGGACTAAGTGGAATAGATGGACTTGAACAGCTATGCCTAAAAGATAAAGATCATTGGGGTCATTAAGAAGAAGAGAGGGCATCTGTGATCAATATTACCAGTTGTTAAAACTTTTCTCTGTTGTACCATTTATCTTCTTTGAGTAAGCGATAAGAAATAAGAGGTGCAAAACCAAAACAATTCCATAAACATAGAGATATATGTCACTTTACCTATAGGTTTCAATTGTGATCAATTCTACTGCAGAATCTCAAACATCTTTTCAGCTGAAGGTCATCTTCGTGTCTCTGTGTGTAGGTGCTTGTGAACATCTTGATAAGACACCTGTGTGCATAGCCAATTCTATTGCTGAACCTAAAAATAAAAATATATTTTGCTTGTATCTTACACAAATACATGCCCATGAACACAATATACATTACATATATAGACATTTGTGTATACACATGCTGCATATCTATATAAACAGAGAGGTGCATATGTGTGTTATGCACATATAAACATATAAAAGGGTTAATCAAAGAAAATGGAAACTATCATTGGTTTGATCTTGCTTTTTGAAGTACTCAAGAGAAAAACAAGCAGAATTTGCATTAATGCATTTATATAGTGACTCAGATGGAGTGGTAGTTCAAATCTAGTAAAGAACTGTTATTAGGTATTATATTTTTAATCATATCTGTTTCACTTTTAAAATACCCTTAACTATGTTGTGTCCAAGATTATAATTATAACAGACTCTCAACTTTTCAGGATGAAGAGATGATTAAGGAGTAGTTGAATTGATGAATGATTCATAGATCCAAGAATCAGTCTCTTAGTCCTGAAGAATTTATCAACACACTGTGTGAGCACCTGTGCATCTTGAATATTGTCCTCTCTTTAGTTTCTTGGATTTAGTTGTCTTCTTTATTTTGATGTATCTTCCTGATCTGTCACAGTACTATTCATGGAATAGGAGAGCAATAATGTATCTACTCAATCAATATCACTCCAAATTTGAGAATTTGTGACCTGTAGATGTATCAATGTGATAGGAGAACTGAGTTAACTCTAAAACGAGAGCCTTCTCATTCTTTTAATTTTTCAGTTTTTTCAGCTCTATTTTGCAAATGATCTTGCTTTGCTATAGCATTCTTCTTCTCCTTTCCAGTAAGTGTACATCTGCTTCTGACATCTGTCTTCTATCTTCCTTTGTAAATTATGAAGCGATGCCAACTCCTTTTATCAACAAATTACCCTTAGAAGCATTTAGAGGCTATAATGATTCTTTGATTTTCTTTGATTCTTTATGAATTTGCAAAATGACTCGATGCTTATATTAGCTTTGTTTGTCCTTTCTTTTTCCATATTCAATATTTATAGTTGGCAGGCCCAGATGGTGTACTTTGTTATGTCCTGAAATGTTGCTATTTTTTTCATTCCTTAATTACAGTAATCTCAGTCTATAACATCCCCAGCTTCCATCCTAGTTGACATTGTAGATTTCACATTTGTTGTATTACTTATTGAACTGGCTGTATGCTTGACATGATGAAATATACAACAATCTTTTCTTTAACCTTGCTGCTTTTTTATGTTTGTCTACAATGACACTTTGCCATTGTTGTTAGATGATACCTTCAATTTATTGTAATTTTTAAAGTTCGATAGATATTTAGATATTGATATCTCCTCATAGAAAAGACAATGAGGAATGAAAAAAGAAAAACAGTTTAAGTTTTATATTAGCAGCTAGACGAACTGTAAAAAATATGCACATGCATATATATGTATATGCATATATACATACACACATAGATACACATGTATACGTGTGTGTATGTATATATCTCCTTGGAAGATATCTTCTTATAAATAATAAAGCATTCATATTGTTAGCACACATTTTACCAATATTATATTTTTAAAAATTCATTTTGCAAGATGAATATTAATGCTTAATTAATTTAATTAAAAGTATCATGTGCCCCTTAGCTAATTGTATGTCCTCTTTGGAGGAGTATTTATTCAAACCTATGTGCAATTTTTGATTAGATTTCTTTTGCTCTTGTTGAGCTTCATGAATTTTTAATGTATTTTGGTTATTAACCTCTTGTTATATGTATAATGTACAAATATTTTCTCCCATAAGTAGGTTTACTTTTCATTTTTTGTGATGGCTCTTTTACTGAGAAGCATTTTGTTTGATTGATGTAGTTCTCTTTCTATATTTTGTATTTGTTTCTCTTGAATCAGGTGTCTGGTCTCTAAAGATCTTTTCGAGGGTCAGTGTCAGAGAGTGTTTTACCTGTATCATCTGTTTTCTCCTACATAGTTAATACTTTCATTTCTTACATCAAAATTTTAATCTATTTAACGATATAGTGGAAATTTTATTCATTTATTTTTGCATGTAGCTGTCCGACATCGTTCATTGAAGAGAATTATCTTGCGCTAATTATATTATTACATCCTTTGTCACAATCAACCTTCTGCATGATCATTCAGTTCCATTTCATTGATACATGCGTCTGTTTTTATTCCAATACCACGATGTTTTCAATGTTTTGAAGACAATCACATTATTGTACAACTTGAAGTCAAGGAGTATATCTCCTTGTTCCTTCTGTATTTTAGGGATATTGGCTATTCCAGGTTTTTTGTGATACATTATAATATTTTGTTTCGTTTTGTTACTCCTTTGAAAAATAGCATTGTAATTTTGATAGAGATTACAATAAGTCTGTATGCTCTTTGGGATAAGATGCTCATCTTAATAATATTGATACTTCCAATCAATAAGTATGAAATATATTTCTATTTATTTGTGTCTTATTTTTAAAAATGCATTATTCTCAGAGTTCAGATCTTTCACCTTGCTTGTTAAATATATTCCCAGGAATCTAACCTGTTTTCATCTGTCACTTATTATTAAGAAATGCAAATTAAAACAATGAAGTATTACTTCACACTTTCCAGAATTGTCTATATCAAAAGAATAGAATCACAAGTTTTGGCAAGGATTGAAGGAAAAAGAACTCTTGCACCCTATTAATGTAACGCAAGTTAGTGACACCTCTATGGAAAGCATTGTGTAGAGTCCTCAAAAAATTAAAAATAGAACTCCATATGAAATAATAATACCACTCCTATGTATTTATTTGAATAGTATGCAAAATATATTCCAAAAATATATTCCCATACACATTTTCATAGCAGTATGATTCACAATAGTCAAGACATTGAATCAACCTAAATATTCATTGACAGAAAATTGGCTAAAGAAGATGTGGTATGTACACTCAATGGAATTCTAATCAGCTGTACACAAAAAGATAAACTTTTGCTTTGTGTAGCAGATTGAATGGAACTTAAGTGATTATTCTAATCAAAATAAGACAGAACGAGTGGCAGGCAATTTCACTCATGTGGGATAAAAAGAAACAAAGCAAACAAAATAACAATGCACAAAAAATGTTAAATAGCTAAACTCTGAAATAAAAATGGTGATTGCTAGAGAGGGAAAAGGGAAAGAGAATGAGATTAAGGGTATGGAGTGTCAATTGGTAGTGATGACCAACACTAGAACTTTAGTGGGGGGCATAGTATGATAGAAAAAGTCATCTAGATGTCAGTATGTTTTCTTGAAGTATATACTATTGTGAGCCAATGGGAAATCAATAAAAAATATTGTTGATTTTTTTTCTGAAAAATCTTAGATTTCTTTATTATGTTTTTATCAGATCATCTTTATCTTCAGATAATCAGTATGAGTCTTACAACTTAGTTTACTAAGAAACTTCAATATCAATAAAATATATAGAGACTTCACATATTATTTCTTAAGGTATTTCTTTTAAATTACCTACCAGACTTTCAAAACAATCTTCCATTTTCTAACTCTGTCTACAATTTTATGCCAATCTACATATTAAAATGCAATGTAGTCTTAATTAATTTTAACTTCAATATGAAGAATATTTTAAGATATACTATTTTGCAAAAATTTTTTTAAAATCATATTTGTGCATCACCTCAAAAATTCTCTGAGAAACAAACATAGAAATAGAAGCCTCTTATTCATGGAACAGTCCTGCTCTGGACAACAAAGTTCGTGCTTTACCCTTGGATTTCACATCAAACAACATTACAGAGATTTCCTGACTACTACACCTGACAGTGTCAGCCACCTTTCAAAAAGACATTTGTAGCATCACTAGAGACTGCGTTTCTCGCAGATCAGTGAAAGTCCTATACGCATATCAGAGGACACTGTGTGACTTTTGTCTTTCGTGTTTAGTTCATTATTTTTTTCTAATTTCAACTTAGAACATAAGCTTACAGAGCATTCTGAAATGATTACATTAGAATGAAATCTGGGATGATGACATATTGCCAACTTAACATTTACTTCATTTACTAGGAGTATGTGAAGACAGAATATATTTTTATTCATAGGGTTCATATGAGCAGCACATAATTTTTGAATACTTATCCTATGTATGACAATTATTTACAAATAGCTGTTTAGTGGCCATATATCTGCATACATGTGTATCATGTGCACATACATATGGAGTTACCTATATTGTATTGACACACATATACATATTTAAGATATTCTAAATGAAAGGAAAATTTGGGGTCTAATCATAAAGGTAGATCTAACAAAATTATTATTATTTTTTATGGCAACAACCGTCTACCCAAAGGTAGTCCTGATTTCTTTTGTTTGTTACAGTCACCTATCTTGTCCCTAATACTCGCTGTATCCTACTGGATTCTGTGGAAAACTGTCACTTAATTTATTAACATCTAGTATTAAACAACAATTTTAAAACTACTAATGAAATACACAGAGATGCTCACATTCAGGTGTATTTTGATTAGCATACACTCATTTATTTTAAATCATTGCACTATTCGATTAAGATGTATGTACTTTTCTTGTACAGAATAAAGTATTCCATAAACAATTTTGAAACGTTTGTTTGGTTGTTTTTCTGCAGATATCAACACAGTGAGGTTTATACTAAGCATATCCATTATCAAGACACAAGTATGTCTTGACCCCAAAGATACCATGAACTGAGATGTATTTACTCTGAACTACAGTGTATTTATTTCCCATGAAATCTGAGCTTTACATAAATCAAGTACTTTATTGTCAGCACAATGCCTTCAGATACTTTACTGACTCATCAGGGAGCTTACAACCTCCCTTCATATTATATCTGTTTGTGAACCTGATTTTTTAGAACATCAGAAATTTTGCTATTTTCTCACTATGCGCATATGTGCTGCTCTCTCAGAGTGCTACCATCTTTCCCCTCATTCCAGAATTCCCAATCTTTGAATAGCACTGTCAGTAGAAATATAGTCGCATAGTTAACTTAATTATGACCTTATTTTCTCTTAACATAAATCATTGCATGCATTTTTTGGCACAGGCTTTCAGGTACTATCGTGTTCATAGATTTCAGAATCCATGCATTGGAAATGTAGCTGCATAAAATGTCCTTATTATTTGTATATAATACTAAATAAAATCATTTGCCTTAAAACAGGGAAAAATACCTTATTGGAAATTGGGCTAGAGGAAGAGAAGGAGGAGATAGCAAATGAGAAAGTGCTAAAACTTACTGAGAACTAACGTGTGTTAGACAGAAACCTTGATGAGTTTTTAGATCATTTATTCCAATAAAAACTCCAGCTGTACTTATTGATGAATGGACCTTGCCTCACACACACTGAGTGTCAAATAAATGTTAGATTCCTTTTTTTTCATCTTGGACTAAAAATGTAACGTATTCTTGCTTTCTTATATATTTAGGGGAGTAGACTTCAATGTGTCTCTATACCACTTAAAACTGTTTATATTGGAAATATTTTTAGTTTCTCTCATTACTTTTGTAGTTCTTTAGATTTGTTCTAAATTATCTTCCACCTCTACTCTCATATGCTAAATTATGTGCTTTTTTGTGGAATATCAAGAAGCATGGCTGATAAACATTAATTTAAGTTAGATAACATGCTCTTTCACTTTTGGCTTTCCAACAATGTTTAATAGAATGACAGCATGAATTTTAGAGGGCCTATTCCATCCATAAGTCATTTGCGGGGCACAAGAACTTGCATTAATTTTCTAGAATTTCCTGTAAAACAGTAATAGCTATTCTATTTTCATTGAATTAATTTCTCTAAAATAAACTCTATTTGCCTGAAGTCAGGAAAAGTTTTATTAAAATCTCAATACTTTGTAGAAATGCTCTCTACCTCTTATTTTTAATAGACAACTGAAATTAATTATAACATATAAAGAAGTTAAACTTCAAACGGCACCATTATTTAGGATTTATAAGGTCTTTGATCACAATATCAAGTTTGTTCACTTTAACCAGAGCTAAAACAAAGGTCGATATTTTTAAAATGTTTCCATTCCTTTCTGTTAACTAAGCTATATGGTTTACATATTTTTATTCTTCCAATAGCAATAGAGAATGCTAATTCACTGAAAGCAGAGTACATTAATTTTTTTTAAGAAAAGGAAAGAGTTAAGGAATAGTTTATATTTTAAATGATGCATATAATTCATTTAAAATATTTGTCATTCTACATTTTATAGAAATCTAATATATTCCTAATGTTAAATATATAAAAATGCCTTGATGAAAGTATACATTCTATTAAAATATTATAATTTCTCTCTCTTATCATTGTAGAAATTGTTCTTAACACAAATAAGAACAATACAATGCAACCAATAAAATATATATGTAAACTATTTTATTAGTGTTCTGAGAAAAATACTACTCCAAATGTTGTACTAGTGATCTCTATGACATAGGTTCATTTGAGCTGGTCACATTTAAATGTCTATGTCCAATGTGCTGGCTCAATTCTTGCTCAATTTTCTCAGTTTATACTATGAAAACAAAACAAAAAAACCCAAAAACCTCACTTTCCCCAAGATGACAAGACAATAGTTGACCTTCACAAGGCAGGAATGCAGTTGTGTAATGTAAAGGTATTAACGTTTTCTTATTATCTCATGGTAATTTAAATAGCACTCCTTGGTAAGTCATGATAAATAATTACAAGAACAAAAGCCACTTAAAGAGTGATTAGAAGACACACCTATAAAGAAATAAAAGCCTCCCTGTATTTGTTGGTAGTCAGACAGGTGTTCAAATTATATGTATTGATATGTTTTGAAGCACATATACCTCTTAACATTTAAAAAACTTTCAGGTATTCCTAGATATCACTTCCTAGATATCCCTTATGGACTACTTCTATAGATACTTCCAGATACCACAAAACCTCAACCTAAGAAAAAGGCATATCGCCATCTTGCTATTTCTAAAATCTGTTAACCATGGTGAATTTTGAGGTGACACAATTTTGAAACAGAAAAATAGGAACTAACTAGCTCTTGGATATTGAATATAATTATGCCACATAAAATATTATTGGAATGCATATGTCACAAAAATATCTCTAATGGTATTTTGAAATTTGAATAGAGTATGAAATCCTGAGTCTGAAAACTAATAACATTGATTAGATGCTAATTCTTAAGATAAATCACCCTGGTAGAAAAATTTGAAGATATAGCATAGACACAAAGAGTTACAGTAAACCCTGTGTGTGTGTATTATTTTATGAACAGTTCTGCTTTATTTTGGATTCACTTTCATGTCTTTGTCATCCATAGTTTTTTGTTTTTGTTTTTGTTTTTTACTTCCTATGCTGGATTTTCTGACACAGTTCCCCTTTCAAAAATCATATTCTTAAACAGCATATCTTAGCAGAATTCCTTGCAGTGAGATGGTTCAAATATCTTTTATCACAACATCATTTAGAAAAAAATAAATAGATGTTTTTCCAACAAAGCATTTAAATTTGCATTCATTCAAATAAAATTATGACAAATGTTTTCTCTTAAATCCTTAGGAAAATTTTAAACCATTACTTAAACAAATGTTAACCTGAATGCAGAAATTTTCCAGAAGTCTCCAAGGCCCTAGACTGTGAAGAGAGAACACAAACACAAGACATAAGAGCTTAGAAAATACTAAAGTATGTTTGCCTAAAATGACATCAATTAAATGAACAATATTCTAAATCTTCCAATATGCAAAGTATTCTGTTAGTTTTAAATATCAACATTACTAAAAATAGTCTTTAAACATCAGACTTGAATCCAACAAATCAGCAAAGTCCCCCTAATATATAATACATGTACTGATAGTTGATGTTGCTATTTTTGAGGTAAATACTATTTAATGAATCTATACTTATATTTTAAATGCAATATTCATAATTGATAACGCTGAGAGCAAGGGAAAGAGGAAGTTCCCTCTAGCATGTAATTGGGAAGCACAGATCACTCAAGATTCATCTGTTCCTTCAAAAATACATTCAAACATTTGTTGCAGTCACAGAGGAGTAGGAATACAGGTGATTAACCTCACCGCCAGGGCAATTGCAGTTATACTATACTCCAGTCAGAGAGTACATGCAAAAGTACCTGAGCAAGAGCAAAAGTCAAAGGCATAACACTAAAATCCTCCTACGAATTCAGTACCTCTGAGTTTGTTCAATCTTCCTGAAATGTCAGTGGTGTCGATGGTCTCCCACTGGGTGAGACTAACCGGATGAAAACAGATCCTGCAACCAGGGTTCTAGTTGGCTGAGTTTGGGGCCAGGTTGCTCGCCTCTAGGTGAATTCTGCCTCACATCAGGTATACAGATGGGGCCCAGGGACGCAGGGCTAGTAGTCCCTCATCCAAGGGTAGTGACAAGGAACGTCTGTGGAGCGGTGTCTGCCTTCAGACATGTCCTTTGGCTCAGCCAGTGGCCCAGACTCTCCAACACTTTGCTGCTGTAGGTTCCCAGGAGTTCCAGGAACCTTCGGATATTTACAGGGAGTATGCAAGATGCCTCAATTCCAACGTACTGGTAAATCCAGAGTGGACCACTGCACAGAGTTATGATGTCTGTTAGGACTGCAGTTTGCTTGTGTCTGTGCTCTAGTTTTAGGGATTTTTGTCAGGCGTTTGACACTTGGGTTGTCTTTTTGGATCAGATGGGTGTCTCTTTTCTAGTAGGGGTAACAGACACTCAGTGATGTGACACATGGTGTCTATGTTTATTTCTGAACATCATGCCCTCTCTGTCATCACTCATAAGCAAATTTCATTACATCACACTTTATATTCCGCAACAAAATAAATGCAGTTATGTCTATCTTTAACAATACGGGGTAGGTTATGTTAACTGCTCCTTACATATTCATAGCAAAATGACTAGCAAAAAATAGACTTTTCTTCAAAGTAAATATGCAAAAATATATCTGAAATTAAATTTTAGCCTACTATTGGAAGGAAAGTTTTCCTTTTCTTGGAAAACTCTCTTATTTGTTGATGCCATAAAGTAGGAGAACATTTTATTTCTTATGATTGACACTAAGAATACTATTCAAAATATGTGTAAGCTGTCAAGAGATCAGTGGTGTATCTATAAACATTTTTGACTAACCAGTGGGTACAGTGTAATCAGCCCTAACATCTGTCATATAATAAGCAATGTGGATATTGCCAGAATAAAACAAGTAAGATATGATAATGGAGAATTTGTAAGTTTTGCACTTGACAAAAAGAAAGAATAGAATTCTCTCTCTCTCTCTCTCTCTCTCTCTCTCTCTCTCTCTCTGTCTCTCTCTCTCCAACAACTGAATAGACTGTTAACATTTAAAAAAATGGAAAACTATAACATAGGTCAGGTGGAGTGGTATCAAGTCAGACTCTAATATTCAAATCTGCTTTATAGATAGTAGGTGTGAGAACTTGTTATTCAACCAGGAGAAAATAAGTTCTTGCCTAAAAAACAAATCTAAACTGAAAGAGTTTAGAATAGTGTTTGGCATTTAATAATTGCTGGATACTGTTTCTGGTGGCAAAGAATCACAATTCTATGAACTATTTTTAATGAACTATTTTAATTACTTTGTATTAATTATAGACATTGGATTGGGAAATAAATTTACTAAACAAACTTTTTGCTGGCAGTCTAGATTCGATTTTAACACATCTCAGAGTAAACTTTATTGCATACATAACTATATTATATTTATTCTACATAATTCTGAAGATATACATGTTAAATTAGACACTTACATTATAAAATAACAGTCAGCACAAAATCTCTAACAAATTATAGAAGTAACATATAATATAATTATTCTTTCAAAATGTGATTATCAGGGAATATGTGGTTGAGGTGAAAGAATAACTGTTAGCTCTATTTGATATCATAATTTACTATAAAATATTTCTAAAGGTCTGTGGATATTTGTTTTTACGTAAAATGCTATGTTTGACTATGGATATTTTTTTCATTTTTCATTTGTATAGACATGTTTTATGCTATGAAATTATTTAACTTTTCAGAAATGAATTCCATAGATACATCAAGTTTTCATTGACCTTGACTTTATTTCTGGGGAAGTAAAATAATTATCTGCATGTTTCTGAGGAGTTAATACAATGAATCAGAATCAGTACTATCCAGGAGGAATTAGATTCTAGGTTGTATTAATCACTGATTACATCCTCTCCACTTGTAACACAGAAATCAAGGACGAAAAAAAAAACTAAAGCCAAGGGTTAAAGCAGAAACATGGAGCCAAAAGTAGTGACATTTATGTTCTCAAAATGTTATTAGAATTGATTTTAAAGCAAATTAATTAACTATGCTTTAACTATATTGTCTAGCTCTTTTTTAAAGAAGTCATTTAGAGATAAATCGTACTATACATGATAATTATTCACATTAAGTTTCAAAACTAGCTGATATTTTCAAGAATATCCTTTTATGCTTGTATATTTTCTGAAAAAAATAATGCATTTAACTATAATTTCCTGCTTTGATTTGATTGTGTCAATGCAATAAGCCACAAATGAAAAACTTATTTCTAAAAAGTATTAATGTCATTGACTTCACTTTCTATGTCTTCTTCCTAAAAAGAAACAGAACATCAGATTTTAGTCACAAAAGCAAGGTTGCTAGGTTTCATTTAGTGCCTAAAGAAAGAATCACCAATTGTCTATACCGAGGAAGAAACTAAGGAGGCTGAACTTTTTAAAACAACATTTGGAAATGGTTACATTTTTCCCTCAGGATTAGAAATGCAGTTATCGTCACACAGACACACACACACACACACACACAAGAAATATTTCTCAATGATGTGCTTTAAATAAAATAATTGACTTGATTATTTATTTGTGCAACTGGGAATAAGGACAAATAAAAATTCAAACATGCTAATGTGTATTCCTTGTGTATAACTTACAGGCTTTTTACTGAGGTGACGGTGTCATCTATACTTGGTAAAGCAATTTAAATTCTCTTTAATTTGTATAGCAATGTCAATTTTTTGATATTCAAACGTGGTGCTATGCTCAGCACGAAATACTATTTTTATATTTTCCCATCAGCCATTTCTGGATGTGACTTCATATTCTTGTACATAATATTTAATTCTTTATTATTTTGCTTTAAATGAATAATTCATGTAATTCAAATTTCTACTTACAAAAAGCATAACCATATATGCATATGACTATATTTATAGTTATATAAATGACATAACTTTATATTTATAAAATATGAAGATATAGGGAATAGTAGGTATTATCCTTGGTATATAAAATATAATCAAAATAGTATCAACAGTAAGATGATCCTTGGTTATAAACCCTGAAAGCAACAACCTCTTTTTGCCCTTTTTGCAGCTTTACAAGATCGAAACATCTGGAGATTCAACTGAAGAGCTAAAAAAGCTTTGAAATACTCTGTTCTTATTGACATCTGATTTTTGACCTTGAAATTCTCATTTGCTCTCATTATATGAATTCTGCCACAATTCAGAGTATATGTCTAACATCATATTATCTTTGATATACGATGAAAATTATTTAAAATGTAGTCTCTTAAATAGTAAATAATTAAATAGACCTAGAGAATATCATGCTCAGTAAAATAAGTCACATGGAGAAAGACAAGCACCCTATGATTACACTCCTATGTGGTATAGACAGAAACAAAACAAATACATGAACTAAATACAACAAAAATGAACTCCTAGAATCCAAAAGTATACTTGAATGTGTGAATACTCGAAGCTATTTAAAATGACCGACTCATAAAAATATGTATTTAACCAGTGATTCTTTACCTGATTCACTAGCACTAGGCTGCTCTTGCAAGTATGTACTAAGAGAAATCTTTAATCTAGTGTTTCCTGGATACATATAATCTGCCCAACTGTTTTTAAACTGTCAAAAAATGAAAAAAAAACACAAAAACTTTAGACATATGCCTTTTCAGTTGCTCTTTTAGCTGCTTTGGTAATAGTGCTTACATAAAATCAATATTGTAAAACGTTTAAATATAGAACATGAAATAAAGTAGTTCAGGAGTATGTCTGTATTATTACCGATAATGTTCTCAAGAAAAAAAATTATCATCAGTCATGCATGGTTGTTTTGTTGTTGTTACTGTTTTCTGATAACTATAACTCTTGCTATTATGAATTTGTTTCCATTGCCGGTTATCTGTTTGTGTTCTTTTCATAGATGAGTTTATCTTCACAATATGGAACAGTTATTCCAAAATTGATTTTGTGTATATTTGTACCTACCCAAAATTCTGTTTGACAAACATACCCAATTGATGCTAAGACTCAATCCAGTATTTCATAAAATTTATAAGAGATTCACCTTTATCCTGATAATATTCTTCAAAATCTAGAACATTGTATTACAAATGAACTAAGTATAAGAAAGTAATGAAAAAAAAGCAAGTTGTAAGAAGTAGTAGGATGTGTTTGCTTTTGGACAACTTGTGGTATCTACAAATTTTCCATTTGGAAACATTCCACAAAATTTTAGAAATATGTTTATTTCTTTTTTATACTTCTCTTTGGTGAATGCTTTCTGGTGGGCATTACTGTGCAATAAAAAGATTCTCATACTTTATGCCAATTCCAATGTGACCATTGACAAGACTATTGTACAGTCATTCTATTAATTTTGCTCTTTTGAGGGTCTTATAAGCTAAGGTATCTACTAGTATACACAAAGTAAATTTTATATTTACCTTGAATGAGTCTTCTTTCCAAATAGAGTAGAAACTATGAAATTATACCCAAAGGAAGATTTGCCCTCATCATTCACATGGCTGTGCAAGCAACTTGTGCCCGCATACTTAGCCTATCCATGCATGAAACAAACATCGCCTTTTTTCTTTTTAAAGCTGTGGCCATATATGAGCTGAAAGGGAGTCAACAGAGTCCGAACTGAACCAATTGTTTATTCACATTGTTTTTGCTTTTTGTATCAGCTTAATCCCATTCTTCTCTGTGCCACGCTTATTTTATAATGGGTTGCTGCATCTGACTCTTTGTAGATTACATCCCCTGAGTGGCAGTGTTAATTGCATGAAATCTAAGTCCTATGGTTGATCTTCAACACTGTGAGTCTGTCCTCTGAGTCCAGAAGATGCTTATTTCTGCAAATACTGCCAAGATCTTTCTGTCATATTTTCTTTCTCATTTCTGATCAATGAATTTAAGCCTGCCATTTTTTTCTTATTGGTTTATCAATGACATCTAGCAAAAAAACAGTAACTGCATAATTCTCCTCTTACAGGTCCATCCATATCACTCAAATGTCAAAAATGCAGCACCAAATTATATCTCCATCCAAATCCACCACAGGTAAAATTCTTGGCAAGTGCACTGCCAAAGCATTCCTGCGAATAGCAAAATTTTGCCTGCAATGTAAGTCATATGAAAACACACCACACTGTTGCATTGATTACAACAATTGGGCAAATGTAAATCCTACTGTATAACTTAGATACTAACATTGAACTAAACCATGTAAAATAAGATTTTATTGTTTTATATATATTTTTGTTTGCCTGTTTTACAATCTCAGATAGTCAGGAAAACACATACATTTATCTAACACTTGGGGCAGATAATTTTATTTGGACATTTGTGCTTTCATGTTCAGACATAATTTTTTTCAGTGGTTGTCATAAACAAATTTGAATCTCAAGCCTCTTCACTTTACTGTTGCAAACTAATATGTTTAACCTAATACATAGAGAAAAAGAAACAAAAATCATTAGATCTGGGATAAAAATTTAACTAGGCTATATTGGATTGTGGGAGCATAATATTTTCAGACTTAATTTGAAAAGTTAATATAATTTCTGTACTTAATTATGTATAATACTTCCTTTTACATAATAATCAAGTACAACATATACTACTTTGTGCTATTTTCATTAATCTGACATACTAAACAGCTCATTTTTCAAAAAAATAAATTCATGAAAAATAAAGCATTTATTATTAAAATGAGGATTTTAAATCTGAGAGATGTAGTCTTACTAGTACTTCAACATGAATGTAATGTCACTTTAGTGATGTACTAGCTAGATAAATCATTTCAAAGGTGCCATTGTTATGATATATTTTGACTAACATATACATCATCATGGTCATCATGATGGTTTATTAGTATCCTATGTCTCCAAAATGATAGAGCTTTGATGATGTAGAATTTCTCAGTAAAATAATCATGATAAAAGTAATTTCTCAGTAAAATGTTCTGTAACTTAATTCTTGAAGTTTATAAATATACCATCATTCCTAGACAAATATACACATTCAAAAGTTTTTAAAAAATCAATTCTCTATGCAGGAATTTTTCTTGTAATAATATTCCCCCACATTGATTAATCTGAACTTTCCCCCATTCATTCAAATATGAAATATTTTCCTGATTTTTCATCCAAGAGATTTGCTTGCCTCCTTTTATCAATAAATTGAAAAGAATCTGTCACAGGCTATATATTATTGTAAAGAAGAAAAAGAAAATTCAGGGACTGAAATAATATAGAACCTTATTTCTTCTGTGGTATTACAGAGAAAACTGAGTATTCAAGGGTGGGTAGTAGATTCAACTGCATAATGTAACTTTGCATACATACTACTTCTAACCTTGCTCTGTTACCTCCAGGGAATGTTCTTTATTCAAATAATTAAAACTCTTGCCATATGATGCACACTATCCAGCCCCAGGAAAAAGAAAAGAGAGTAGAAGAAGGGGTGCTTCCTTTGAAAGAAATAATGCAAAATTTTATACCACTGGGACTAACCTACATTAAATATATAAAACATGACAATTTTCTGGAAAAATGGCACATGCGTCTATCACTTGCATTGAGTACTGCATGTATATTACTCTTTAGATAAGTATATATTTGTTACATAAATTTATCAACATGGAGAATAATAGAGAAAATTATCACCAGACTGTTAAATATCTGTTTGTTACAAGTTAACAATATCAGGTTAAAATTTTAAGAACCACCTCATCATGCTCATCATTGCATGATGTTGTTCAGATGAGACAACATATATGAGCATAATAAAATAAATAACTGTACTATGTATAATGTTGTTATAATCATTTGTGGTAATCATCTTTGCCCTATCCTTTAGTAGAATATAAACTAAGATTTGAGAATAAACATTTAGTTTTGAGTGTTGCAAGGATTTGCTCATAGTCCAGTGCCTGGACTAGGGCAGTCTCAATATTGGTTTCAAAGTATATAGTTTTCATTGTGTTATCAATATTGACATTTAAAAAGAAAGCTGTTAAACCATTCCTTTGTCAGTGATTCTCCATGTAGCAGTATACATTAAAATATAGAAAACAAACTCTTCTTAAGTAGTAGACAACTTTATATAGTTACTTATCTTATTCAGTATATACTTCCATTTCTCATGACACAGAATGTTTTCAGTTTAACATTTTTGCGTAAGAGGACTTAATGGCAATCACAATTTTTCATATATAAAAATAAATAATAAGAAATCAATTGTATTGAACCATTAATATTATAAACATTTAGTAAAATAAAAAATATAGATAATGTATTTTTGAAATGAGATCAGTTTTATAATCAATTGTATTACAATTTTGATTTTCATTAAAAGATGGGGTTGTTAATAAAAAGTCACTGAATTATTTCAAGTCTTCCGGAATTTTAACTGAGACATAAAATAGTAAAACTTTGAAAGGATACAAGAGCTGAAATATCTATTTTTTCTTTCTTTGTTAAGAAGAGAAATTATATGATAAAGTATTGACCTATGCCTCTTTTTTGTACTATATACATACATTGATATATGATGCACAACTAAAACAATAAAATGCAATGCGATGCTACTTCTATAATATATTTGCAAAGAAGAAAATGTTTAATCAAATGATCTACAGGATCATTTATGTAGGCACTTGGTAGAACTATGAACTTCATTGATTTAAAAGAAGAGTAAAAATGATAACTGTAATGAGTTTTGTTTCACTTTAAGGAGACTTCCTTGACTAATTTGATTAGAACTATATGCATATATTTAATGCTAATTTTATTTTATGTATTTAACATTCTATGTTATGGACTTTAACATATTTATTTTAAAATATTTATTTATATATTTATCATATCCATGGCATGGAATGAATAAACCTAGCACATTGTCACATAAGCAAAATCAATGATGGATCTTGAGCTAATCCACCAAGTCTGATTCATTCTCTAAAAAACAACCAGGGACTTCATTTTTGAATGAGATGAAGCTTATTTATGTACATGGAATGAAATAGTATCAATGCAAATGGAAAATACATTTTGAATTCTGTCTTGTAAATTAGGCTTCTAATAGCAATCAAATCATGATAAGTCTAACTGTGATGTTTTATTAACATGAGTAAATGTTGCTTCTCAATAAAAACTTTTCAAACAAATAAGATATTTCTGAAGTCATGATTAAGATAAAAGCATATTTTGTTCTATTAATTAATTTATACTTGATTGTGCTGGAACTGTATTATTCTGATTAAAAATAAAGAGCAAAGGGAGAAATTACACAATGAATATAGACTGTGGAAGTAGCTTACTGTTTTAATACAGATGTCGATGTTCAGTGATGTACATCTTAAAAGTATATAATGCTATGATACAAGGTTACTTAATTAATTTAAAAAATTAGGTAGTTAAAAAGTAATGGGGGCGAGGAGGTGTGGTGGAGGGGTGACCAGTGTGAACAACTAAAATAAAAATTAAAAAGTGAAGATGCTTCTTCTCTCCCTTCCTGATTGTTTGCCTTCATTACTGCCTGCACCTTTCCTTCATAAGAAAGAAAATAATCGATAATGGCACATCCTGGTAGATTAATGGTTAAGTTCACAGAACAGAGTTCACATAACATGCCAGGGACTCTTGTTCGCAACCTGAGACCCAAAGAGCAGCCATGATGAACAACTAAATACAAATAAATAACTGTTTCCTCCCTTTTTCTCTTCCTGTCTGCCTGCCTCTGCCTGACTTTCTTACTGCCTGTATCTTTCCATAAAGAAAAAAAAAAATGAAGGCAGTTAGCTAGCAGGCAGGAAGGAGGTTAAGGAAGAAACTTTGTCTTTCATTTAGTCCCCTTTGTCCCCACTTTGTCCAGACCATGAATCTCAGTTCTTAGACTGTATGTGGACTGCTCCTCAGGTGTAGACTTAATATGTGAGCCACCAGAGCATACCTTAATTTTAGTCAGTGATGTCCTTGCTTTGCTTTGAAAACATTTTCTCTTAATGGCCATATGTTACTTAAAAATATACAGGAAATGGGAAATGTAAAGTCTCTAATTGCCCAGATTCTGTCTAAGATCTAATTTATACCAGTAGGAAAAAATACCCACTGTCTAACACCATCTTTCATATCAGACTGGAAACCCTAGATTGATTTATTGTGCCTTAATTAACTACAAAATATAATTCTCTTTGAAAATGATATTTCCTGTGGTCTTTTTGCTTTATTTTCTGATATTTTTCATACATTGAATAATAAACACTATTAAAATTTATATCAGATGAGAAGAATATATTTGCTTTATGAAGTGGAAGACATCATTTAACAAAAAAGGAAGTAGGCAAAAAATGCTAGAACATAGGAAATAAGGATGTAAACTAATTAGATTGTGACTTCTTTAACACTTTTAGTGTATTCTTCATAATGAAACACTACTTACCTATTTAAAAAAAAGATGAAATCCTGTCATCTGCAACAACATTAGTAAACCTAGAGGGCATTATTCTTAGTGAGATAAATCAGAAAGAGAAAGATAAACATATCATTTCACTCCTATGTGATATATAGAGAAACCAAAGAAATGAGGAAACTCAAACAAAACAAAAACAGCAAAAGCTTTTGGTATGTAGGACCAAATTAGTGGTTAAGAGAAGGGAAGAAAGAAGGGGAGAAAATCAAGTAAAGTTTTTTCAATTTTATGGTGAAGGGTAGAATTTGACATGCATTGAACTAGACGTACTATATGCAAATGTTGATTTATGACGATACAGACTTTAAACTTATAAAATGTTACATTGTGATATGATATCCTTGTA
This sequence comes from Solenodon paradoxus, assembly GCA_004363575.1. Lineage (NCBI taxonomy): Eukaryota > Metazoa > Chordata > Mammalia > Eulipotyphla > Solenodontidae > Solenodon > Solenodon paradoxus. The sequence goes on along the minus strand of RJWH01000266.1, from coordinate 439,668 downwards.
ATTCTTTAAAGATTTTTAGTGCATTCTTATGTTTGGAAAATTTTGGTGTGGCTTCCAGAGATATGCCAACCTATTTGAAGATAATATCTGAGGCAACGAATACTTAACTCGATAGTAGTAGGGTTTGTCTATTGCTTAATTTTACTGAAGGACTGTTGCATCATAACGTTATATAAGTTTAAGATGTTCCTCATTGTAAATCAACATCTGTATAAAATATATTTTTACACTGCCAGTCAATTCTTTCTTCACTGTATAATTGATCCCTTTTACCCAATTTCCCCACCTCTTCCCTCCTTGCAATCATAAATTTTATTTCATAGAATGAAAGTTTTTGTTTGATTTATTTGTTAGTTTTCCTGATTTATCCATATACTACAAATGAATAAAACTATACAATGTCCATCTTTCTCTTTCTGATTTATCTTAGTAAGCATAGTTCCCTCTAGGTACATTCACATTTCTACGAATGGCAGAATTTTCTCTTTCTTGACAACTGATGAATATTTAATTTTGTATATATGCACATTTCTATATACATTCATCTGTGGATGGTCACATAGCTTGATTCCAACTCTTGAATATTGTAAATAATTCTGCAATTAACACGCAGCATGGTATTGGAATAAAAACACATAGAATCAATGAAATATATTTGGGAGTTCAGAAATAATTCCATGTATATTTGTAAAATTAATTTACATCAAAGTATCCCAAAACATACAATGGGTCAAAGACAGTCTTTTTAAAAAAATGTTGGGAAAATCGGACAGTCGCATGCAGAAGTTTGAAACTAGGTCACCACCTAATACAAGACACAAAAATTAATTCAAAATTAATTAAAGACTTGTTGAAAATCCTGAAACTATAAAATACAGAAAAGAAAATACAGACAGAAGGCTTCTAGATATTGGCTTAAGAGATGATTTTGTGAAGTCAACTCCAATGACAAGGGAAATAAAATTCAAAATAAATAAATAAGAGTGCATAAATCTAGAAGTCTTCTGCACACCAAAGAAACTACTTGAAATTAAGACCGCTGAATGGGAAAAGATATTTGCACATCATATATCAGCAAGGAATCAATATCCAAAATTTATTTTATTTAAATTTATTTTAAAACCTCACAAAATCCAATCAATGGACAGTATATTTTAACAAGAAGACATACAGATACTCAGTATGATAAGATGTCTCAACTTTCTTGATATTAGAGAAATAAGAATCAAAACAATAATGAGATATGATCTCATAGCTGTATGAATGGTTATTTTCCGAAAGACTAGAAACAACAATTTTGGCAAGAATCTGGAGTAAAGGGAACATTTTTGCATTGTTGGTGGAAGTGTAAATTTATTTAATCATTAATGAAAGTAGTATGAAGATTTCTTATAATATTAAGAATGGAAATTCCATAAGATTCCCTTATCTGACTTCTGAGTATTTACCATAAAAAACACGACAGTTATTGAAAGAGATATATGCCCCAAGTTTAATGTTTTTTTTAGTTAATAATTTATTAACTATCTAATGAAATAACATATACATTAAATAATTTATTTAACCTAGCCCTATTTATTTTCACATAATAGAAAGCAAGGCTAATTATGTATTTGAGTCTTGGACAAAGGAAATTGTAATTGCAATATTCTAGCTGGGAAAAGAAAGATAAAAAGTAGTACCTAGTCCAGCTGCACATTTATTCAGCTGCCCTTCGTTTCTCAATTTATAAAACCGCTCTTGATTTTCTTAAGTTTTCTTAAGAACAAATTTCTTTTCTGTCTGTGTGTGTATATGATTGAGAGTAAAAAGAATGAAATAGATAAAATATATCCAAAAATGTGCTAGAAGAGTATTTTCCATATTATTTGTAGCTCTAAATGTTTTTTAACTATGAGCTTACAAAGTTAACTAGAATTAGAAATAACTGAAGATGCAATCTTGAAAAAGCCAATTTCTTCATTCTAATAAGGATATTTTAAAATATTTTCTTATTTTAGCTTTGTAAAGTTTTCTATAATCAAGGGGTAATGTTGAAACAAAGGAAATAAGTCCTGGTAGCTAGATAATACTTGCTATTAAAGCTAAAAAATATGTCTCCTCTACACTACATACAGCAGAGTAAATATATAGTCAGTAACTTCTGAAATAGCTTATGAGAAAGCAAAATAGTTCCTTAAACATAACATTTTCATGTGTGTTTATACACACACATCATATGAAACACAATATTGAGAATAAAATAAAACATTTATATGAGAGGCTACAATGATAAACAAAAAAATCTTGAAAATGTGAGAAAGGGATTACATGTTTAAGGAGTTTTATTTCTTTCTGGTGAGCTCTCTCTAATGCAAAATAGTTTGAATTTGAGTCACAATCAACTAAAAAGATTGCAAACAAAGCTTAAGTCTAGCTGTCATTTTGGAAACTGTGCTAATATATTATAATTCTAAAATTAAGAAGATTATTTATATTGAGACCTTGTGTTGGTGTAACCTTATAAAATATACATATATCTCACTCAAATCTCTAACTATATCAACTCTTGGTTGAGTCTGTCCTGATACCATACTCACTCTCTTTCAGATCGTGTTCAGGTATGCTTATGCTTTTATAATATGTACATTGTAAAATAATATGTTCATTGTAAAAAATCTTGACTGTATAATATGCTATGCTAGCAATATGGAAATAAAATATACTGATTTTCTGATATAAAGAAATGGACTCAATTGTCAAAATATACATTTCAAATTAGATAGATTTAGTGTAATTTTAAAAATGGCCAACTGATTTAAATTGTATAATGAACTGCATTTCAAAATATCTTTCCAAATGTTAGAGATTAATATTACAGAAAATAGTAAATGTTTGTGAGAGACATCTGGATTTTTTAATGTTCTTCCTTTTCCTTCTTTTAGCCATTCAAAACTATAAATCTGTCCAAAAAAAGGTTGCAATCCAAATTGATATCTGAGTGAATTGGTTTCACAGAAGAAAGAGAAATATTCTTCAATAAACATGTTCAAGATAGTTACATAATAACAGTCCTAAAATGTGAGCAGCATTTTTGTTTGTTTTATATCAAAAGCAAGGTTATGTGAAATATCAGAATTTTATTTCCAAGTCTAGTTTTTGAAGATAGTTAACTACACTTATGGTGTCAGCTACCTCTTGTTGACAGTATGATTTTATTGGCTCCCTGGAATAACAGCAAGAATTTACTATTGCTCTTTTCTTTCATGACACACAGAGGGGGAAAAAATGACATATTTACTCAAGACCAACCAGAGTAATTTTAACCTATCAAAATTGATGGGAAGCCTTCGCTGCCAAAGTCACTGCTGTGTTTTCACAATTCATTGCAGACAATCTGCCACCCCCATTATGATAAAAAAGATAAAAGATTCAAAATCAGGGGAGAAGAGATTAATATATGTAATTATCATTGAAATATCTATTCTGCTATAGAATTGTTATTATTATTAGTGTAATTTGAATAATTCTCTCTCATTTTATTAAACACAATTGTGAGTAATTACCCTACCTAATATCTCTCTGTACTGGCTCACTAGCTAGCAAATGTTCATGGAAATATCCATTAGCCACTCACATAAAACACATTTTTGTGGTGGTGTTGACATAGTGCTTGACACTGCCTGATCTTTTAGCTCTTTGAGGAATTGAGAATCAATTAACTAGACGATATCTGTATTCTTCCCAGTTAAAAAGTATGAGATTCTTAGAGTTTATGAGCATTATTATTTATACTGTATTAAAGCAGTAATTTTATTTTTTATTTTTTTACCAAAAAACACAAATATAAATACATATGAATTTAAATCATTTTTGTTAATCTGCCTAAAATTGAAAATGCTATTCTTTAGGTTAATACACATCAAAGTTTGGATTAAACAATTAACTAAATAGCACTAGAATCCCCAGTTTAATATTCTCTAAAGACTACCTTTTTTTTAACTGATACTTTACCTTATACAAATTTATCCTTTAATAATTTATAATTTTAATAACAAATATCATGAACTCTGAATAAAAATTAAATATAAAACTTCCTCCTTTCTATTTTGTCCCCTTCCATTTGGAGATTAGTCATGGCCTTTTTGATATTGCTAAATGGTTTCTTTGTAAGACAAAAACTCTGATTATTTCGGATTTTGACATAAAATTATTGACATTTATTTTGTCTCAGTTGCCTCCAATGGCAAATTAGAGCAAATATTTAAGTAGACATAGTTAATCTGGGCAACTATGCAAGGTAGTAAAAGTGAGAAAATAGGGAAAGTGAGACAGAGAGCAAGTAAATTAATCACAAAGTTGCATTTTGATATAAATATTATAGACAGACAGTAAAGGTTTGTTTCCATTGGAATGTCATGAGAGACTTCTTAAGTTGTTCCATCATGGAGATCTATAAATTGGCATATTTTCTACTTTCCCTTCATTGAGAGCTGTCCTCATTACTTCTCCTTCACTTGTGGAGAATGATTAGCTTCAGCCTCAGAAAACGTGTATGTGTTGTGTTGTAGAGATCTTCTAAGAATAGAGATAAAACATGAGATGCTGTCAGGAGTAAGTGTGGTTTTCCATGGCGGTCTACTACAGGTGTAGCTAAAATCATAGGGGCCTTGACATCAGAGATACTTTCAGTGGTATCATTTTAGGTTAATCACTGTATCTGAAATTTCCAAAACCTCAGGAAATAAAATTGTGACTATAGATAGTTAGATATAGATATAGGTAGATAAATACAACATTTGATTCAGATATTTTATTAAAATATACACACAACAAATCATATTTAATATTCTGATGGTATAAAATTATCAAATTTAAATTCTTTGGAGCTGTAGAAGATATATATAGTATTTTAATAAAGTATAAAAAGTAGCACTCAGCTTGAAGCAGGAACTCAAAATCAAGATACATTGAAGAGTATCTTGAGTGATGCTCAACTGTGTTTAAACAAAGAAGCAATTAGTTTCCAATCACTGATGACTATGTAGACTTTTTTAAATGCTATCTAAGAAATTATTATTTCTTATTATATAATGGCAGAAAAGTATGGGGAAAAGCGTAGTACAAGGACATATTGTGTGAAAGAGAACAATAATGGATAACAGGAATCAATACAATTGAAGAAAATTTGAACAGAACTATACAATAGCTTTTAAGTTTGTAGACAAAAAGGAACAAAACCTTAGCTTATAAAGAGATAAATATAAGACAAAACATGATATGGTAAGGAATCCTGGAAAATCCATGACATAATAGAGAGGCATCAACGCATCAGGTAATTTGGTGGTGGAGGAAGAACAAGACTGCTTGATAAATTATAGTCATATATAATTCAGTTAAATAAACAGGTCTCTCTTCTTTATCTTACATTGGGAATAAAGTATTCTTCTCTTTTCCCTTCAGGAGATGAGAGGTTTACATTCAGACTCTCAAAACGAAAGCCTGAATGGCTCAGAGCTCAGGTGATCGAGAACAGTTGTAAGTAACTATTCCAATAACAACTTATTTTAACAGACTGACGAGAGGCTTAACCATATTTTTTATTTAATCAGAAACTTCAAAAAATGACCTAGGATGTTCATTCAGAGTCAGTGTCTTCATTTTTATTGCCTTTTACTCATGGTTGCAAAGAATGACTCCTAGAGTTCTAGCTATGAAACCTACAATTCTGGCAAAAAAATAGTGATACTGGAGACTGATATATATTTTTATAGATAAGACTGTGTGATATGGTTATAAATCAAATTAGAAAAGAGGCAGGAAGGAATTGCTGTTGTTTTAAGTTTGCTTATTATCAATCCTGCAATGAGTCTTGATAGCAAGGAAAAAAGGAGAGATGATGACTTGGCAACTATAAACATCTGCAAGTCTTTTATTGGATAGCCAACATCTCTGCAGCTTCTTTCCTCCCATTAAAAGAACGCATTCATCACATATGCATGTAAGCTCTAATTATCAAGATAAAATTATAATGAAATCTAATTACTTCCTATGGACAAAATGTTCATCTTTATCATCTCATGACCTATAAAATGGAAGATAATTTATCCACTACTAATAAGACCAAATATGATTGTAGAAAAAACATGGGGGATGGAGAATGAGAATACTTATTACAAAAGGGAATTATCAGAAATATTTAAAAATAGCCGGTTTAAACTGTGCTTGACAAAATAACATGAACTATTTACTTGTTACTCAAATGGCCATCCTAGCTCTGACTGCTTTGTATACATATATATACGTGAGTGGGCAGAATATACTTAAGCTATCAAGGTAGATAGTTTAGATACTAAAAACAATTTTAGGCTGCTCAAGTTTTACTAAGTCTGTCACAAATACTGAGAACTGAAAGTGAAGAAAGTGACATCTCAGGTCTACCCACTGCTGACTATATTATCAACTTATTTACGAACTGTGAGATGATATAATATATGTATATATATATCATTGAGAAAAATTCAATAATGCTGAGGTCTAGAGAAAAATCATAGAATTTTAATTCTTGACAGTATTGATTAAAATTTGATACTCTTATTCCTAAATTAAGCTAGAATGTATTTACAATCATAAAAAATTTATTACCTGTCTTAGGATGCTTGCCACAAAGATTAGTTGTGCTTTGCATTTTTCAGCAATATGTACCCTACCAATGTACTCTCTACTTATATTTTGGCTCATGTATTGTTGGTTTTGTTGCAGCTACTTAAATATAGTCCTCTAAAACAGTATATTTTGTAAACTTGTTAGTATAAACGTGCTGACCTACATGGAAGTAATTTGAGAATATGTTCTAAATTATTCTTTCAGTAATCAGAATATGTTTTTTATCTCTTTTAATCAAATGGATATTTAAAATAAGTTCTGCAATACATTTAAATGAAATACATTTTATAGCTATTTTTAAGTATTGTCTCTGATTTTATTATTATAGTTCAAGTTCTTATCTGTTATTTATCATGTTGTTAAAAAATCTTAATCCCCAACATTTTTACTGTTTAAAATAGGAACAATGATAGTTTCTAAATCAGAGAATCATGGGATTAACTAAGACAGAGAATGCAAAGGTCGAAGTATGATGCATATTGTAAACTTTCAACAAAATGTTTCCAAAATACAGTGTTGTTTTAAAATATTTACTTTGTAATGACAGAGATTTCTTTCACCTACTCAAATACTTAAATCACTTTATCCCTTTCTAATACCAGTAAAGGCATTACTTAGTATCTCTAAAGGTCTTAAGGATAGCCTGTGATACATATGGATAATATACATCAGTAATTTGTCCACCCAAAGCACAGACAGACCAGTGATGTGGTCTTTATCTCCATAAATTGTATGCAGATGGATAATATTGAATGATATTACTTGTAGTCTTCTAAGATGGGTGATTTATTGGAAAAAATGTTTTTTCTACACTTTACTTCCAAGTACTTGAACTTGAAAATAGATTACTGAATCTGGCATTTCTGAGAACTCTCATTTTGAAATTACAGTGTACTGAGCTGAAGAGGCAAAGTCTACATGAGGATATGAGCATAAACAATAATTTATGGAAGTTATAGTGATCAGATTATAGAGCACTCATGGTAAGACAGGGAAATATCAACTAACAAACATTTCAGTTCCTCTGACCCCAAAGAGAATTCATGTTAAATAGGTCAACTGAGGTGATTTACGAAACCAGAAGTGAGCCATCATTTTGATTTCAAAAGGGTCTATCCACCTCAGTTTTCTTCTTGCTTTACCACTAAGGTTGCTCTTGATTCCACAGCGGGAAATGAAGGAACATTTGACAGTGCACTAGAGGAAATACTAGGTATGCTTTGGCACCTAATCTCAATAGATACTGAGTATCCTTATCCTCCAACTCCCACTAAAAGTCAGAATGTGCTATTATCACATTATATGAATGTTTCATGATGCGTACGTCTTCAGGAATATCAAAACACTTGGCAACATCATCTAATTTATTCTGAACTCCACAAGTTCCCAGCACATGTGACACCATTGTCTTCTGTCTCCACACTAACAAAGTAGCAGTTACAGAGGGATGGAAAAGTGATTAGAGTCATCAGTATGCTTGATGTTCAAAATTGTGACAGGGCGATAGCTATGATGAGGAATGAGTGTTTGGTTAAGGAAGGTGTGTAGGGGAAACAATAGAATACATATAGAATAGGTGACACATTCCAGAGGAAACAGAAACACAGCCATAACAGTTACATAGTGTATCTATAGCATCTAATGATCTGTTTGACTCAGACACAGATTTATAATGAAAGTTCTATTTCTGATTTTACTGGTAGACTCAGAATCATATACTTGCTAGTGTTGTTTTATTTCATAATAGTCCCTCCTTATTCCTGATTATATTTTCCATGTCAGTCATCATTGTCTGAAAATATTATATGCAATAAGCTATTGTATGTATGTATGTGTGTATGTTTGAGAGAGGTTTACCACAGAAAAGTTGTGTAACTTTTATTACAGTATATCATCATAATTGTTCATTGCATTTTACTATTAGCTATTGCTGTTAAACTCTACTGTGTCTAATTTATTAAACTTTATTATAGATGTGTATGTAAGAAAAGCATAATACATAGGGTCAGATACTATCTATGTTTGCAGGCTTCCACTCAGGGTTTGCAGACAACATTTCCCACACATAGGAGGAATTACTGCATTTGAACCTAATAGGTATACTTGGGAATATGTTTGTTCTGTAAATATGTGCTACTTTTGAATTACGTATTTCCCTCTCTGTCCTGTTTGCTGCTTGCTGAGTTTTGTTTGTGGTATTTCAGTAAATCAATATGTCTGAGCATATAAAGACACTAATAAAATGATTCCTTATTACATACTACATTTACCTGTACATTATACATCTGAATTCAGTTCATTCTTACTACGTCCTTAAAATTCTGGGGAAAAAGTTATCATTATTTTATAAAGTTCCTTCTCCTATGCTGTATGGTTGTCATCAGCAGTAGCTCCTCTGTAGACTTTGTCAAAAAAAAAAAGTTGGAAAATTGGAAAGGTGTGAATGAAAGTGTTTGCCAAGTATAAAAGAACATTGAAGCCCAGTTCACACTCTTCTTTCTACTTTCAAGACTTTAGATGTTTGACCTTTGAAAATTTTGCTTCGAGCAGAGATGTCTGTATAATTCTCACTTTAAGGAACAATTTACTTTCATAATTTTCTATCACTTTACCATTCATATATTTCCATTTAAATTAAATTCTGATGTCAATTATAGGAATAATCAAAAGTGAAGTCACTTGCAATTTCTAAGTAGTACAATTTTAGAAAGTTAAATAATATTGAAACTATTATTTTTTTTTTGTGGTTTTAGCTCTTTGTTTCTGTCATTTTTCTCATTAGCAATGTGACTGTGATATAACAGGCTTCAAGGATAAAGAGCAACTGAAAAGATACCCTTGTCCTTGTGAAATCAAGAATTGAGTAAAGAAGCTAAAACCATGTTTAACAACAATTTGTTGAGTGCCTAGTCCTAGTTTAGCACTATTCGAGATATTGGAAATAAAATGGAAGAAGAGATCAACAATCTCAAACTTTATGAAGAACAACGTTAATAGGAGGGAAGCCAGCTAAAAACAAAGCAAAACAAAATGTAAAAAATCACAAAAAAACGTGTTTTTTTAATATTTGATGTATATTTTGAAATTTAGAAAGCAGATTTAAATGTTAGCTGTGACTAAGATGAAACCTTATAATTTAGTGATAGAAAAGAAGTGATTTTGAACAGATTTCTGAATAATATCAAATGAGAAAACATGGAAAGATCTCAAGGATGGATGATTAGTTCAGACATAAAAAATTATGAAGACTCCTCTGAAAACTTTGCGATAGTTTCTATAATATATGTCTTTATGATAGAAATTTCTAACAACAACAAAGAGCAAACAGAAACAACCAAGGAGTCTTGAGAATAAAAAGGACTCTATGATGAATATTCAATCTATAAAGGACAAATATTTTCAAGTCCCTGAACTCAAGAATCTCAAACGTCACAGATAAACACATACAGAAATACATTTGTAACAAGCATTACCAAAAATATCATTTAGCAAAACTGTGATGGTAATGATATGCATAGAGAATGAAGGATCATATACAAACTGCATATACCTAACATTGTATGACTTGGTAATAGTGAAGAAGAGGAATCATTGAGCACTCTTAAATGAAGCAATTCTTGAGCTACATTTTAAGGGTAAATAAAAGTTTCACTAACTTATCAAAGGAGGACTCCTCAATTACATGAGGCAAAAAACTATGGACTTGTGAAAAAAAAAATCTAAAATAATTGGATGTTTATTTGATGCTGCTTTCAGTAATGGAGAGCTAAATACTTAGAAGTAAATTGTCTGCTAAAAACAACTAAAAATACAACAAAATATTGAAAATATAAAGTCATTAAGAATGACTAGTCCAAGAGAAAATATAATAAAAGATAAAGATATATAATTTAAAGATTTTTTTTTTTTTTTACTATAAGAGCATTAGTCCATTCTGGAAAAGTAACTAAATATACTGAGCTCAGCTTTGAGTAGATTTTTGATACTAGCATAATAATAGGCAATCTTAAACCCAGTAACAAATTTGAAGACTTTAGTACAAACCCAATTTTAAGTTGAGAGACCCAGAGCAGATGCAGAAGGAAAGCGATAAATTCAGTACAGTTTTGCTTGTCCTCGGTGTAGTTTGTGGAGGCTGAGGAAGTCAAGCACTGAACTTGGAATATAATTGCCTTGTAGAGACCCACGTACAAAATACAATCCTACTCAGAGGGCAACACTGTTATTATAGGTCATAATTATTTAAGTATGGAAATCAATTTATAAGCAAAAAATCAACGAAGCACACAAGGAAAGAAGATACCGTTAGCAAGATCCAATAGAAGCAAATTAAGATATCAAAATCATCAGATACATGTAGTGAAATAAGCTATGCTTACTTTGCTCAAAAAGTAAGATACAGTCAGTTAACAAATTTGAAATAAAAAATTGTTTAAGAACAATCTTAGAAATGGACCACTTATTCTAGAAAGTAAATACATTACAGTTGAATTTAAAAGAACATACAAAAATTCAAAACAAAAGCAAATTATCAAACATAGAAAGAATTAACCAAATCTTACAAATAAAATGAAGATCTAAAAAGCAAAAAGTTCTTTAGGAAAGTATAGGATTTGGAATTAAAAATAATAAATATGCTGCACAATGCTAAAATGTTGGAAGATTTGAAAACATACCTCACAGAAAGGGTAATTCAAAAAGATTCTTACACATAAATAAATATTATTCACCTTTATTTTGAAGTTAGAATATAAATTAAACCTTCTATGAGCTACCATTCACAGTTACCATATTGGCTGATTGTAAAATGCCTGTCCAAAATCAGGAAAAAGTTATATCCGTATTTTCATATTTTGCTGGTGGAAGTATACATAAAACAAGCATTTTAGGTAAATTTGGGAATACTTGAAATACTTGAAGATATTCACAACTACTGGTCTGCTACTAAAAATAGACCATAAACTTAAATTAATTTTTTTGAACCAGTATATTCATTGATGTTTTTAAAAGTCTTGTTTCTAGTAGCCAGTACATTGTAGTATATTCTCTCTGTCACTCTCTCTCTCTCTCTCTCTCTCTCTCTTAAACACACACACACACACACACACACACACACACACACACACACACACACTATATATATGCATATGTATGTTCACACACAATGGTATATTATTAAAGATAAGTAAATATTAACAAACCAGAATGAGGAAGTAGTTTGTTAGCCTGAAAGATCTGTCATGCTCACTGTGCTTTATTTCTCAAAACATGCCAATTAAATTAGGAAATATATAGTGATAATGTGTGTGTCTAAAGACTAAAAAGGTAGGATGAGGTCAGTTGCTGAAAGCTTTCAATATTCTGCCAAGTAGTTCAAACATCTATCAAATCACAGCTCAACATTTAAAGGACCTTTTGTTTCCTCAGTTTCCTAATATTGTTTACAGTGACTTAAGCCAGAATTTTGATGACTATTGTCTAGATACTTTCATTTTGTCAAAATTCTTCTTAAAACTCATTGAATCAACTTGGAAAGCTGCTACCAAAGAACACAATTTTATTTCTTCCTTTCCTTTTTAAATGCCTTTTTGTTTCTTTTTCTTGCTTAATTGTCCTGGAAAACACTTCCACTACAATGTTGAAAGAAGTAATTAAGAGTAGTCACCCTTGTCTTGTTAGTAATGTCAGAGGAAAAATTTCCATCTTTCTCCATTGAGAATGGCATTAGCTTGATTTATCATCTATGGCCTTCTAGTCCCAATATGTTGAACATTTTTATCATGAAGAGATGTTGTATTTTGTCAAATCCTTTTTATTTTTCCTATTGCTGGATGGAGTCTCAGCAGTGGGGTGAGGTTGAAGACTATACTCCACAGTCAGGTAAGATCACTGTCCTGTTTCCTTGGTTGGGTCAAGCTATACACTAATCTCTGTGATTAGGCAAGGTCATGACTAGGCTCCCTCTAGGCATGAGGCTGCAGAGTATGTTTAGCTGTTGAGCATGTCTATGTGAGTAGTTTTCTAAAGATAGACAGGGTTATAATTGGCATTCAGTCTTTTAGGGAGGTTTATGAAGGCTTCTGCTGCTTGCTGGGGCGGTAGATTCTCTCCATCACTGGGTCATATCATATGCTAGGTGCAGAGTGTGCTCTAGGTCACTCTTATAGTTTCCTGGAGATCCAAGGTAGAAGTTATGCTCAATAATTGAATGGGACTAATGGCTTAATTCCTTTCCCAAGTGCGTTATATGATGTTTTCTGACATTACTGGGTGTCTTTGGCAATGATTCTTAGAGGAGCAAGGCTGGAGGCTATGCTCAGATGTTGAACAGGAATACAAATTTGCTGCCCTGTCTGGGTGGGTCATGGGATGCATTCTGTGGCTGCCAATTGTCTATAATCCTGCTTTCTGGGCGGGCAGGATTTGAAAATATGTAGAGCATGTGGAGGATGGCAAATTTTCATTCTTTTCCAGGTGGGCTATAAGATGTATTCCACAGATGATCCAAATCAGGCAGAATTGCCAAACTCCTTGGCCAGATGGGGACCACCAGATTGATTCCACAGATGGCTAGAGCAGCTGACTGGAATTTCTACTTGGGTTCTGCTACTAACAGGATGCTGATATACCAACATCTGTATAGTTGCCATAAATTTTCCCTCCCTTCTCTATTTTTTTAGGACCCCCTGTGGTGAAATTCTGTATAAGACCGGCAAGCATAAACACACTAGAAGTTTAATGGAAGCATTTTAGGCGTAGTATTGTCCTGGAGGAGGATATTGTGGTAAAAGTGAAACCATTCCTCTTACCATTCTAATTTGGTTTTTCTAGGTCTCTTTTGTCTAGGGCTATTCTTTAATCATACCTCTGAGTTCTGGAACTTTCAGTCTTGTCTACATGTATTAGCGACTTGTTCTTTTTATAAAGGTGACTGAGTGGAGAATGACCTATGTTGCCATCTTGATGGTATCACTGTCCCTACAAAATCTTCAGTAAACATTGTTTTAGCCAATATTTTACCATATCATTTTTTAATTCTGCCAATAGAAATGCAAGCTAGTTTTCAATTTTTAAGGTATTCTTTTTTCTTTATCATTAGTATTTCCTATTTAATTTTATAAAAACTGCTATATTTGTGGTTAGAAGTATCAGAATGAATTTTAAAATCTAGATCATATGCTTTATGATGGCAAGGCTTTGTCTTATTCACACACAAAAATTTGACAGTAAATGGGTTTTTGTCGATTGCATGAACGATGTGTTCTAACACTAACAAAATGAATAGAAGCAGAGATGAAGCAGCAAATATAATGACTGTCGAGTGAACCTGAAGATGAAAAGACACTTTTAGCTTAGTTACTTTGATATGCACTCTGGATAACACTCCAATTTTGCATGAATTTTTGGAATGGAAACAGCTCCACTCCTAAATAATAAATTTATTAATTGCACTTCTTATGAGTGCTGACAGCAGTCAGCTTTGTGGGTTTCTGATTTCATTCCAAGGGGTTGAATGTCTCTCAGATTTATATAATAGGCAGCAGTGTCAGGAGGAAAGAACTGAAGGATAAAACTTCTTAAAGACAGGAACACAGATGGTTGCCTATGGAGTGTGTGGTGGGTGTTAATGAAAATGCATTATACAGTGAAGAGAGGGCAACAAATAGTTACAGGAAAGGTTCCCAGAAATTTTTTAAGATAGATATTTTTTTTCTTTCCTCATGGAAATTTATTTCGCTCTAAAAATCACAATTGTTAAGGACATTAAGAACATGATATGGGCTTTAATTATATAGCAAATAAACAAAAGTTGTGTAAATGTTAGTGGTTCATTATTTATTTCAGCCATGTTTCCTTATGCTTAACAGTTTATTATAGGAATTGCATAGTCTAGTTTCTAAATGCTATACTCTAAGACCAGGCCAGAAACCAACACATAGATCCTTGTGCAACATTATATAGCACCGTGTAGATTTTTCTGCATTGACATCTCTCGATAAACCTCAGTTCATAAATGCTCATGGATTAGCCACCACCTACTTAGTATAAGCATATCTGCTGGGTAATTCATTGACTGTTCTATTTTTATCCTCCGTAATTTTTTGAATTACTTCCATGCTCGACAGCTCATTCCCTACTATGCCAATTTATCATGTTGCAATAGGCAAAGAAGAACGACTCTTAGAACAGATTAATAAGTAACTTATTAAGTTTTTTTATGATGATACATTATTTTATAACAGGCAAGATATTTCCATAACATCATGCTGACACTTTCAAGTAATACTGCATAATTGGTAACTTTTAATTAAGTCATCCTAAGGTCTTTCTTTACACTTCGTTTTTTCTAATTCACGAGTATCTTCGTATCCTGTCCAAGGCTCACTCATTTTGTATAGTAATTGGTTTATCTGCCCGGTACAATATTTATTTAATTTATTGCGCTGGCATAAGCGAATAAAGTACAAGAAAGGAATATACTATAATATGGTATTTTGTTCTCCCTATAGGGCAGAATCTGTGTAGGCATTCTTCCATCAGAGATCTCATCGGAAGGTTCAAATAAGATTATGAGCAACAAGTAAAGTATTTGCTGTAAGTCCTTTCTTGTGATTTCATTTGCAGAAACCACAAAAAAGCAGTTATTTATTTTTAATTTAGTTTAGTTTAAAAGTAGTATTTAATTGTGTTCCTTTAAACTAACTTGATGCCAAAGACATAAATCCAAAGGAGTGCAGCTGACAGCAATTCAAAATACTGCCATCTAAATATATCACTTTTTGTTAAACTGGATCTGTAAAGGCAGGTGAATCTTAGATTCAAAAATTTAGGTTTTGATAGCTCTTCAGGGAGTCATCTCCAACAGAACCATGCGTCCCCATAAGAGATCTGACTTTCCATTCCCACCTAGCTTATGCCTTGATTTTCTGTGTCCGTAGTTTATATTCCATAAGCTTTGCATTCCAATCACCTTGAAAATCTTCCTTTAGGAATACATGTTTAAGTATTTATGCAGCTTCTTAAATATTAGTGTCTAGAAACAACTCTTGCTGCCATATTGCAATGCCTCTGCTTCCCTGTGCTGCTCTCTACAATCAAATGGCTATAACAGATGGTCAGTTCATTCTTATTCAAATAAATCTTGTGGCAAGTCCTTGGTCACAACAGACGAAGACTGTTTTTCTATTGATAGGATGCTGTATAAGAGCCTTTCAAAATTATTTTCAGTCACTCTGGCACATGTATCTATTAACCGAAGTCCTATTGCTCATGTTTGTTGCATTATATTAGGGTCAAAGTGTCAGGAGAAGATGGGACATTACCCTAGGAGCTTGAAGTCATTAATGTTTCTCTTTCCATTGCATTTGACATTCAATAAGATATATGATCACCCATTAATTATTCTTTGAGAAGTTCTACAATGATAAGTATATTGCAAGTTACATTTTTTTCAAAGCAAGGAAAAATGATTGTTTTATGCCCATTGTAAATCAAAGCACAAGGGTTTGCTACTATATTGTGCAGAATTTTGGTAAGTAAAATATTGTTTGATCTTAATATTGATTTTTTTCATAGTCAAATGATATCTATAAATAGTGTGTATTACTTGTTCAAAATTCATAGTCTATACTGAGATTCTACTCAGTTTCTGATGGACCCAACACAAATAATAGATCTTTCACTGGAAGCAGTGATTCCATTGGTGTTGTAAATCAAGAAACAGCCTGTATACACTATTGAAGTTGAGCCTTGACCTTTGTAGCAATTATAGTCCTTTTTTATATTAAATATTATAAATTGTTTTATAAATGGAGACCAGTTAATTTCCATATCAATAATAATACGCCTGTTTTTTAAAAAACTACCCTCGTCTAATGGATTTTACTGTACTCGCTTTGTAAAACCAATAGAGAGAACCACTTTTTTCAGTTCTTAATAAGCTTCTGTCAGTCTCAACAAGCCATCTGCTTTCTGAATCTGCCAAATGAGGCCCTTTTAGAAAGAATTAGTTAATTATTAATTCAATTTTCTCTTTTTTAAACCACTTTAAGTGCTCACTGAAATGTCTTTTTGCCTTCAGATTTACTTTATATTGATGAATACTTAAATCTCATCATCTAGAAACCTAGAGAATGAAATTATTTTGCAAAATAAATACCATATAACATTATTACAATCAATGCCCATTTGTTTTTTTCAGCCTATTTTATGCTTATGGATTGAGAATATATACTTTAAGAGTAATATATAACATATATTTATATATACACACATATGTATGTATGTATATATGCATTGTAATTATACAACTAGTTTAAAAATGTATTTTGATGTGTTGGGAAAGTTACAAGATATATATATCTATAGATATATAGGGTTATATGTTGAAGTAGAACCGAGGTTGAAGACCTGGACTGGGAATCATTATTTTATAATTTGTTCTGAACATAATAAAATCTGATATAATTGATGAATTCACTTCATTGAGGTACTTTTTTTTTTTTTTAAAGGGCAATTCAAGGTTTTCATAATAAAAAATTTCAGTTGGAGATTGAAATTATTCTTTTAATCACTTTATTCATAAGAGAAGGTCCAAGTTAATCAAAGCATGTCCACACTTTTGTCTTTAAAATTCTCATGATAATTTTTTGTGAGCTTATTAGTACGTCAACTTTACAGATGTGATAACAGCTCAGAAATTTAACATCTAGTACATGAAGACACTTTATTATCTATAGTACTTTAATTTTTTCTTCAAAGTATATGGTAAGATGCAACCACATCTTACAGAACAACTCATTGCATGGATTTCTAAAGCAGAACAATGGAAACATTCAAAGACTGTGCTCCATTCTCAAGGACACAAGCACTGAAGCTGCTCAAAAGATTTAGCTGGAGTAAATCAGCAAGAATCAGAGGTCTTATTGTGGATGTGAATGTAGGATGTCATGAGTTCCTGTAATTGCAATTGATTTGTGTCGTATGATACGAGTCTCCCTGACTTCTTCCCCACTCAGTATATATAGGTTTGAATGATAATTTCATAAACACTAGAATTGGAAGATTATGGCAAGCATAGTTAGTAAAAGCAAGTATCTTTATTATTGCAATATGGAAATATGAATTATCCTAAAACGTAGGCTACATAAAGGATAACAATGTTTATGTTCTTTGTTCACAACTGTATCTCATATATCAGGCTTTGACAAGAAATTCAAAACTTTTGTATGGTTGAATGAATGATTTTGTCCTGATTTCCTGCCTACCTCACACCATCATATCTCTCAGGAGTCAGAATAAAATATAAGATATAACCTTCAAATACTCAAGAAAAGTGATCATTTTGAAATAATATTAAAAATAATTATAACCTATGTGATACTTATTAACAGTGCTGCAGGAATTCAGTTCATCAGTCAATGATAATTTTGAATGTAAAGAGATCAGGTTGTTAGAAGAAACCCTGAGATAGTCAGGAACCAAAGTCCTTTAGTGGTATTGTGTCTGCAAGATCTGAATTCCTTATTAGTTTTTAAATCACATCTACCACTTCCCCCTTTGCTTCTCTCTAAATGCTCTGAATCTACTAGCAGATTTTCCATTTCTTTGCCATTTGAAATGTGCTCCAACCTCAAATCCTATGTACCTCTCTCCCTAGAATATCGTTCCCCCTAGATAGCCACATAGCTGACTGCTTCATCTCCTTGAAATATGTGCAGCAATGTTAATTTCTCAATAAGACATACCCTTAACACTCAATATTTCATTTCTTATCATATCCCATTAACCAACTCTTATCAAGTCATGTTCCTTCATTTTCTGATGCCTTTCTCCTTATCCTTCAAAAAATAACTATAGCATATGTCATCTTCTAATGTATTATGTAATTTACTTAGCGTCTTCGTAATTGTTTACTTTTTCTTGCCCCTCTAAACTCCCAAAAGTTAGACTATTTTTGTCCATTGATGTATTCTAAGCAACTACAACAAGGTATGACTTTGAGATGATACATAAACATACAAAATAATAAAATTATGATTTTAGTAGCATTACATTATAAGATTATATATTTTTTTCAGGGATGCATCATCTGTATATCAACATCTGTATATAGTTTTTTAATTCACTGAAAGTTCAATTCACCACATACTTGACTCCTTTTACCCTATTTTCCCACCACCTATCCCTCTGCTAACCACTGATTTGCACTTATAATCTAGACATTTACTTTTGTTTTATTTGATTCACTCATTTATTTGACTTTCTATGTTTAAAACGTCTTAAGGTTAAAAAAAATGTGTTAAGTTCCAAATATTCAGAATATGAAATTCACCTATGAGTTTCTGCCCATTAGTGATCTAATCTTAATTTTCTTTGGGAATATTTACTATATACACTAGTATCTTCCCAGTAATTGCTCACAAAATACATGTCACAGAATGCATATCACTGAATAAATAGGAACATTTTGTTTCTAACATTTCCAATATAACAAGCACATTGTTAGATATCTAATCCGATTGAATCAATCTTTCCTCATACTCTTATCTAGTGCAATGACAGTGCATCAAAGCACTTGGTAATAGACAGATGGTTTAAGTTTCTTAGATCTTAGCAGCATTACTAATTATGCTTATTCCTATCTTCACACATTTTCATTTTATATAACAATGTGTAAAACCTGACCTATAGCATTAGAACAAACACAAAATTCTGCAAGGAATTTTATTAAGTTTATGAGAGTTTTTTAGGGGGGTATAGTACTTTGAAATAAAAGGCATTTGCTTTTCATTAAAAAAAAGTGGGAATAGAATCTCCAATGTGTGGACTAGTCTGGGGTCTCCTGAGTACATCCTAACAGAGGTTAGGCTCTGTTTTGAACATACTATGGTCTAAAAAATCCTCAGATAGACAATAGTGGTAAACATATAGATCATGCATGTAGATCTAGTATAGAGGTCAAGGAAAAAGAATGATAATTGATTAAATATATAAAATAAGAACATCTTTACATTTGGAAAATTTTTATATTGTACACATATTTGCTATCTACTACTCTCAGTGGAAGGCATATGGCAGTAACAAAAATTAACTCCTGGATGTAATAGCATATTTGTGTTAAGAATCCTGAATTTCAAAAAGTCTTGTGTTATGTTTAAATCATGAGGCCTTGAAAGTAGAAAACTAAAAAATAAAATAAAATTCTAGGTACAAATGATGTGGCCAGAGGCAAAATATGAGGATTTCAAATCTTCGATTGTAGTATTCGATGTATGAAATAAAAGAAGGTAGAATACTTGTCCTGTCCTATGAGCTATACCATTAAGGAAGAAAAAAAATTTAACCATGGCTTCCATCAAATATAAAAAAATTAATACACAAATATATTCATATTATGATACACATAAAACAATGTATCTGTTTGTTAATGACACAAAAAAATATATATACACATATTTTCAAACAGGTAAAATATGTATCATTGGTAATTTTATTTAAATGAAATGTTTTGTTCTCAGTTTTCCTTTAAGGTTTCTTATTTATATATTTAGAAAAAAATAAGAATTTGTGTTCTTAAAAGTTTTCTTTGGAAAGCACAAAAATAATTTTTAAATTAAAAGTTCCAGTATTTTAACATTATTTTCTTCATAAATATTATTATAATCACTATTATTCAATCACATTAAGCATTTTATATTATTTCACTCTTCTACTGTTGTTAATGATGTGACTTGTTTTAGCAATTAATAAGGATAAAGCACAAGAGTCACTACCTATGCTAAGAACTACATCTAGAATATGCCAGTTAATTGCCACATGTATACAAAAAGGGTTTTGAGAGTATCAACGGTGTCAATTTGAAAATAGTACTAGAGAATTTAGGCTCCCTCTGGTCACATACAAAATGGTAAGCAAAAAAGGTTTGCACCCTTTGTTTCTGAATCTATAATCCATGATTTTAAATTATCTATAAGTTGCTACTATTTATGGCTAGCACATTGCTCAGTCTTTACAAAATATTATTTATTAAAAGCATCATGATAAACTTATCATAGTTTCAATATCATTTGCTTGTATAAGTAAGGAAATTAAGGTGAAAAAGGACAAAATTAATTCTCTGAGGACCACAGAAGTTTGGTTTGATTAAAAAAACTGTGATATTACAGCTTTTCTTCTAGGCTTTCTTATAATTTGAATAGAGCAAATATCTTACATGTGTATGCTTGTTTTGAAAAGATAATGGCAGACTGGAAATTTTCTGAAAAATGGCTTCATTCATCAACAAACAAGCAAACAATGCTTAAGATTAAGAATGCATGTTTTTGTTTTTTTAGACAAAATAAAGCTATTAAATACAATTGAATATCATACAATATGTTATTTCAGAAAATTTTTGTTTCAGAAAATAGATAAATTGAGTAAAATAATAATTATTTTTCATAGATTTCTATGCAATAAATACATTTCAATGAGAAAAGTCCTGGTAATTTTGTAGGACAAGTTTTTATTTTACAACAATATTCAGACTGCTATAATTTACTTTATCTATTAGAAAGAAAATTAAACAATGTTACTCTGAATCTTCCAAATCATAACTGTTCTAACTCTGGAAGTAATTCAGTGATAAATTATAGACAACATTAAAACATACTTCATTAAATCCCAAAGATATCTTTTAAAAGAAAATTAATATTTTCCACCTTTGTAATTGAATTTGAATGTTTTATTTACATTTGAACATAGTGTGTTTTCTATAAAGTCTACATATCCTTGAACTTATCACATTATCCTGAAAACAATAATTATTTTGGAAAATTAGTTCATCCATGTTTCAACCTTTAGTTTATTTGATTTAATTGATAAAGATACTTCCTGTCATAGGAAAGAAATCAAAAAAGGATATATGACTCATTTTATCTGATCATTATCACATATTGTTTTACACATACAAAAAAATACATGAGTATTCCAAATTGAACTATTCACCCTCAAAAATTGAGGAAATGTTTAACAATAAAATTCAATATCTTAATTTTTCTGATTTTCTCTTTTCATTATATCAGTCTGTTTTTCCAGGATTTATTTTACTACATCATATCATATTCTATTTAAATATCAACTCATTGCAGGTAATTTTTGAATACCATATATAAATGGAATACATCATCCTTACCAAACTTTATTATTCTTCAAGGCACTTATAAGCACATGAAATATTGTTTAGCCTGTATATAAATTAACTACATTTCTATCTTCACCCACTCTATCCCCAAATGTAAGCTTCCTGTGATCAAGAACTTTCCTCTTCTTCAAGAGCGTATACCTCAGGAATGATGTCCCCAGCAACCAACTATATACATTGGTAGTCCACAGTGACTCACCTTTGAAAAACCATGAGTCGCTCCAGGCACCTGTCCTGAACTATTGAAGAGAGAGCTCTGGGTAGATCAGGAGTTGTGGGTGTAATCAGTGGAGCTACCATTATTGGCTAAAGATAACCAAAATATATGCATATAAGGAGAACCGTAACAATTTCTGTAAGAATGTTCTGCTATAATACCATACAGTTTGAGAAGGCAGATCTTCTTTTACACAGTAAGGATGTGTAAAATGCATATTTCTCAGGATGGATTATGACTTCTACATTAGGCAGAAGTGTTCGTAAACATCAGTGAATGTTGGATACGTGCGCTCATTTGTTGCCTTGTCATGTATTAGCTGGTCAGCTAGGTAGGTTGCTTAGACTACGTAAATCGTGTTCTCCCGATTTGTAAAATTATGTTTGTCTTTGTGAATAAATATACTAAGAATTAAAAATGTCATTCACTTATAAGTCTGCTCAGTGATTTACATGTGGAAATATTTGTATAAATAAATATTTTATAAACCCTTTTTGTGTTTACAAATATAAATAAAAGTATGTCCGTGTTTGTAATTATGAACTAATTAATGCATGTTTTATTTGTGAGTAATTATTTTCCTTACATCTATTAAATGGCCATATCCAAGATATATTTTATGGGAGGCTCAAAGAAGTTAAGAACAACTTCTGTTTTCAACAAAAGTTTCATAATTTTGCCACTCTTCCTGCAGTACAGCAATACGGTTTAACCTGTTTTTAGCTCTTTTTCACTCAAAATCAGGATATTATCCAATTTCAAAGACATTAAGGATAAATGTGTTAGTTGTGTATGATTTATGTTGGATCAAGGCAGAATCCTTATCTACATAATTTACTTTATTCTTTGTTGGACAATGATAACCATTTCCTGGTGGTGAAAGCACAACATTTTGCTTCTTTATCTTAATGTAATTATCTTGTATTCATTGGAGACAAGAAGCATAACTATTTAAAAGCTCCATTTTTCTCACTTTGTGCTTAAAGAATATGATGTGATCCATACAATAGAAAATAATTTCAGCAGTGACTATTAAATAGGCTTAACTAAAGATCAGGGAAAGAATAAAAATGAGGAGAAATTACATATCCATATAAACAATAAAAACACTAAATGAGTATATTCCTATAAACACCAAAAATTAAAATAACTATTACTATACCATCGACTGCTATTTGGCATCTTTACACCAAATTATATTGCTATAATGGCAGTGATTAGATACATATAAAACTGATATGATTAGCAGCACTGCTATTCTTAAGTCATTTTCCAAATGATGCCTTGATTGTACTTTCCAAGGGTCTTGAAAAGAGTTTTTGCATCTGCTGAACAATATGGTATTTTGTAATAGAACATCTACACTCCATTTCATTAGATTTAATTAGTGAAAAATATAATCAAATGAACTAAAATATTTCATTTCAATGCAGCAATTAGATTTATTCTGTAGTGCTGCTATGTTTCTTTTCTAGTTTGAATCATGATATTTAATATAGAATGGAAGGTGAGTCATGGAAATGCTAAATCATAATAAATATTTGCTGTATTTCTATTCCAGACAGTATTAGAAATCATTACTTGTGCATCTGTTATATTATCACATTCCCAATGACAAATTTATACCAATGATAAAACAATTCTGGTTAGTGCACAAAATTTTAAATTATACACTAAGCTATTTTCTAGAATAAATTTTATGCAAACAATAGTATATTATACTAAGAAACGTTTTTTTGTTTTATTTTGTTTAGATTTTGGGGAGTTAAATTTCACAAGAAGTTAGACATTATCTAAATTTCTACTCTAGTTGGAAAATAGAGTAAAAATGTTTCATGCTTATTGAAACAATGAAGGCTGAACCACCAACCAATAAAAGATTCATGAAGTTGAAGGACCCTGCTTGTAAAATAACATTTTATACATATATTAGCGTATAAATATAAGACATATCAAATAAACACTTATTAATATACTAGATATGATTAACAGCCCAGTCACCCAATCTATATGTGTGTTTGTGTGAATTATATTGGAATGCTATACTTTAGCTTAACATTATGTATATACTGAATGCTGCTTCTGATCATCTTTGAAATTAATATATTTGAAGAATATTGTATCAAAATTATGCAGATTTTAAGTGTATGTCTATGTAAATCAGCATCTGTATGTAATACATTAAATTTACCACCCCTATATCCAAATGCAAATGTTCTAAATTGCGTATACTACCTGAAATTCTTAAACTATCAGTTAGGATTAACTGAAAAATGATCACAATAAACAACGAAATAAGGATTACTGAATTGCAGTCATATTAACAAGGATGTCTTATAAGCCAAATAAATTTATTGTAAAGATTCAGAATGAAGACTTGCACTATTTTTTATAAGAATATTTAAAGTCTAAAATATTTGAAGAAAGTATTTTACAAATCAGAAATACCATCATTCAATATGTCCTTGATATCAGTACAAGACACAATTTTTTAATACTCATTCAAGAGTTTGGAACCACAAGGTAACAACATTGCATGGTAATCATTAAATATTTAGAGTTTATTTCATTTGTCAGGTTTTTTTCATTAATAATTAATCAGAGATTCATCCTTTAGGTTTAATAGGATCTAACTGTAATGACATCTCCATAAAGCATTTGAAACACTATCTTCTAAGAAATATGCATGAGACTGCAGAATTATTTTAATTTTATTCTAATTGTAAATCCAGAATAAAGTCATGTAACAAACACGGATGTGTTTACCAACTAGATACTAGAATGTCAAATTACTGTCATACTTTTTGAATATATTTTTAATTAAGAAAACTTTATAGTAGACTATGAACCTCATTATGTCACCAAAGATTCCATTATCTAATTGTTCTACTTCCTTGACTAGAAATTATTTCTGCACCTGTAAGTAGTTTTTATGTTTGATATTTAACCTCATAAATGTGTTTCAACGTATCATTCATGTTTTTTCATACAACCTACTTGAACATTTATGTCAATACACATAGATATGCTTAGTCTAATGAATTATGCACAGTATTCTAATACATAAGTACCCCAAATTTATATTATATATTCATATCTCTACTGATAGTCACTAAGTTATTGTTTGTCTTAGGCTTTTATTAAATCATGATATAATGCATGGTGACATGTATGTACACTAAAAAGCTACTTGTAGTGTGCTTTAACATTTACTAAATATTTTTTTCTCACAATATTTTCTCTTTTATAGTTCCATCATTGTTATTTATTTTTTCTTGTGAGCAGCAACTATATCTTATTTTTTTTAATTTAAATAATTTTAAATTGATTTTACTGTAGAAATACTGCATAATGGTTTTAATGAGGCTTAAGATTTAATAAGCAGTCATATTTTAGATCTTTAAATTTTGCCAGTATGATGACTGTGAAATTATACATACTTAAAATTTGTTACTCTTGACTAACTTGGAATTTTTTTCTATATGTTTCTTTTTTAATTCAAAGTTACTCTTCTATGCATTGTCTTTCAACCATTTTTAAGCATTTAATATTTGGTCCTCAGTGTTTTGAGTATCGTTTCCTGAGTTGTGACTTTCCTTTTTATGTTTTGGTTATTTTATTTGCTATAAAATAAGTTATTTTAATAAAATGCTTCCATTAATTTTGTGTGTTTTATTTTAGACATTTCAATACATAACCAGGTTGCATTGTTTTAGTTTTTAGTATTCGTTATCTTTATTTTGTTTTAGCAGGTAGAATGCCTACAGAATTTAAAATTAGCAAACTTTCCATTTTAATTCATTTAATAGTAATATATCATTGCAGTGAAACTTATACTGCTTTTATTATAAGTGTGATTTAACATTTTAGCAGATTGCTATCTACTTTTTTCTATCTTTTCTGGTCTCCTGTTTCATTTTTGTTTAACTTTTTAAATTTTTAGTGTTTTTTTTATCTTAATTTGAAATATTCTTCATATTTTGTTAGTTTTTTTACTAAGTTTTAATTTATTTTACCTTTCTTTCAATGGAATTGAAGAATTCAGTCTTCTAATTTTATTGTCTCTCCATTCTAAGATATGGTTTTAAATAATTATATGCTTTGTATTATATTTATAATAATTATCAGTATTAATAAAGGAATTTGAATTGTCATGAAGTATATTAACCAAGTTGACATATTGATATAATTTAGCCTAATTAGAAAGACAAACTGCCATTAGGTTAATTATCAAATGAGATGGAATTTCTTGATCTATAATTTATAAATACTTCATAGTTTTGTTGTGAAGTTTAAATAGATGGTACTTAATGTTCTTGACATTTGTCATAGTTTCTGCTTCATAAGAAATATCAATAAAGCTTAATTGGTATTTGAATTTTTGCTTGTATCAGTATTGTATTTAAAACTGAAAACTTATTAGAAACAGCAAGTGAGTATAAAATGTATAAATTACTATCAGATATATATTCATAGAATTCTAAGAGTAATAGAATTATAGCATTAGGTTATGCTATGATATCAGAGAACTAAAATTTTCAGAATTTTTGGATAAAATCAAGCTAATGGTGAATGCATATGGTTCAATAACTCATTTCAATTGTCCATTTTTTGAAGTGTGTGGTTATTGTGATTAAGAGGATTTAAAGATGCAGTGAAACACTGGAAGACAAACACACACAATCTTGCAATGATCAATATAAAGAAAAAAAATTAGCTCACCAAAAAGTATTCTCTGAATTAGACATAAGATAAAACTTAAAAAAAACTAACTGTTACATATTGAATTACATAAATGAAACTGAGAAATTCTATACCTAAAAGTTTAAACACAATTTTATTCTGATTCTGAGCATAGTGAGCTAGACTAGTTTTCAGATAATTGCATTATTTTGATTTGTTTGGTTTTTAGTTAAGTATCCTTAATGTTTACTATTCATATCATCATATAAAAATTATTACCTAAAGTACCATAATCTATTTTGAAGAGTTTTGTTTTGTTTTTTGTTTTTTTTTTCCCTTCTCCTTTTTATATTTAAGATTATAAATACTAAAAACAAGCACAAACTTGAACTAGAGAAGACTGATAGTAAGCAATTAGAAGAAATTGGAAGGAAACATATTCTGTCTTCCAGATCAGTATTAATTCTTCATTTTAATCTCTTCAGTGGTTCATTTTCTTTAAATGCTATCTCTTTGAAACTAATAATGTATCAGAGTTTGCTCAACCTTGTTACTATAATACACGATCTGATTTTGTTCACTCATTATACCTAGCAAAAATTGTTTTATTTTGAAAAGTACTTAGACCCTTCATTCATCTTTCAAGTAAAAACTTCATGATTATAGATCATTAACATTGAAAAAGGATTGGAGAAAAGTGGAGTTGAAGAACAATGGACAATGGTGAAAAAACATTTGGTATTTTGGTGGCAGTCAAGATGTGTTGTCATGTATCTGAGGAATGGAAAACCTACACATATTAGATTGCATTATTTTGTCCAGCAAAGTCACCTCAGTAAATATTAAATTAATTTAGAGAGAGACATATTTCCCCCTTTCTTTATACATTTTTGCTAATGTATCTTTAGCTTTCAATACCATATGTTACTAGAGAATATATTCACATGTCTATCAATGAGTATATCATACCACTTACACCACCAGAATTATAATGACATTGTCATCTGTAGCAGTGACTTATCAAGGCACTGATTTCCGGTCAAGAGGATGATGAAACTTCGAGTGACAGTGGAAGCAAAACTGAATGTGGAGAAGATCGAGAAAATGGGAGTTTAATAAAAACTCTTTCATTTAATTCTGACAAAATGTCCTCCCTTGATTTCTACTTAAACTGAAAGACTACTTGATGATGGAACTTAATATTTAAATTTCACTTTAACAGATTCAAATAAATTAAAATGATGCAAATATATGAGCCATGCTTCTTCAGAACGGACGGTATCAATAGCTAACATTTACTGGGTCGGTACTATGTGGCAGGCACCGTGCTAAGCATGTCAGATACATTATCTCCTTTAATTCTCACAACACAGTCTGATATCTAGGAATTGGAGCCTAGTTAATTGTTCAAGCTTAAGTATCTAGTAAATTGCAGATGCCATGGACACACAAGCATTTATTTCAAGTTGCCACACCACCCAGTTTCTGGAAGACTTTGTTATATGAATCAACATTAGCAACTGTCTTGCATGATCAGAGTATGCATGACACTAAAATAGAAGTTACCGACAATAACGACTAAAAAATGAAAGCATCCAAATGTTTACACAAACACTGATGAACAGACATACTAAATGAGCACTGACAGCAGCCAATGCCAAGAGACTTGAGCCCCAAATCTAACATGTGGCACTGTAAAAAGCCTCCCCAGGTTAAAGGACCTATGTCCAAATTAAAACTAATGATCAAGATAATACCCCCTCTATGGCCATATAAATACAGGAAATGAATCAAGTCAAACTGAGAAGCAGAGGAATCCATGCCTGTGAGTTCTCTGAAGAGTTCTCCAGAAACTCACTGGTAAGGAAACTGAGCTTGCATTGTTGTCAGACCGGAGCTAGTCTCTCAAGCTTCTTTAACTGTTCAAAATCCTTTCCCTTTTACTGCCAGTTGAATCCAGTGCTTTTTGTTAGTGTAATGTGGATTTCCTCCAATAAAAAATACCGTAAGAGAAAAAATATTACATATTTTCAACCTACGTGTTTATCTTAATATACAAAAAATCTCTCTCTCTCACACACACACACACATACACACACACACACACACACACACACACACTGAATTTCCTTAGAAACTTGTCTATTTGTTCCTATTTCTGGGTAAGGATAGTCCCATTATTTTGTAAATGTTCCCATTTCATGTTACATTTTCTTATACAAAATAAAATTGTCAAATTAAAAATGATGGTCATTTGTCACTGAGTTTTATTTTATTTCCCAGCATGTAAGAAAAGAAATCAACAAGAATAGTCCCAGACTTACGATCATGATTTATTCTCTCAGAGAAAAAACATTTTTATACAAGCTTAAGATATCTCTTATGTCATATCTTTGGAAACTAGGAACTTTAAAATTTTGAACTATTATGTCAAATCAATTTATTAAATTAAATAGTTCATTGCTTTCATTTTATCTTTGATTCTGATCAATTAAACATTCACAATACTGTTTTTATAATAAAAGGACATATTAATATCTAGTTTTGCATCAGCTTCTTATGGCACAGTGACAAGAATGAATTCACAAACTAAATTTTTTGATTGAATAGTTGTATAAATTATGCCAGTAGAGAGAATTTTAAAGAGCATTCAATATTTTATTATCATCAATAATAATATACTAGCTGTGATCTTAGAGATCATGAATTAAAGATTTGTAAAAAAGTAATTTTAAGGAAATATCCTGAAAAACAGACTATTTTGCTGAACTCTCAGAGCTAGTACTGACTAATTTTCTGTATACTTAACAAATTTATAATGTCAGCAGATGACTTGTAAACTGTTTAATATTTATCAGCATTTATTCTGAAGCATATTATGATTATATTTAGCTGTTATAGGAATTGCCTGATTTATTTACTACTATCTAAATTATTCAAAGCTGAGGTTAAAATAGATGAGGGTTTTTTTAGAGGACATTAAGTTGAACTTTTTTAAAGAGCTTTAATAATGAATTATTGCTAATATTCTCTTAAAATTCTTATAGTAGAAAATGCAACTATGTGGGAGAAACTTTGAAAGCTAAAAGAATATTGCATCAGATTGTTTTGCAAATGTATTTTGGAAAACAGAAACAAAATGAAATCTGTATATGCATTACTGCTGTGATTTTTGCATGAAACATAACTTAGGGCTATATCAGATGACCAAAAAAAAGATAAGGAAGAAAGGAAGAAAAAAATAAAGAAAGAAGGGAATTTGTATACATAAATGTATGTTCACACACATGCAAGATTCTACTATCCTATGTTTACATATATTAACTATATTATACTTATTTATTATACATTATTAAATATATAGAAGTATACACAAAAAAATAGAGTCAAATTGGAAAAAAATGGAAAATAAGCCACTTTTGAATTTGTACTATTTCCTTCCTTTTTCCCAATTAACCATTAAGACTACAGTTCAGTTGTACTCCAGGAAAATGCTAACAGTCATCTCCAGTTCTCCTCTTGTCTTTGGTTTTGGGGAGAATGATAGTAAGGCTATTATCTGCAAAGCATTCATTTAAATATAGATATAAGCTTGCAAGTTTCTCTCTGCATTGAAGAGATTCAGCCTATGAAATGTCCTTTTCAGTTTCAGCCTTTGGTTTGCTCCCTTCCAGGCCTAGCTTGCAAGGTTAATAGAAAACTGTTGTAACTTCTATTTGACAATATCAATGCTGCAAAACAATCACCCATAGTCTTTGTAGGGGTCAGTATTTTATAAAATTCAATATATTTCTGGCTTTTCATTTAGCATAATTATATTGAAATAAAACATTTTCTTTCCTTTTTATAGTTGAATGGCCCCCCCATTTTAGAGGTATCCCATTATGAGTTAATATACTCATCAGTTGATAAATATTTATGTTTTTGTGAATTGAGATTATAACAAAATTTAAATACAAGTTTAAGTATATCATATACTGTATTCTCTTTAGTTAACCCAAGAACCAACTGATGATTCTTATGGTAGGTATATATTCTACGCTTTTAAGAATGCTGAAATTGTTTTCCAAAGTAATTGCACCACTATGTTTATCTACCAGCAATATATGTAGGTCCAGGTTCCTCAGCATCTTCTCCAATACCTGACATGATCAGTTGTTTAAATTTTAACCTTTCTAAATTTCCATTTCCCTGATGACACGCTATTTGAAAATCTTTTCAAGTGTGCATTTTATAATTAACTGTATATTTTTTTGATAAACTGTTCTACACTTTAGCCTTTTACATTGATTTTTTTGTTTCCTTGTTTTAGGGTTTTGATATTTCATATGTTCTATATATAATTCCATAATCAAGCTTTGAAGCTATGTCAATTTTAATTCTCTTAATAGTGACTTTTTTGAGCATAGATGTTTAGTTAATTTTCATGAAGTCTATATATCAAATTCTTAAAAAGGTGAATTCTGTGTTTGAGACTCTATCTGCCAATATTTTTCTGTTCTGATCCCTAGGTCTATTCCTTGCTAGCTTTTTTTATAGGTGTCCTGTAGAAATTTAAATGAATTTCTTCTTACCCTACTTTTATGAGAGTTTCTATCCAGAAAAGAGATTGAATTGCGTGGAAAGTTCTTTCCGAGTCCAATGAAATGAATGGTTCAGTTTTATTTTATAGTCTGTCAACATTATAAATTAAATGGATTGATTTTTACATGTAAATTGCTATTTGAATTACTGGATTAAACTGCATAACCCAAATATGTCAACCTTTTTAAGTATCACTGTGTTCAATTTTCACAGATTTCTAAGGTTTCTTGTTGCAATGTTTTTTGGTTTTGGCATCAATGCAATGCAACTTAAATTAATAGATAATTAGTATCTAATTTTTCTAGTCAATAGAAGAGCATATGACAGATTTATATTACATCCTTCTTAAAAGTTCAGTTACAATTCACCAGTGTTTTCATCTGGTCCTAGAGTTTTCATTGAGAGATAATTCTTCATTGCAATTTTATTTTGAATAGTTGAGAGTTGCATTTCTTCTTGTGTGAACTTTGTTAATTTATGACATCTAAAGAATTTTATTATTTTATCTAAATTATTGAATGTATTGATCAAATGTTATTCATGACATCCCCTTATTATTTTTACATTTGCCTAATTTGTAGTGTTGCAACCTCCTCATCTTCCCCATATTTATCTAGTTAGAGGTGTATCAATTTTGTTTATCTTTGACAAATACTTTTCCTTTTCATGATTTTTATCTATTTTTTAATAATTTGATATCTATTTATTACAGTCTTAATTTTTTTTCTCTTTTATATTGCTTCTTACAGTGGTAGATGAGAGGAGTTTTTTTCTTTTATGTATATTTGATACAAGAGCCAAAAATTTCCACCCAATTATTACATTTGATGTATCCCACACATTTTAATATACTGAGTTTTCATTTTCATTCACATAAAAATGCTTTCCAATGTTTTAACTGTTCTTTGAGCTTTGTGCGTTTTAGAAGTACATCGCTTAACTATCAAATATTTGAGGATGCTAAAAACATATTTCTATTATTGATTTTTAATTCATTCCACTTTGTTCGGAGAATATACATTGAATGATTTAAATAGTTTTGAAATAAGCTGCAGCTATTTCATTTGATGGTATATTGCATATTATATATTTATCAGGTGTATCTTATTGACTGTATTATTTAAATTTCTATTCTAACTCATTTTCTCCCTACTTGTTTTATCAACTATTGAGAAATAAGTGCTAAAATATCAAAGTATATGGGGTAATTTGTTTATGAATCAATTTCCTTTCCCAAAGTTATATTCTGTGTCCTTTAATCTACTTTGTCTGACATTAATATAGCCTGTTCAGTATTCCTTAATTAGTTTTATCCTGGCATATATCTATTCATCTGTTTACTATAAATCTACTTGTATATTTTTAAATGAATTTCATGGTTAGAATAGAATGAGATGATGTATTTTGTATTAAATATGACAATCTCATAATCACAAAGTGTTTATAAACCTTAAATTAATGTGACGGTTTATGAGATTGTGTTTACAATCATGCTGCTTGTATTATAATTCTATTTTGTAGATTATTCTTCCCTCATTTATATCCACTTTTGTAGTGACTAATTTGGAACTCACTTTTGCTTTCTCTATGGATTATTATCTATTACTTTTTTATAGCACTTACTCTTTTGATAATTGCATAAAGGTATAGCTAATCAATCTACCTTTAAGTAACAACATACTCTGCTGTATAAATTGGTCCAGATTTTCATCTAATGTCTTGATCTCTACTACTGATATAGTAATTTGTATATATATTCATTGCACCGTCTACCAGTACTGATTCTTTTATTTTTATGCCAAAAAAGTTTATTTTACATTCATTTTTGAAAGATAATTTTTTGCTGGATATAGAATTCTAGATTGAGTGTTTGAATTTCTTATTTTGTTTTTAATACACATTGAAAAGAATTTTAAAGATGAACTAACGAAATAAATTTGATCATTTTAAAATGATAGTCAATGCCTGAGTTGATGAAGTACTTTCAGGACTCTTGATTGGTGTGATAGCAAAGAAAAACCTTTAGAACAGACGTCAAGTGTGGATGTGATGTCAGAAGTATATAAACCTAATGATATATAATTAATATGCATTATGATGCCACAGATGACATAGGTGAATTTGGAATTAAACTATGATCTCTAGTTTTAAGTATTTCATTTTATTGGCTTTCAAACCATTTTGTAGAGAGATTAAAAGGGAATATTTATAGAGATATGGGAATAATGTTTGTAATTAATTATGTTGAGACATTTAGCAGTAACAGAAAGATGTGTCATGATGGTTTAAGGAAGATAAGGATTGATTGATTTCCACCCCCACCCCATTTTACAAAAGAGATTCTGGAAGAGCTTGGAAAAGGTCAAGAGATAGTGAGGGAGGAAAGAGAACAAATATTTGATGAAGTAATGGCTCCTGAACTTGAACTTGAAAAAATTATGTAACAGAATTAATAATGAAACAGGCAAGGAGTTGATTTATAAAGATGGGCAGGCTCATGTGGCTAAGGCTCAGATAGAAAGGAGAGACAGAGAGAGAGAGAGCGAGAGTGAGAGAGAGAGAGAAATTTATATCATACAGGAGAGTCATCGGCTGACACTTGCTGTCTATAATTGCCTGAAAGCTTTATATCTTGTATAGAGGATGGACACATCTTATTGAATAGTGTATTTAATTTGTAGAGGATGTTGTGGTTCACAGACTTTTCTTTTTATTTACATGTATATTTGAGCATTTCATCAAATTAATGACTTATTCCAACTGATAGAAGAATACAGTTTAATAATTTGATACAGTACGGCTGCATGTCAAAATATAATAGCCTTTAAAAATATCCATGTTTTCAAAATGTCCCTGGAGGTGATCATGGAATTTAAATTACTGACTAAGAATTGTGAACCATGAGATATTAACTGCTGTTTGATAACGAGATTCAGTGACAACAGGAAGCTGAAAGAAGAATTGGTATTGTTTCAGCTTAGTACATGTTTAGAAGTGTTATTGATTTGGTGATATAATGTCTGTAACTAAAAATTAAGAAAAGAAATAATAAAGTCTTTATGTTCCATTCATTTGCTTGTTTTTCTCTACTTACATAATGAAATAAAGTTAACCATTAGAAAACATTTATGCATTTTTTAAAAACATTTGTAAATGACAGAGTAGATGGTTGGTTTAAAAAATGATTTTGAACAAAGCAAAAAGAAGTAACCAGATATCACTTTTTAGAAAGTCAAAAACAGGCAAGAATTCATTCTAAAATGTCACACTTAATAAAGTTGAATCAATTTTCTTATATCCAAGGTAGCTATATGATTATATGTTATACTTTATAGTTATTTAAATGATATATGAACATATAACATATGCATATATAAATCTTTCCTTACAATATTATAAACACTTATTCTAATGATTTATTAACTGAGATAAATTGTTACATACATTTATCAAGTAAATGTTATAAGCCAAAACAAAAAGTGAATTATCTTGTAAAAATTGTTTTATATTATACCAGAACTCAACAATACTTTGTAAAATCTAGCTTGCAAGCCAATTTAAACAAGTTTAGAGGTGAAATAGTTCAAAGTTAAAAAATGCAAAATAAATTTCCACATTTAAATGATGCATGAAAATGAATTGTGAAAACAACTTACTAATCATTCTGTCCTCTTGTACGTTGACAACTATGCCCTCATGTGAGAGGAGAGAGAGACAGGAAGCTCTCCAGTACTTCATTAATAAGGGAAGTCATCCCAGCAATTCGGGTCTCACATTTCATTCACCTCCCAAAGATTTCATCTCCAAATATCATCACATGGTGGATGAATTTTCAACATATGAATTTGGAGGGGCAAAAATATGATGTCTATAGTAGTTTAAATGAAAAAAACCCACATGCAGAATATTTGTGTTGCTGTCAACAGAGAAAGAGTACATAGAGCATTTTACAATGTGATTATTCATTAACTTTTCTATTAGTTGATTTACTCTTGCTACTTATAAAAGTGCTTTTTTAAGAAAAATTATATCACTCTCCAAATTTTTGAAACTGTGATTCTCACCAATATCATCAGCCAATATTTTATTATTGTCACATATTGAATCAGTTTTATTGGAAAATTACTTTTTACATTATTAAGACAATGTGTCCTCTACAAGGGAAAACATTGTCCTCATTATTAGTTTGGTTAATCCACATTTCTTGGCCATTCACAACCCACATAGTTTAAAGCTAGAGATCTGACAGTGTGCCGTTTGATAAGAACGTCTCTAAAACTTTCAACATTTTGTAATTCATGAAGTTCCTGAACCTTAAATATAAGAACTAGAGAATTTTGTAAAAAGGATGTAATTATTATCTTACATAACTTTAATGAGCTGGATTTCTATTCCCTAGTGAAGTTCATTAGTGAAAATATTAAAAAGTATTGGGACTTAGAGCTAACCGGAAGAGTATTTTATCATGCTGATGATATTCAAATCTGTCATTTTACTTTGAATAAAATTTGGAAAGGGGGAACTTAAAAGATGAAAACTTTCTATTTCTCATGAAATTATAGGGTTGATAGAGAGATCATCTAAAGTCACCATCTAACTTTAAAGTTGGGTTTACCTCAACTATTCAAAACCTATCAAATTCCGTTCTATTTTAATATATCATCAAATGAAATTTCACCTCGATTTTTAAAGTAATTTTTCAGTACTAATAACTTTAACACAGTTGGACATTGGAGCATTTAATATGATAGAGCTGAGTATACTCAATATTTATTAACCAACAAAATGTGTTGTTTGTGAAATAAATAAATGCATATTGTTTTAAGATATTAGATTCTCAAGTAATATTTTATGTAGCAATATATTATACTAGCTTCTGTTGATAAACTATGAATTATATATAGATGTTGACTTATGATACTGCACACCATAAATCTATATAAAGTTATGATGCAATGTTGCTACAATAAATATTGAAAAATAAGAGGAACAGATTTCTTCGTTTTCTTAATTATGAAAGTGAATCAATTTTTTGATACAAATTGTATATTTGGACACTTACAAATCAATTAATATAGGAAATACAAAAGACCCCACAATTTCTCAGTGATGCAAGGAAAATATTTTCACATTATCATTATAAATCATTATTTATAACTTTCTTGGAACATGACAACAGATAGATAAATAGCCCTGCCAAGTACATACAGATAGTATTCTAAATGAATGAGAAAGACTAAACAATGACAACAAAAAAACCTGTCTGTGATATTTAAAAGATAAAAATTTGGAAATTGATTTAATAAACTTTGCACAGATTCAGAAACACAACATAGGTAAATATACACACAAGCGTGGTTTAAACATAGTACATTACTTTTCATGACATAATTTTTGTATGCAAGTAATATGGGGAAAGAGAATCAGCATAATCATGATGTAGACATCACAGACTGAAAGACACTGAGAGTGAAACTCAGAGCTGAAATACATTGTGCTTCCTAAACTGCATAATTTCAACTCCATATCAATTGCAAGAGTAATGGTAAATTGCAAGAGTATATGGTAAATATTGGTGCTTCTAGAGTAAAAATTTTAAAATAAACATGATTATGATTTTGCTTAATTGTACTTGTTATTTATTTTTGCTGGTTTGTTGCTTGTTTGTCTTCGATCATAAACTTTGTTGAACAATCTCTCACTTGCAGGTATTATGAATTAAAGTTTCTTATTTTTTTAACTCCTCTATTTTTCAAGGTGAGGTAAAGATAGAGAATTTGCTCCATCAAGTATTCTCCATAGTTCTATATTTAACTTATAAGAAATGAATCTTTAGCTTTTAAAAGTTTTTTGAGTTTAATTTAATTTACAATCTAGGCAAAGTGATGTTGGACATTCACAACCAGGGGAAAACAGTTCAAATAGATAGCAATGGGAATAGCAATGCAGAATTGGAGTTCGGGTTCATTTGTGGCAGCCCCTGAAAGTCACATTAAATGCAGTTAATTGTTTCATACAAGCCAATGTATTGAGAGTAATGTAGATTCTAATAATATAAAAATACTTTCTAAAATTTTACCTTTAATTCTTTTGCTTCTGTATTTTATTCTAAATACATTAATTTTCTCACTATGTGTGTCATTTCTATTCTGTTCACAGTTTTAGCTTCATAGCTGAATCTGTAGGAACTTTCTTTTCACAACTAAAAATTATCATATTTTCTATATACCTGAGTGAATGACTCATCAGATTACATCTAATAACAAGAAAACTTCTGAGATTGTTATTAGACCTGAATAAATTATATGCATATATATGTGTATATATATATAGATATATAGTTTAAATCTAGTGAATAAAGAAAGAATAAAGAAAGAACTGTTACTTACTTCATCATTATTAATAATCATCTACAACTTTTAGTGGTTTTCATCAAGTTGGTCACAATTTCTTACTGTTACTTTTTTATAACATTTTTTGAAGTTTAATAAAGTTTCCCGAGTGTGTGTGTTTAGTAACTTCCTAATTAAATTATTAGTAGTTTCAAGATTTAATTATAGTTTTTAAATTATTTAGAAAAGGTTTTATCACACACACACAAAAACTATTTAGTATAGACTTCAAGTGAAGCAGTTAAAATCACAAATGCTTTCTACCTAAGGAATATCTAGGTATGTGAGACATTGGTGTGACCTCAGAACCCATTTAAATGCAGACTCTCATGCTCCGCCCAGAACACACTTATTCAGCATCTACGTTTTCCAAGATTACATTTAATTAATAAATTAAACTTTTAGTATGCATGCATAAGAAAAAAAATAGCATATTTAATTCAGGATTATCTGTGGTTTAGAACTTCCACTGGTATTTAAGAGGAAACTACTTTAGGAACTTGAATGAATATAAGAAAAAAAAAAAAATCTGTGTGAGAAATATTTCCACCAAGGGAAAAAAGCCCTTATCAACACGTGAATAAAAACATACATGGAAATATATAAAGCTAAATTTAATTTTTTAGATAAATTATTATGTGAGAGCACATATTTCTTTTTCAGAGAGAAAATAAAATTGGAAATTCATAAAAATATGGGCAGAGAATTAAGTTATTTTTGATGAAATATAATCATGATGGAATGGGAAAAATGAAAAAAAAAATCAAGTGGAATTTTTTCATAGTTGGAGCATTGGAGACGTGATAAGAAGATGAGTACTTTGTTGCAGAGGAAGAGTGAGAAAGGTAATTCAGACTTTCTCAGCACTAGCAAGAAAGAATTAAATCTATTACCAGTAGCAGAATATTAGTTGTGGAAGGGTTTTGTTTGTTTGTTTTTGATATTCTTTCTTAGCTTATAGAAAATTTTTATTATAATTCAGTATAGTTAAGCCCATTTAGATATGTATGGATGATATGGTTTTCTTCTTTAGACTGTTAATATAGTGTACTAAGTGAATGGTTTATGAATGTTGAACCAACCTTTTAATCATAAGATAAACCCCATTTGGTCATGAAATTTAATTTGCTTTATGTCTGTGGTAATAATAGCACACAGAACGTGAGAAATTAAACTGAAATTCTGCTGCAAGTTCGGTATCAGAAAGAGAATATAGAATATCTTTTCAAAAAACCTAATAAAATCAATTAAATTATATGTAGCAAGTCTCAGTACACACCTTAAATTAGTTGGTAATTCAATGGTACAAAAATAAAATTAGATCATGTTCTCAATCTAAAAAGCACAAAGTAGAAAAAAAGAAATGAGAAAAAGAACAAATAAAGAAAGTAAAAGAAGAAAAAATATCAGACAAATATAACACTCACCTTCAGAAAGATGAAGTAACATTATAAAGAATTTTAGAAAAATATGAACTTCAGTAAAAGGAATATTACTAGAGATATATGATATTGCATACTAATAAGTGAAGTACTCACAAAGAGAGCATAAAAATACCAACTGTACATAACACAAAGCTCCAGAAAACACATAAAATAAGATGAAATAACTTTCAGGATCCCTAGACAAATTCACAATTATGGTTAAAACTGTCTCAAATCAGTGATCTCAGATTCTGCACATACAATCTTATTTTAAAAGCAGAATCTTTTATTTTAATTCTAATATAATGTAGACAATTACATAGTTAGAAGACAATCAAGACATTAAAATTTATGATACAATTTTATAGTAATTGTGAAATTTATTTTGACTTATTTAAGTCAAATTCCAGGTCCAAGAGTTAAATAACTGTATTTCATTACAAGACTAACATCCTTAGTTTAGAAAATTTTACATTTTTTATTAAACATGTGAAGTTTTTTAAAATTTAATTTGTATTGTATCTAACAAAAATGTGCTGTGATATATCCAATTAATAATTGTTAAATATGGCTAACGTTTCCACAAAGATATACCTAAACTTAGGACAGATGCCATTAACACATTTACAGTGCTTTTTACATTACCCTTTAGGATACATATCCTGAATTTTCAAGAGTGCCTCTTTGTTCTGCATATTACATTCCTGTGTAATTTCAAAAGTTGAAATGTCTATTCTTTGCCCTCGGTCTTCTTAAACTTATTTTTTCTTCTCTTTCCAATTGTAGGCCCTTTCCCACTTCAGAAATCCATGTTTCTAAAAATAAAAGATAGCTATAATCAAAACTCAGTAGCAGGAAGAAAATAGTAAAAATTTGTTTCTAATAAAATTGAAAATAAAAAGATCATACCAAAAAATCAACGAAGCCAAAAGCTAGTTATTTTAAAAAATAAATTGATAGAACTTTAGCTAAACTCATGAAGTTAAAAGAAAGAAAGAAAAATTCTAAAAAAGATCATAAATAGGAGAGATTATATACAATAGCCATGGAGATTACAATGAACATCTATCTGCCAACGAGATTTTTGATCTTAAAAAAGTGACCAGATTTCCAGAATCCTAATCCATCTAAAGCTGAATTAGGAAAAAATAGATAAATTGAAAAGACCAATCACAAGCACAGTATTTGAAAAAGTAAATAAAAGCATACTGAAAGAAAGAAGCCCAGGACCAGATGGAATATCCAGCGAATTCTACCAGATATTAAAAGATTTAACATTTGCTGTTTTTAAAACTTTCCAACACAATTGAAGAGGAAGTATCACTGTCAAACACATTTTATGAGGTCACTATTACCCTGATTATAAAACCAGATAATACCGAAAATGAAAATTGTACATTGATATCACCTTTTAACATGATGAAAAAATATTAAATAAAATCATGATTAAAATTGAAATCAATTGCATATTAAAAAAAGTACACCAAGACTAAATGGGATTTATCACAGGGGTACAAAGATGATACAACACATTTAAATCAATAAATGTAATGCACTACATCTACAAAAGAAAAAGTGTAAGTCAAGGGATCACATATTAACAAATACAAAAAAAATCATGTGATAATATTCAGCACCCATTCATGATAAAATCTGTTGCTGAAATGAGAATAAAATTTCTATCGAAATTCCAGACACATTTTTTTACAAAAATTGAGCAGACAAATATGAAAATTTGTGTGGAAACACAAAACATCTCAAATAGCCAAAACTAGTTTTAGAAAAATAGAAAACTGAAAAGATCACACTTCCTGACTCCAAAATATACTATGGAGTGATTATCATTAAAACAAAACAGTTATATAGACGAATGAAAAAAATTAAGTGCCCAGAAAAAAGCCCACACATACATGAACAACTCATCTATAGCAAAGGAATCAAGAGCAGTCAATGGAATAAGAACGTGCTCTTCAACAAACAGTGCTGATGACATTGGATGACCATATGTAAAAATTAAATAAATTGATAAATAAATAAATTATATCATATAGTAATGCCATACACAAAAAATGAATTTTAAATGGATTAAATGCTTTGACGTAAAATCTGAAACCATAAAATATAGAGAGAAAGTCAGACACAATACATTCCATGAACTCAAATGTAGAAAGATCTTTGGAAAAGTGATACCAACAGCAAAGCAAACTCAAGCAAACCAAGCAATTGGAATTACCTCAAATAAAAAGCTTCTGTAAGCAAAGAAATCATGTAAGTGAAAGGCAGCCTACTGAATGAAAATAGATACTTGGACATCATACTTTACTTATGAGCTCCATGTCATATCCAGTATACGTAAGTAGCTCATGCTCCTCAATAGTAAACAACTTACTCAAAAAAATAGGCAGAGGGAGAACAACATGGTAGCTAGTGGGTAAGTGCGCTGGACTTCGTCCTCATAGATCCCAACGACCCAAGTTCCTGACCCAGGGCTGACCGGAAACAGCCAAGATGAACAACAAAATGAAATAAATGAATATTTCTTTCTCCTTTCTTCCTGTTTGTCTGTTCACTTTTATTTCTGCTTGTACTTTTTTTTTTTTCATGGGTTGTGAATTGCAGAATAGTGGATAAGCTCCTCTCTTGCTTTTCTATGAATACTTTCAAACAGGAGACAGCCTTCAAATTTATTGAAAGGCAAATAACAAAACCTCTAAAAGCATAAACTAAGTACTTTTGGCAAAAAAAAAGTTACAATAAGCCAATAAATCTAGAATTTTCTTTCTATGGTTATCTTGTTTTGAAAATATAAGGTCAGACATAGCTCTTTATCTGTCTTTTTCAAAAAAAAGTTTATGTCCTAATGTTTTAACTAGAGGTCCAGAAGACCATAACTCCTTGGGATTGACACACATATAATGTCATTTGGGTAATTTTATTTTCTTTTGTCATTGTTTCAGTAGTCCCACTTTGTCAAAACTCTTAGATTATTCTCAGAAACTGCAGTTTTGTTAAAGCAAATTG
This sequence comes from Solenodon paradoxus, assembly GCA_004363575.1. Taxonomy (NCBI): domain Eukaryota; kingdom Metazoa; phylum Chordata; class Mammalia; order Eulipotyphla; family Solenodontidae; genus Solenodon; species Solenodon paradoxus. The sequence continues at coordinate 397,518 of RJWH01000266.1, read as the reverse complement.
ATAACTGAAAGTCATTCAATACTTTACTTACCTTGTCATTGATATAATATTGCTTGCTTAAAGTTTTGCTCTCAGAATTTCCATTTTGTCAGTTACATATAATGGTAAATGGTATTTCACATTTCATCAGATACCTTTAAACCTTAGAAAGATTTTATCAGGACTTTTTAAATCATGCATTTTATGCATGTAACACTAAGAATAAAGCAAAGCAGTGCTAACCAGGGTATAAAATATGGGGATTTTTATTTTCACTTTTCTATTTTTATTTTTGTTATCCAGTATAAGGAATAGTGAAACAATGCAATCCTTGCCTCTATTCATATAATTTTTTGAACTCTAAGATAAGGAAAATATTATACATTTAAAAGATTAAGATATATCTAAAATTATGAGTAATGTCAAAAGTATAATAACTATATTAAGGGAAAAATACTTAAAGGTAACCAATTTTTTTAAAGTTCAGAAATGTATATTTGTGTTTAAGCTATATTTCTTATATTTAGAAGTTTCGATTCATCATAAATATCTACTTTCAATATTGTTTAAATGAATTATTAAAAGTATGATTGAATAATTTTAATGGTAAAACATAAGGATAATATCTCTGCATTGTATGAACAAGCAAACAGATTTTTGATTAATAAGAATGTCATTTTTGTTAGAAACACTGTCTACTTATGATGCACTTAACAGTTAGCACAAATATATGCATATACTCTTTTTGCCATTTGCCAAAAAGCTGAAGAGGTATATATAATGAAGATTTAAAAGATATTCTATGACTATCTAAATAACAGAATCCCACAGAGCAACAGCAAATCTGGATAATCAGGAGACAATTGCTTTGCATCATGCTGTGAGTAGTAACATAGAAGCCCTTAGTCACCTGGCAGAATTCCAGAACTTTCTGATAACAAGGAATTTAGTTAAAGTTTGCTGGATAGATTAACTACTGTTTTATTTTTTAATAAATGTGCACATCAGTTTTCAAAAAATGTTATTTTATAGACTATGACAATACCAATGGCATTTAAAATGTCAGATGAATTGAGGTCCTACTTTATTTTAAAATAAATATTTATATTGAAATAACATTGCATTGTAACAGCTTCAGGGGTGAGTCATTATATGTCAAAATTTGTTTATACTACAATAAGATCATCATTATATAAGTCACTCCTTCACTGAATTTGCTCACCCTATTTCTTTTTGTCTTCTTTTGGTAATTACTATTCAGACTAAGTGTCTGAAAGTTGAGTTTTGTTTTACTTATTACTTTGATTTGTTTGGTTTCTCTAAATGCCACATATGAGTGATATCATGTAGTATTTATCTTTATCCATCTAACTTATTTCACCAAGCATAAAGCCTTTGAGTTCCATCCACATTACTTCAAATGGCAGAATTTTATTTCTATGGTTGAGTAGTATTCCACTGTGCATATGTACATGCATTTGTATATGCATGTAGAGTTGTTCTATCCCTTGGCTGTAATAAATAATGCTGAAATAAATATGGGAGGTCATGAATCTCATTGAATTAGTGTTTTTGTGGGTTTTTTAGGCAAATACCCAACAGTAGAAAAACTGGTACATATAGAATTTCTATTTTCAATTTTTTTTAGAAATTACCTTAAAGATTTTCAGAATAGTTGCTCCAATTTACATTCTCATCTAAAGAGTACAGGGATTTATTTTTCTTCACATACTCACCAATGATTTTTCCTTGTCTTTTATTGATAGCCATTTTCAAAGGTGTGAGGTTAAATCACATTGCTGTTTTAACAAGATTTTCCCTAGTAACAGATGATGAACATCAGTACCTGATTACCATCTGTGTGTTTGCTTTGGAAAAATGTCTATTCAGATCCTCTGCCCAATTTTTAATTGTGTTGTCCATTTTGTTGCTGTTGTTGAGTGGCATGAGTTATTCATCTATTTTGGATATGAACCCCTTATCAGGTCTATGAGCAAAGCCTCCTCCCATAATAGCCTTTTTGACTGATATGCTCTCATTTGTTACTCAAACTTTTGATTCTCTTGCCTTTGGAGTTGAGTTTCCAAAAACATCCCTATGATTGATGTTAAATAGTTTATTACCTGAAGTTTTCTAAGAATTTTATAGTTTCAGGTCCAAGTCTTTATTACATTTTCAATTAATTTTTCTGTATGGTGTTTGTCTTCTAGTTCCATTGTTTTGCAATTGACCTGTTTTCCCTAACTTACTGATATAAGAGATTTTCCCTGCTAAATCGTATGCTCTTGATTCCTTTGCCGTAGATAGCTATCCATTTATATGCGAGTTTGTTTCTGTGTTCTCCTTTCTGTTTCATTGATCGGTGTGTCTATATTTTATGCTAACGCCATGATATTTTGATTAATATTGTTTTGTAGTATAGTTTGACATAAGAGACTCTGATAACTTCCATTTTCTCTCCCTTTAGGATTTTTTTTGTTTGTTTGTTTTTTGTATTTCAGTGCTTTTTAGTTCCAAGAAAATTTCATGATATTTTTTGTTTTACTTATGTAAAGAATATCATTAGATTTTGATAAAGACTGTCTGGAATCTATATATTGCTTTACAATATAACCACTTAAAAGATGTTATTGGGGGCATCCTGGTGGCCTAGTGGTCTAGTACACCTGGGAGCAGTCCCACATACATTCCATGGTCCCAGTTTTAAGACCCAGGACAATGTGAACAACTAAAAAACAAATAAAGTGTTCCTTCCTCCTCTCGCTTCCTGCATGCCTATTCACCTTCACTCTTGCCTGAACCTTTTCTTTAAAAAAAAATTTTAAAAAGATGTTACTTCCTCCAGCCTGTGAGCTGGTAATATTTTTCTATTTATTTGTGCCTTCTCCTTTTATCAAAGTCTTATAGTTTTCAGTGTACAGGTCTTTAATATTTTGGGTAAATTTATTCCAAGTATTTCATTCTTCTTGTGTGTGTGAGTATAAATGGGATTATCATCCTTATGTCTCTTTCTGATAGCTTATAACTTGCATATACATATTTAACTATTTTTTATATTAATTTTGTAGCCTGCCACTTTCAAATAGCTTTCTAACACAAACACATGAAAATTGCTGAAACTTATAATGCTTATAAATCCTTTAACTGAATCATGATCAACTTGTTCTTTCATAGTTTTTCTTAGTTTAATGCCTTGTATAATTGCAATATATATATTTACATTTTATTAAAGTCATTAAACAATTATTCACTTTGTGTTAAGTATGATTCTAAGTTTTAACCAATTATGTTGCATCATATTTTGCTATACCACTCCTCTAACCATTAAATAATTTCCCCTTCTATCATATGTATAAAATTTTCTGCCTTCTCTTTGATGAAAGTCAGTCTTATTTTTCCTCTAATACAATCCCTATGTCTAAGAAGTTTTTCAATTTATTGACTTTTAATATAATCAAAACATGAACTTCAAATATTTGATTCTCCATTAAATAAAATCTGTGAATATCAGAGAACATTGGTTTCTGTAAAATATTTCTATATTTTTATAAATTAAAATTACTGAATTGAAGACCATTATTTTTAGGCTGTAATTTTTGTTCATTTTATCAAAATTATCTTTTATTCTATTGTTTTGCCCCATATATTTTGAGCAATTGTAATTTTTTTCTGAATATCCTTATATAACAATTATTTGAGCACTGCAATTTTGCTAAAAATATGTTGCAATCCATTTAAGATATATTGAGAATTTTGGATGCATATCTAATTCTTTAATTCACTGAAGATATTTTTGTTTGTTTCTAATACTTTCTTAGTATCCATGACTGCGAATTAGTTTGACAATTACTGTTACTGGCACTTACCCTTTCTTTAACTGTTGAAAATAAATAATGAATTCTATCCCAGAAAAATCCTACATATTACTCCTATTACTATGCAATTTAAATTTAGGCAATTAAGTATTTCAACGTTGCTATGTACTGGTGCTAGATAGTAAGATAGAAAGCGTTAAAGCAAGGATTTTATATGCAATGAGATCATTTAATTGAGCAACAACAATAAGAAGTTCTATTTATGGACAATCTATTTATAAACTTTTCTATCATATAAAAATGTCAAATATCAGAATAAAAGTCAACTAATACAGATAAGTGATAGCATTAAATAATTCTGGGGCATCATTTTATCTTATGAACTGAAGCTGTGTTTTTGTTTTTGTTTTCTGAATTGTGCTTCTCAATTATGCAATATAGCATAAATACAGAAATAATTAGACTAAAATACATAATTAACAATATTACTATTTTTAAAAAGCAGATATAAATTTCATATCTATATCTAGTATTATAGAGAAATAAAAGCAGAAACAAAAGCTATAAGTAAACCTCAGAAGTTTAATAATGGCAAAAATAAAATAAGGAAAGTATGTATTACGGGTTTTTTATAAAATCTAAGCAAACTTTATAAAATCATAGATAAAATAGATATACAGTCATATCTCAAATGTTATAAAAACAAATAAGGTGATGGTCAACCAAAAATGAATTAAGTTGACTACTTCTGGAACATTGACTTAAGACATACATTTGTACGTAGCTACAGCATATGTGCTCAAAATCTACTTCACAAAGACATTATTTAGTAGATGAATTTTAAGAACTAGACTTTTAAAAAATGTTGTGAAGCATCAGCTTTTTATTTCTTAACAAAATAAAATGTGTATTTTTTATGGCAAAATATTTACCTAGAATAAAATTTTTTAAATTATTTCAGGTAAATCGTAATGTTTATATTCCTATTCCATAGAAGAAAAAATTATTATGTATTCATTTTTTTCACTATCATCCTGGGTCCCATTACTCCAATGTATAATGAGGACTTTTACTTTGAAAGTGGGAATTGCTTCAAAGATAAAAAAATTAACTGATTTGCCCTGCAGACACATGAAATGGAAATACTAAAAAACATACTTTGTTGCCTTAAAGAGTGATAATAGTCTCACTCACTCATGAATGCTTACAGGATTCTTAACTGCCTTGCATACTGTGACACCCAGAGACAAAATTTTTAGTATTTACAATTACATTTCTAGTCAAGGAACTGTCTCCAAAATACAACATTTTTGCTTTGCAGGTATTTAAATGAAGTCAATAGTTGCCTGATGTTAAAAATACTAACAAGGCACAAAGTGCCTGAAGTATTACTGATGTGATTATTTTCCTACATTTTTCAGAATTTAAGGAAGAGCAAGCTATTTAGAAAGTACATGAGAAAAAACTCATGATGACAATAACTTTTAGGTACAACACCAAAGGTATTATACATAAAAGTACTAATGTTAGATTCTGTTGAAACAACCTACTCAAAAACTCAACACAAGAACTGAATACACTTTATTTCTATAGAAGATACTCAGAAACCTACAAACTTGTGAAAAATGTGTTATATCACTTGTCAGAGAAATGCAAATGAAAACCACAATGAGGTGTCACCTTACAGCCATGAGAATAGCCAATATCAAAAAGATGAGCAGCAACAAGCATTGAAGAAGGTGTAGAGTAAAAGGAGCCTTTTTACACTTTGGTGGAAATGTAATTAAGAGCAAATTCTTGGAAAACAGTATGGAGAATGCTGAAAAACAAAAAGATGGTTACTATTTTATCTAGCAATCCCACTTCAAGGCAGAGAATATAAAACATTGATAAGAAAAATAGCTGCACCCTTATGTTCATAGCAGTAAAATTTACAATAGCCAAGACAAGGAAACAAATTAAATGCCCATAGCAGATTACTAGATGAAGAAGCTATAGTCTATATGCTCGGCGGACTGATACGCGGTTAAAATTTTTCTTTTTACAACTACCTAAATGGAGCTGGAAGAGATCATTCTAAATGAAATAAACCAGAAAGAAAAAGAGAAATATAGGAAATTTCATTTATACGTGAAATATAAAGAAACAAATGAACAAATAGATATCAATAAAATTCACAGGACACAAGACTGGAGCTACCAGGAGTTTAGGAGGGATGAGGGAAGGAAGCTGGGAACAAGGTGGTGGAAAAAAGCCACTAGCACCCTAGTGTTGTGTCTGGTGTGAAATACACACAGATTGAGATTTGAATGCAATTTCCTAAAGCACATATAGCAATGTAAGCAGAAGATAAAATTTAAAAATATTATTAATGAACTAAACAAAGTTTATCCTTCAAGATACACACTTCCAATAAAATGAACAGTTAAGCTAGAGACAGACAGAAAAATTTGCAAAAAGACACACATGATGAAGGGCTTACCCAAAACACTTAAAGAATTTAAAACTTAGCAATAGGAAAATAAACAACACCTTAAAAAGTGAGCTAATTCTAATTCAAACACCTCACTAAAGAAGATCCACAAATGGCAAACATCATTTTGAAGAGATGCTTCACATATCACAAAAAAAAAAAAAAAAAAAGGAAATTAAGCCAATGATGAGAAAATACCACACACTCACTAGAATCGTGACAATCCAGAACACTGATTACAGACAATAAAATTCTGGTGAGTAAGTATAGCTGCTTGAATCTGCTTTGAAAGACATTTTGGAAAATTCTTATAAAACTAAACCAACTCTTAACTTATGATCCAGCAATCACACTCGGGAATTTATCCAAAAACATTAAAACTTTAAGTCCACATAAATGTCTTTATATGTCTTTAGCAACTTTATTCACAATTAGTAACACTTGGAAATAATAAATATGTCCTTCAATTGATGAATGGTTAAAAAACTGAAACTGTGGTGCATTTAGATGACAAATGATTGTTCAGTGTTAAAAATAAATAATCCAGCTATTAAAAGACAGCAGCAACAACAATAAAAATAAGAAGCATATGCATATTATTAAGTGAAATAAGTCAATCCAAGAAGGATGAATTCCATCCATGTGACACTGTGGGAAAGGCAAAACCATGAAACAGTAAAAATATTAGTGATTGCTAATGACTAGGTGTGAGGAAGGGCTCAACAGAGTAAAGAAGAAAATTCGGAGATGAAACTAGTGTCTGAGACTCTAATTGCACATACATGGTATACAACATTTATTCACTCTCATAAAATATGTAATAGCAAGAGTAAATTATGATGTAAAACATGCACTTTAGATAATATAATGTCCCCAGTTTATTGATTGTAACAATATGTACTCTGGTGGGGGACATGGAGCATGGGGAGAAGCTATGGAAGTGCAAAGATGGCAGGACTGTGGGAACTCTTCCTCTTCATCTTGCTGTGAACATTTGTTCTAAAAATTAAAAGTTGTGGTCCCTTCTTATATTTGTTTACCTCTTTCCCTTACTCAGACTTTATTTTGCTCACTTTTACTTTCCTTAGATTACATAGCCCAATAAAATATTAACATATGTGATTTAGGTCTTTGTTTCCAAAGGAACCTGGACTAAAAAAGAGGACAATGTTAGTAGGAAAATAAATGGAGCATGTCTTTGGTTTCCAATAGTTAGCATCTCTAGAAGAATGGAGTCTAGTGTTAGCACAGACATTTGAGAGATGATTGAGAAAGAGAGGAGGAGAGACAGGAAGGGAGGCATGGAAGGAGTGAGAGAGGAAGGGAGGGAACAAAAAGAGGGATTTGGAAAAAGCTAGGAGACTTTGGAATTTTGCGGGTTTCAAATAAAGACTGCAATAAACCATGAGATATATAGGTAAACTGTAAATTTCAAAATAGTTTTATTAGAAACTGAATACTTAAGGTGATGTCCTTATCCCCAGGCAGTCTCCAAGAATGCTCTAATAATTGAAGAAGGGATTCTTATTAAGAATTTTAAGCAGGAATTGCTATGCAAATCAATTATGAGCAGGTGGCCCTCCTCATTGAAAATCTGGAAATAGATAATTAATCAGGCATATACTCACCAGGATAAGTGCACATGTTTTTAATTTTGTTCCAAACTATTGATAGTATCGCTTCGAAAGTGAATGCTCAACAGAAAACCTAGTAAAGTATTTTAATCTTTTAAATACTTTGACTTCTTTGATTATCTTAATAGGTAATAATGATTTTGAAGAAAAGGGTAAATTTTAAGAGAGCTTTTATAATTTGTTTCCTCTTGCAGAAGAACTCAATTAAATTTTTAAAATGGAGGTTTGCCCCCCAAATACACATAATTTGCAATTGTCAACTAACTCTTGAAACAGTATTTTTCATCTTCAAAACACCGAAGTGTTTATATATGAAAGCTATATTTTTCTAACATGATTTTCAAACCGGTAAAACCTAAAGTTTTTAATTTTGCTAGATTCCATATCATTCACTCAGTGTTAAGAAATCATCAGGCAATAATTTACCTTAGAGTTAAAATGGACGCTATCATTATGGAGGACAGATAAACATAGCATAAAAACAAAGCATTACACAACTTTTGCACTTTGAATAAAATTGTTTCTTTGTGTAAAGGCATTATTTTATATCTGTCATAGTTTTAGAAATTTAACAAAATTCTGCAACTAACACAATATAATTTATTCCTAGAAGAAAAAAAAAATAAAACTTTGAAAACACAAGATGATTTCTTCATTTGTATAGGAGTGGTAGCAAACCCAATAGACTTATTGAACATAAAACTTGAAATGCTATAATGCTCCTAAAGTGCTAAATGAGCCAGTCATGAATCACAGAGGACATAAATTACTAAAAGTGTTTGTATAATTGTAATGTATAAGTTCCTATTACAGTATATTAGTGTAGGCTTCTGAAGAAACTCTATAAAAGAATTTTACTTCCAAACTGTAGAAAATATATTTCCTTCTCCTGCATAAATAAATTTAAAGCCATTCATTCAGCTATTACAAGTGTTTATTCATTTGAACATGCAGCAGTATTCCATTCCTACAGCTTACATCTGCAGCATAGACTTGTAAGAGGGAGGATTTGCATGAGTCCAACAAAAACAAACTATATCTATATCCTGCAATAGGAAACAAATTGTGTGTGTGTGTGTGTGTGTGTGTGTGTGTGTGTGTGTGTGTTTGAGCCCTTAAAATCTGCCAGCTACAATTTTGGCAATAAGCAAGACATGTGAAATACCTGACAGCAAAGAGGTGTAGCAAGTTTAATATCAAAATAAATAGGCAATCAAATAATGTCTATTGCTGATAGTGATAAGTGTTTCAAAGAAAAATAAGAGGGTTAACATTGATAGGCAATTCCAGGGTGGAGTTTAATTTCATTTAATTAAGTTAAAATGTTTAAGTTAAATTGTTGTGTCAAAAATACTATCATAAAAGAAGAGAGGAGGAGTGGAGAAATTATGGAACTAGGAAAATCATACAGGTCAAGTCCAGAATGTTATGCTGGTATTTTCACCTAGTTGGTTGTAAGGGAAGCGGTATGACATGTTATATTATATATACAATACGTATGTAGTTTGGTGGTTATGTATGTAATTTTATGATGCATGGGATATGGTACGTGAAGACAAAGTGTCAAAACCAATTTTCTCAGCACCCATATGAAGTTGGAGTACTTATTTCCTAGTATGGAGAGAACATTGAGTAGAAAGAACATTGAGTAAAATGGTCAAATGATTATTAATGTTCCATCAAATGATGAATGGGAATACTAAGTACAAAGCCTAAGAGGTGAAAGATGGTAATATACTTGAAATCAATGTCATCAAAAATCATAGAGGTGGATCATTCATGAATGGGAATGAATAAATAAGTTAACCTTACTAGATCATCTTACACCTTACTAGGACTTGGATTCATGAAAGCTACTATATATCCAATTTACAGTTTTTAGTGAAGTAGAGTATAATTAAAATGTGATATTGCCATAACCAATGCAATAAAGGAGAAAATGGGAATACATTTCTAATGAAAATGCTGAAAAGTAGAAAAATGTGAAAATAAATTTTAAGAGAGAATTTCAAAAATAACAATGATGAGACTGAAACATGAATTTGAGGGAAAAAGCATTCTGAAGTATGATTATTCCTTTGAGAAAACTCAGATGTATCCACAGTAGCAGAGAAAAATCTGTTTTTACAAAGGTAAAGAGATGTAACAAATTTGCAACCAAGAATTTTCTGTTAGAGCAGGATAACAGCTTCCTAGAAAACAGAATATATAAAAAATTATATAGAAAACAAATTAGGAAGGTTTGGAAGTAAAATAGATCATATTAAAATAAGAGTTAACAAAGACACGTGATAAAAAAAAGTTTGAGAAATGTATGCATTTGACAGAGACCTATTATAACAGAAGCTTCCAATTCGTGTTTTTATGCTTTTAAGGACAATCTAGCAAGATGTTTATATATTTGTGTGTGTGTGTGTGTGTGTGTGTGTGTATATACATATATATATGTGTGTGTGTGTGAATGTTTCATCAGGATTAAATTTAAATATGAAAAGGTCTTAAAATTAAAAGAAAAATGCATACTATATGCTATATTAACAAATATACAGAGCAGCTTTTTTGACTGAAGAATATTATTTGACACAATGGGCATCATTTCAAAATTATGAAAGAGCAAAACAATCAATTCATCAAGGTAGCATAACAGTTATTGACTTTTATGCACCTAATAATAGATTCTGGTGTCCATGAAATAAAAAACTTCTAAGGTATAAACTTTAGAAAATAACTAGAAAAAAAAATAACAATATGTTACTATACTCCTTATGTAATATATACACAAATAGCAGAGCAATAATAATAACAGCAGAACAAATTATCAACTAACTGGAAGTGACTGATATATAGAACAGTCCCAACGAAAGTATATTATAGATACGTTAACCAATAACTTTCTTTGAGAAAATCAAATTGATAATGTTCTAGTCAAAGCTACAAATATCAGGAATGCGAGTAGTCTATTCTTTGAAAGATAATAATTGAAGTTCATTCAAGAAGAAACCGAAATTATAAAGAGATTTACAAAACAGTATATTTCAGATTGAAAAATCATGCCCACCAAAAAACGTCCAGACTGAAAGCTTCTTATAGGAAATATTGCTACATATTTTAGAAGAAATACCAATTCTATACAAACTCTTTAGAAAATTTAAAGGGAGAAAATACTTTCTCCCTTCATCAAGGAAGCATTACTTTCTTAGCATAACAAGAAAACTACATACAAATATTATTGATGAACATTGATTAAAAGTCTTAAAATTTAATTAAAAAACCGAAAATATACAAAGATGTTTATATGTGATGAGAAAGCAAGGTTTGACACAGATATGAAAAGAGCAAAACATTTAAAAATATAATAACCTACAAAAAGCTATATGATGTGTTTAACAGGTATAGAAAAATGACATTCTCTAAGGATAAAGCTCTTACCTGTGAACAGAAAATAATTTACTCATTATAAAGGATATCTACAAAACAAAGAAACAGAAGTTTAATGTTAAAATCCTGAATATTTCCTCCCTAGAATAAAGAAGATAAAAAGTGCTCACTGTTACCAATATTTTTCTTGAAGTTTTATGTTTTTAAATTGTTCATTATTTGTAATCATTTTTAATGCTTTTACCATGAAAATTAGTTTAAAAGAGAGAATATTTAATCATCTCTTCTATCCATACCTACTTGTAAGTCAACAATTTAGTCTATGTCTTATTTCATCTATACCTATTCACTGCGCCCCAGGATTAATTATGAGAATTTATAATCTTTGTTTGATAGTGATATTTACTATTTCCTTGTTCACAATGCTATATTTATTGTAGGACATTGAAATTGTGCCTCAGTCTATATAACACATCAAATCCACCACCAGAATTTTCAGTGTCCTTTGAGGATTCTCAAAATAATTATGCTCAGTGAAATAAGTCATGCAATAAGAACGTGTAATGTTTGATTTTACAACTGTAACATTTAGAATAAACTTACTCATAGTCACAGAAAGTCAAAAAATTTGATTTTCGTGGGCCATTATGACCCCAGAACTCCTACACTTGGTTCTAAATGGCATTTGTCATGCCATATTGAAACATGAATTCTTTTATTCTATCTTGCTGTAATAGGTATCCTTGAAGTTACAGACATTTGAACTCTCAGTTATTGGTAAAAATTCTATCACACAATTAGTCTTCAAATGTGCTGCAATGAGATCTAAGTTTTATATGATCTAACCACCCATTTAACTTCTATAACCTCATCACTGTTTCTCTTCACTTAGTCATGGTGACCTCCTTGCTATTCCTCAGATATGATAAGCATGAGTCAAACTTCAGGCCTTTGTGATAACCAATCCCTTTGTCTGGAGTGGTCATTTTAACAAAGTTATTGGCAAATCCCCTCAACTTTTCAAATCTTTGTTCAAATGTCACTTTTACTTTAACTACACTGAACTTTCTATTTAAAATTTTGGCTCCCTGTCCCTGTCCAGTAACCTTGATTTTTCTCAGTCTGATGTTTTCTGTTGCTGTTGTTGTTGTTCCCCATTACACTCATCATTGTTGACCAAAAATGCAGTTTTCTCGTTTTGGTTTGTATATTTCCGTTTGCTTTGTCTCCCAGTTGAAATAACACTACACAAAATCCGGTGTTTTGACTAGTTTAATCTGTGGTTGTACGTACCACATAGTAAGTGCTTAATAAATATTTGACAAATTACTGAAAAGATTAATGCTGAAATCATGTATAATTTTATAAATAATTCTGACAAAATTATTTCTTCAAAATATGAGATATAGAAACATGCTCAGTGTTACTTTCAAATAATCTATAGTATATAATGGACAACATACATGAAACTTGAAGGAGCACTCATTTAAATTATCAATTTGTAACTAGTCAAAAGTCCACATTCCTGTACTTTTACATTACCTCTGAAGACACTAAATGAACCCTCAAAAGGAAAGTAATTAAAAAATGACAACGTTTTTATAGATAATTTAATAAAATTAAAGGCTGTTCAGTTATATAGAATATCATCAGCAATCATAATAAATGTTTTTAATAAGCATGAAATTATAACTCTGAAGAGTTCTAAAATTAAAACACCTGCTAAGGGCAAGATGAGAACAAACATCGTTTTTCCAGGTAAGTGGAAAGCAATACCACCTTGAATGAAAGCATATGAATTTGTTCATATTGAAAATAAAGAAACAAGGAACCAGCAATCATGTAAAGTCATATTTAGATTTCTAAAGAACTCTAAAATCAATGGTATACATCTTTTAAATGCTACATAATGCTATATAATGACAGCATGACAGGTTGTGACAAATAGCACTTTAAAAGCTTTGCTCATAATGGAACTGAAGGTTTCATTTTCCTATAATTTTATATATGTCATTAATTTGCTATATATGGATACAACATATTACTAAACAGATGTTCACCAAGGACTAAATCATTTTAAATTGAACATCATCATATTTTGAACCTACAATATTAATCATTTTTTAATCCAAGTTTCATAATTGACTAAAAAGTTTACTAGTTGTCAACAGAATTTTCAAAAAATATATGTTAATATAATGTTTGGAAAAGTAAATCTCTACTAAAACTACATTTAAATAAAAATATTTGCCAATATTTGTTTATAAACTGCAAATGTAATCTTACAAGCTAAATATCTGATCAATACACACAATATAAAAAGTGTTGAAAATTAGAAAAAAAATCACATATACAGTTGATCTTTGTTGAAGGTTTTGATAAAGAATATTTGGTCTTACTGTTCGTTTTGGGTATATGCACTAATTGGAATGGATAACTATTGCAAATATGTTTAAAAATAAATATTTGCCACAATGTGGAACTAACTTGAGCTTTTGTATCCCTACTACAAATTCAAATCTGGAGAAACTTTTTAAGAGAAAATACTAACCAATTAAATAATGAAAACAAAATCTCTGAGAAGACTCAAAGCAGTGTTCCACTAATATCTTTTTACTTTTGTGTCTGTCTTTGCAACAGTTTTTAACTGATTCCACTGCAGAAGTCACCTCAAATGATAATAGGGTTGCAAAAACAGTGAATGTTTAAGGACTGGATGAAAATTCTTTGGAGAGAACAGTTCACTAAGGTATAATTCCTACCTATGTTTTTCTCTAGACATCTAGGGCTGATGGGTGGCAGATTATTGAAACACCCTCTGATTAATGATGCTTCTTTGTAAGGTTTTAAAATAAACCCTAACCATAGGATTTGTTTTACAGAATAACATCAAATGGGGTGATCAATATAAGTCTGAAGTAGTTGTGATTCTGGATCCTTGGTCTCATTGATGCATTTCTCATAAAATTCTCCAAATGACTCATGGACTGCAGACTAGCCTTCATTCTTGCTTTAGTCCTCATTACCATGTAGAGTAGTCATAGATGACAGATGTGTGACAGAAATATACATAGTGTTCTTTGTTCTTCAGTGATGTTGTGTAGTTGATATCTGGTCAATAGGATTTGGACCGACAGTTTGACAATCACTTCCAGACTTGGTCCTAGAGAATATTTGCGTTTTTTTCTTCCAGTTTTTCTGAAGAATCCTGCCTAACTCAATGTGTAGCAGTGATATTAAAAGGAAAGCTTTCCCAAGACTCTTTGTATAAGCAGGAAGCTTTTCAATAATTAATGCATTTTACCAAATCAGAAACAAAAATTCATTGTAATTAATGATCTCATGTTCATTAATGACCTTGTTTTTCTTTTTTTTGTTTTTTTTTTAAATTTTAGTTCTGGAGTAAATCCTGACATACCCTTACTTTACCCCAGTTTGATGATCTGAAGTGAAAGTGATTCCACAGGTCAAAATAACTATACCCATGAAAACTATAATTATTTTACTAAAAGAAGACAATATAGCTCTATATACAAATTAAAGTGTTATTATTAGCACAGAATGAAAATTGAAAAAAAAATATAAGATCATTTTATATCCTGTTATATGTATATATATATATATATATATAAAGAGAGCGCTTTAGAAAAAATAATATATGCACATATAAAGGAAAAAAAAAGCAAAGATACCACGTTAAAAAAACATTATTAAAATCACAAATGATAAAAAAGATAGATTAATAAGTGGTGAAATAAATAAATATAAAAATATTTCAATGCTAACAGTAAGTACCAAAAAAAAGAGTCTGTATGTGGGTGTGTGCAATTTTTAAGTTTGGAAGAAATATTTTAAACTAGGTATTTGCATCTGCTAGGTATTTTACATCAAGCAGAACTAGTGATTAAATTTAAAAGCAATATCAATTCACACAATGATGCATGCTAGGTCTTGGAACATTTGTCACATATTAAAAAAAATTGCAAACAATTCAGTTTATGTAGAGGAGACTGAATTATGTTTCCATATTTTGAACAAAATAATAAATGAACACTGCAAACATTTACTTAATTCTTCCATTCTGAATTTCCTAAACTTGAGGAGTATTTATTTTTAAATAAATTCCAAGTGGACTTTTCATGGATTCTGGAAAAACAAGCCATATTGTTGTAATGTATCTTTACTATTAATTTAACTTTTGATGGCACTTAGGTATGAAATTAGTTGAACTTGTTCCAGTTATTCTTTAATTAGTCAACACATGTGATAATGTGTGAGTGTATTTAGTTTAGACAGTTTTACATTTCTACCTGATTTTTAAGCAGATGTATTTTTAATAAATTATGATCTGCTGAATCTATTTGAAGTTTTATAGAATGGACTTTATGTGAACTAAAGACCTTCATCTTTATCTTTTAAAAGAAATAAAGACAGATGTCTAAAAATGTTCCAAAGAAGTGATGTATGATTGTTAAAATAAAACTGGTAATACATTTTAGTGAATTTCTGGTTATATTTCCTCATCTTTGTTTAAAATTGCCTCCATTTCAGATTCTACTACTAGTTCACATTGATGACTAATAGAAGAGGAAATATATTTTCTCTGAATAAAATGTATTTTTATTCACTGAACAAAAATATAAATGTAAAATTTTAACAGTTTTTATGACTTTAACCAGAAGTTAAATACGATTAAAACAGCATTTTAAATAAAATTATAGCACTTTGTAACATTGAGTAGTAAGTGACCAAAAACATTGCTTAAAAAAATAAGTTTTACGTTTTTATCCTTTGAGATGGGTTTGTAAGTGCTTTTTGGTTAACTTACATATAAGTTGCTTTAGTGTATCATCATACCATTTTATTTTAATGTATAAAGTTTCTATCTCTTTAAGACTTTGCACACTTAATAAAAATAAAGCTGCAAGTAGATTTATACATCTAATCCTCATTTAGAAATAAGAATATTACTGCCCATTCCAACGACGAATAGATGTATGATGCAGTGAGGACTTTATAAATTTTTTGACACAACTTATATAGTAAGGGGAACTGTCATAGCCTACTTCTAATAGCAATTTACAATGCCAATTTGATTTTGATATCAGACAATATTACAAAGAATATACGTAATTTATATTTAATATAGATTTTGAAATTTCAACACTCTACATCATATATACATTTATATATACATATTTTTGTATATACACTACAGACACAGTTGATACTTTCATAACACAAGTTCTAACTATGAAGTCCACTTTTCCTGAATAGGCATTATGTTTACAGATTTATCTGCAAGTTAGACATAATAATTTGTGTTGGTCAAAAAAATTTAACCTCCACATAATGAATTATATCAAGTTACCTATATAAACACTTGATCACCAATGAAGATCTATAACTTGGATTGAAGACAAGTGGCTGATTAGTGATGGTTCATGAAATATCTGTTATTATTCAAAGGGAGATAAGAAACGTGCTAAAAAATAAATCACTCATTAGACACACTGTTTACTTCAGTTGGTTTTTATTTTTCATACCAAACCTTTCTCAAAGAAGGAAGAGATGATTTACCTTTTCTCTAAAGCTGCTTGTCTCATCTTGGACCAATATCAAGTAGTTCATAAAGCAACTACTGTGAGTAGCACACCATAAATTAAAAATACATTATGCTATTCCTAACAGTGTTTAGTGAAATTCTGTGCAGCTATATTAAATTGATGTAGTAAAAGAAAAACATGTGAATAGATCATCTTTAATGAATATCTGTTTCCAAATTTGTCTCTTTTTTTACATTCCTTCAGGTACTTTCCCAATAAGGTGCAGTGAAGTTCTGGCAAAAACAAACAAACAGAAAATGCCAGAAGCACTATAAGGTCAGCCCTAGGCAAAGAAACTGACTTAGAGTCCACCTTACTGAATCCAAGGAATTGTGCTGAAGACAATGAATCTATTACCCTGAGGCAGTGACCTCAAATTCTTTAGGTTAGAAAGTTTCAAGAACAGTTTGCATTGGTTCATTACATTTAGAATTTAACAAAATGTTATTTGCAAATTTATAAACTTGATTTTTTAAGGAGTAATGACTAACATTCAAATTAATTTTATATTTGAATATTGTTAGACATTTGTAGTAAATTGACTCTCCATTCATCTTAGGAAATAGAACTTATAAAATGTATTTTTTCAGATCTGACATTTTTGATTAGTTGACATTGCAGCATAAATACAATAGAAAAGGCAACATTAAAGTATACAACATTTTCAGCAAATACATTAGAATAGCCTAATATGAATCAGAATGTCCAGACTACAATAAGATCTTGCCTTCAATTCAGAGTAAATTATAAAGCAAATGATATACTACTAAATTCAGGGATATCAACATTCAGTTAGATATTTAATATAATTTTTATTGAGATTTCAGGATCATCCATATTCTACCAGATCAGCAGTATCCTAATTTTTGGTCATGGATTCTGCTAAAATAATATACTCCTAATGAGGAGTAACGTTATGAGTTTACACTGTTTTAAATAGTCAAGAATGTTTAACTGTTATAAGGAGGATAGGGAAAACATGACATCAGTAAGAGCATGCTGAATGCCAGAAATTCTAATAAAAATACTTTCCCATATATTTTGAGTTAAAACAAGAGGTCTCCAAAACATCTCTTTAAATCATTATTTCCTAAATTTATTCTTATACTTTTTATACTCTAAAGTCGAGGATTCAAGTTGCATGATAGATGTTACCCAAAAACTATTCTGATGAATTATTTTTCAAAAGTTCCTAATAAAAGACAAACTCAAAGACAAGTATTGTAATTTAATTAACAGGCTGAATTTAATCTCCTGTTTCATCATAGTATCAGACACTAATGATATTTGTGTAATCTTATTTAACGCAGTAGATCTCATCTTTCAGATATTCTCATCAGGGACAACTAAAATGAGAACTTCTGTAATTATGTGTCTAACTGCATAAATATAGGACTACATTAGACCAGATCATCTTTTGGCTGCAATAATAGCTATGAATAGAAATCATACATATATTTGATGGACCTATCGATGAAGTGACTCCAAAGTTAAGATATGCAGAATAGTAATTGCATAGCAAAATAAGATAAAGAATCCAATTAAAAAAATCCAGATCTTGTTAACTATTTTATTTTTACATGTGTAGATTAGGAGTTTACATAACAGTCAACCAAAATTCAATTTTATACTTTCAAATATTTAACAAATGTAAGAAACCTAGAAACTATAAAGAACATGTACTTGTAAAATAGAGTTGTACCCATGACTTGTGGAAAGGGCAAAGAAAAACAATACAAACAAAAATTAACTCTTCTCAAAAGTTTTAGTTATTATTATGTATTTTATTTTATATAATAAAAGTGTCATAGCTATAACCAAGTACAGCATTCTCATGTTGACACATGAGAAAAAATTTTTACATAAGTTATAATGCCTTAGTTTGGTGATTAATTCAAAACAATTCTATTACCAGCTTTTGTGTTCTTGCAGTGATTGTCACTATCAACAAATGAATTAGGAACTAATGATGATTCAAAGTGGCATTCAGAGAGAATATTCCATTCTTAACATATTTCATATACTCTACATAAGGCAAATTAAACCAAAATAATCTTTAGGTAACATTTGGAGGACATTTATATTTACTAAAGTTCTATAAAGTACCATCTCCATAGTCTTGGTATTGTGTTAAACATAATAAGGACTAAAAGTGGCCTTTACTTCAAAAATAATGTAATATACTAATATGAGATAGGGAAGCATCTCTTCTCCAAGAAACATGATATGCCAATTGACTTTACTGAAGAAACCTCAATGCATTCATTCTCTTCTACTTTACTCTATTTAGGCTGCTATAAAAGAAATGCCATGGAACAGGTGTGTGATACACAGATGTATTTCTCACTATTCTGGAACTGAGACTCAAGTTCAAAGATGACCAGTTTTGGTGTTTGGCGAGAGTTCACTTCTATACAGGCTGCAACTTCTCACTATAGCCTCACATGTAAAAGAGTTGTTTGAACTCTCCAGGTCCTTTCATGCAAGGGCACTAATCCCAATTGCACAACTACTTAATGATCTACTTAACTCCCAGAGATCCCACCTTTTAATCTCTTAATACCTTCATTTGGGGGCCTATATATCTTTCTTTTTCTTTACCCTTTTATATTTTAAATCACTATGCTGAGAATTACATCCCCAGAATTTATTTACCTTAAAACTAGAAGTTCATACTATTTGACCACCTTCACCCATTAAATAGATTTATTTCAACATGTGAATTTTGTTTGAATAGGATAATTCAAGCCAAAGAACATATAAACAATGAGACACAGAGGCTACATATATATATATATATATATGTATGCATCTATATACATATCTATATATGCATACACAATTGTAGTTGCAATTGTAATTGCTTCTGTATGTTCTTAAATGAGTCATTTGAGTAGCTCTTTCCTATTTAGTTTTTCTGAGCCCAAGATCATTCAGTCTATGGTGGTTTACCTAACATATTCAGGAATATATTTCTTGAGAATCTTCCTTTTGTCTTTCCCACAGGACATAGCACAATTTGTAATGGATGGATTGATGATAGATAGATAATAGATAGTTACACACATGTGTAATGATGCCAATGTAGATCAATTCAAGATTGGAAAAGAGAAAATATTGTTTGTTTGTTGTTATTTAAGACCATTTTTAGCTCACATTCTGGCTCACACTAGGAACTCAATCAAGAATTTTGGAATTAGTTAATGAACTAATGAATGGATAGTTACTGCATGAAGGTATCTGTCTTTTCTATTATGATCACATCTTTTTTTTCTAGAATGTTACGTATTTCCTTTAAGTGACCCTACTTTTGTTTTGTTATTAAGCAAATTACTTTGATGATGTGCACCACAGCCTACATCCAATTTGAGGAACTGTGAGAGACATGGAAAACTTTTAGACTTGCCCCTAAACCTATTATAATGATGAAAATATAGTTTCCCCCAGAAGCTCCAGTTTTACTTGTTTTTAATCATATGTTTAAAGCTTAATAACACTATCCAAAACTGTGAAGCTTAAGGTACACCCCCATAGCTGAAGTGGCTAAGGTGGCTAAGTTGTAGGCCATACAAAGCATAAAGCTCATGGATCAGGTTTGTGAATGGGAAACACAGGTAATAAAACAAAAGCTGTTAAGGATCTGATTTTTTTCCCCCTTTACTTGAAAGCTAACACATTTAGCCTGACTTCACAGATGCTGATAGAAGGCTTTTGATTCAGAAATAAATGACAGTTTATTACGGCAATAGCAATAGACAATATTAGCAGTATTAATCAGTGTGTTCATTTTCTCTGCTCCCCAATTCCCATGTGATGATGCAAAAGGGAGGCAAATAATATCTGCGAACACAAGGGGTTTTATTAAAATATGGAAATGTTTGCAAGCTCTATTCTAAACAAGGAAATATTTGCAATCTTCCTTGAAAAAAATATTATCTTCATTTTCCAACATGGTCCACATATAAATATCTTCCAACAGACAGTCTAGAACAGATAATAGGTGCAGAAACATTGGGGTACAATGGAAAATTGTCTCCTAACAAATTTACTTTGTGATTTCCCTTTTGGACAGAGTAAAAACATTGCAAGATATCATATGAAACAGATGAGTTGAATGTGGGTTGTTTTATAAGTCTAATATGGTTATAGAGTTCTGTTACCAGTAAATTTAAGGCAACTTTTGCAAGTTGGGGTAAAGAGTTTATCAAATTCTCAACTTATATCCCCCATAGGGATATCTTTGGAGGGAACATCTCTAATTGAGTTGGGGTAGGGTTTTAAGAGTATATCTCCATTTACTATAGAAGCAGAACAAAATGCAAGAGGAAAATTTTCATATGGAAACCACCTGGTCTTGAGTGGAATATAGAATAAAATACATTTGTTCTATATTTGAGTACTCGCTTGAAAGAAAATTTGAATTCCTCCTAGTAGGATTTATATAGGAGAAGCGTAGCTTAGGGTTTACAGAAGATTATGAAACCAAGGGAAATTTCTTTTAGATAAGAAAAAGACTTTAAAGTGCTTTTATTCTTGCAAATATTAGATCCTATTTATCTCTTCACAAGTTTGTTTTGATACTACATATAACCTAGTTCAAATGTAATAAAAATATAAGGATTTACCTTCAGAACTACAGGGAGTCTGATGGTAGTTGAATCGGTGAAAACAAGTTAGAAAAGAGGGTCTACAAATTATTTTTTAAAAAATTAGAAATGGTAGATAAATATGACAGCACACAGACAAAGGGAGAAAGAAGTAAATCAAAGCTGTTTAGAGTGGTCAAACGATAGTTTTTGGAACTGATATGGAAATTGTCATCCTTTGGAAGAAGCCATTTGGGACAGTTGATATTTTATAACTAATTTTCAAAATAAGGACATCAATGAAAATCTAAGCTGCAGCAGGAGAATGACTCTTATTTAAAAATGGAGTTTTCTAAATGTTCATGTTAACAGTTTGAGAGATGAGAAAATGTGGGACTGTAACCACAAGATTCTTACACTGACATCTTACACTGGCATAATGACATCATAATAGAGAAGACTAGGACAACATGTTAAAATAAAGAAAGTATAATGTAAGCTACATGATCTACTTTTTTAAGTTACTTTATTAGAAGCTGTGTGCTTTTCTGTGAATGGAGATCAGACAGTTTTCTTCCTTTGTCTCTCAATTGCTAATGTATGTTTTGTCCACATACAGATAAAGTTGCAGGCATAGTTATTAATGTGTATTTTTGGTAAGTTCATAAGCATATGTATGCATATATGTGTATATGCATGCATGTGTGTATATAAATATGTACACACATACATATATATATATATGTTTATGAATCCTTAGAATAAGAAAAGAGAATAGAGCTCATTATCTTGTGTTTGCTACCAGCCTGGGACTTCTCTGCTTAGATGATTTGTGAATATTGCAGTTACAAAACTATTTTCTATTCTATAATACAGTTCTGTCTTTCTGTATAAAGTAAATAAAAGTGTGATCTATTTGCAAGAGAATAGCTTAAGATATAGAAACAAACTCAGACTTAAAGTGAAGATATGGAAAATGGTACTCCAAACCAATGATGAATCTAAAAAGCAGGAATCACTATACTTGTATAATATAAAATAAACTGCTGGACAAAAAAGTAACAAAAGATAAAAATGAACATTCTATAATGTAACAGGAATCATTACAACAGAGACAGAACACTTATGAATACATGCACCCAGCATAGGAGCACCCAAATTTATCAAACAAGTATTAACAGATCTAAAGAGAGAAAGAGAGAGAGAGAGAGAGAGAGAGAGAGAGAGAGAGAGAGAGAGAGAGTGATAGTCAAACATTAATAATATGACATTTTAACACCCCAATTAACAGCAAAGGACACATCATTTAGACAGAAAATCAGTAAAGAATAGCTTTACATGTCAAATTAAATGAGATGGATTCAACAGATGCTTTCATGATATTTTAACCCAAACAGTAGAATACACATTATTTCCAACAACTCATGGAACATTATCAAGAATAGACCTGACATTGTGATCCAAATAAAATCTCAATAAATTTACAAATATTGAAATAATATTCAGCATCTTTTAGATCACATTAGCATTAAACCAGGAATCAATCAAAAGAGAAAAGAGGGAAAAACCTCAAAGGAATAAAGAATGTACAGTATGTTATTTACGAAGCATTGGATCAATGAGGAAATCAAAGGTGAAATTAATAAACAGATGGAATCAAATAAAAATGAATATGCAACTAATCAGAACCCTTGAAATACAACAGAGTAATACTAAGAAATTTGTATCAGTGCAATCTTTGTATCCTCAGGATACAAGAAGAATAAAACATAAATAACCTAAGCTTTCATCTAAAGAAACCAAAAAAATAAAAATAAAGTGAAACTAAAATATAGTAGAAGGAAATAATAAAACAGCATAAATAAGTAAAATAGAGATCAAAAAAGATGTTCAATAAAATCAACGAAACCAAGAGTTTGTTCCTTGTAAAGATAAACATAACAAAGAAAGTACGGGTCAGACTCATAATAAGGAGAGAAAAAATACAAACGAATAAAATAAAAAGTCAGACAGGAGAAATTACAATGGTATTGCAGAAATATAGACAATCGTAAGATAATACCTTGACATCTTTGTGACAAAAAACTTGATAATATAAATGAACAAATTCTTGGAAACATAACATTCTGAGATTAATTCAGGGAGAAATAGAAAAACTGGACAAATTAAATATAAAGAAGACATTTGAAAGTTATCAAAAATCTTCCCAAGCAACTAAAGCTTTAAACTAGATGATTTCATTAGTGAATTACAGCAAACATTCAAAGAATATTTAAAAAAACTCAGTTCTCAAACTGTTCTGAAAAATCGAAGAAGCCAAACTTCCAAATACTTTTTATGATGCAAGTATTACTCTTATTCCAAAACCAGACAAAGTCCTTGCCTAAAAGGAAAATTTCAGATCTATGTCTTTGATAAATACTGATGCAAAAATCCTCAACAAAATACTAGCAAACTGAATTCAGTAACTCAGCGAAAGAATCATATACCATGGTCAAGTGGGGTTTATTTGGGGAATGGCAAGATGGTACAACATATGCAAGTGAATTAATGTAATACACTGCATCAACAAAAGGAAGGGCAAAAATCATATGATCATCTTAACAGATGCAAAAATTGCATTTGATAAGATTCAACAACATTTTATGTTAAAAATTCCAAGGAATGGGAATAGATAAAACATATTTATCATAATAAAGGGTTTAAATGACAAACCCACAGAAAACATCACATATAGTGAGAAAAATCTGCATTTTTTTCAAAGATTAAGAATAAGACAAAGACATTCACTCTTTCCATTACCATTTAACATAGGGTTGAAATTTATGGCCAGTGTAATTAGATAAGAAATTGGAAAGGAAGAAGTTTCACTATTTGCAGATGACATGCTAGTATAGCGTGAGAACCCCAAAGACACCAGTAAGGAGATGCTTGGAGCGATAAATGCATATAATAAAGCAACAGGCTACAATATCAATATTTTTAAAAAGCTTATATATCTATATGCAAGTAAAACATTTGCAGAAAGAGAATTGAGGAAACCAATCTTATTTATAATTGCATTAAAAATAGCAAAATAGCTTGGAATAAACATAAAGAAGTGAAAGACTTGCATTCTGAAAACTGCAAGATATTGTTAAAAGTAAAAGATAAAAATAAATTGAAAGATATTTTATTCTCTTGGACTGGAATAATTAATAAAGTAATAAGCCCATATTACCAAATCAATAATACAGATTTAATGCAATCCCAATGAAAAACTCAAGGATCCTTCACAAATATAGAACAAAAAATCATGAATTTTATCTGAATTATAAGAGATCTTAAATAGAAAAATGTGAGAAATAAAGAACAAAATAGATATGTCAAGCTCCCTGACTTCAAACTATACTACAAAAGAATAGTAACCAAATCAGTATGGTATTGTAATAAGTACAGACATGCACCAACGAAACGAAACGAACACTACCTTAACAACATATTAAAAGATTAATTCAAAATACATTCAATGTGTAAGACCTGAACCATAAATATATTAAATATCAAAGGAACAGCATTTGTAAACATTGACCTAAGATGTTTAATGGAGTTTGACTCCAATGTAAAGGGAAGTAAAATCCAAAATAAAGAAATAAGATTACAACAAACTAAAACCTTCTGCTTGGTGAAAGAAACTTTCATCAAAACAAGAAGACATCCTACTGAACGGGACACGATCTTTACACAGAATACATCTACTAAGGGATTAATACCAAAAAAAATGAAGAACTCAAAACTCAACAATTGAAAAAAATCTCCTTAAAGAACTGGCAGAAAATTTTAATATTTACTTCTCCAAGGAAGACATACTGAGCTAATGGGTACTGGAAAAGATGTTCTACTTCTCTTGTTATTAAGGAAATGCAATTAAAAAAAAAATAAGAAAAAAAACTGCATACCTGTGAGAATGGATATAATACAAAGAATGGAAGAAACAGGCACTGGAGAGGATGCACAGAAAAAGGAAACTTATACACAGTTTGTGCAAGGGTAAAATGATTCAACCATTATACAGATTTCTCAAAAAATTGACAATGGAAATACCATATGATCCAGTTATTATTTCCTGGATGTTTACACTTAAAAACACAACAATACATATTCACAAAGATATACAAAGCCTCATGTTCATTGCAAGATTATTTGCAATAGCCAAGATCTGGAGACAACTGAAGTGCCCATAAACAGATTAATGGATACAGGAGATAGAAACATACATACATACATACATATAGATATAGATATAATAAAAAAGTACTCATCTATCAAAAGATGGATTTCTGAATTTGCAATAGCATGGATGGACCATGAGGAAATAATGCTTAGTAAGATAAACCAGAAGGAAAAAGACAGACATTGAATTATATTCATATTTGGAATACAGAGAAACCAACCCAAAAAGTAAAGCAAATCAAGCAAAAATAGACATTTAGTCATTAAGAGCAAATTAGTGGTTACTGGATGATAAGGGCAATTGGCCAAATTAGCTAGTAGATCAATTGTATGGTGAAAGATCTGAAATGGTGGTGAAATTCATCTTAATGTACTATGAATAAATGTAGATTTACTCTGATGCACATTAAACCTACACAATGTTGACTTAATGTCTATTCAATAAATTAATTAAAAATATTCCTACTAGGTTATACTGATGTAGTCAGGTCATTTTGTTACTGATTAAGAACAAATAAACAGAAATTGTTAAAATTTGGAGAGTCAACTACAGAACTGAATTTTCCCTTGCATTCTGAAATTTATATAAGCAATACTAAACTCAATGCATTTGTATTTGTTTCAATATTTTATTTCAATGTTATTTATATCTCTAATTATACTGCTTAAGAGTCAAAAAATAGAAATAATTCCACACAAATTCCTGACATCGTCCCTAATAAGAATTTATTCATGTTAAATGTTAGCAGCTTCAGTTTTTCTATAAAGTGTATGTTTGGTTGAATAAAAAGTAGAAACTAAAAGGGTAAATCGAATTCTAGGAACAAAGATTAGAAGAGAAAATATAGAATAAATTTCCATTAGAAAAGATAATAAAAAGATAGGAAACTATGAAAATTAAAATGGAAGCCTCAAGAAACAGCAAAAAAAGCATTTAGAAAAAAATAAATGGACAGAAAATCAATGCTGACTATAATAATAGCTACTTTTTAAAAAATTTTGCCTATTTAAACTAATAAGAAAAAGAAATGTTTACATTTAAGGATAAAACTTGTCATTTTGTTATCTGTTTAAAGTTATGTCACACAAAGTACTACAAACATAAAGATATAGTCGCAGCCTGTTGTGTTTGAATGTTCAATTTGCAAATGTTAAAGGAAATTTTCTGATAGTGGTCTTCACATCATTCTAGTCCTAGAATTATGTATGTTCATTAACAAATACTGGTCTAACGTTTTTAAGTTGTGGATTATTTTTATATTTCTGCCAGTTCTTTCTAACACTCTTTAACCCCCGCTTTTTATATCCAGATTAACGTTATGTATCTAATTTAACTTTGTTTTACTGCCTTGAGGGTTTTTGGGTTTTCTTTCCGCCTTCTCTCCTTCCTCTTCTCCTCATCTTCCCTTTTGTTAAGTGATTGTTTTTCAAATCCCATATTTTCACATAAAAAGCATAATTCTGAAGCTCTCAACAACAATTTCCTCATCCAGGTGATGAGGTAGATCAATATTTAGAAGTTATTAGTTAAAACATGCATTAAGTATACATTTAAAAATAAATCAATCACATAGAAACCCATCACATTCAGATATATATACATATATTAAATTTAAACCATTCAGCCTACATTTTCCAAACACGTATTTTTGTTAGTACTCGGATTAAAATATTTCGTCAATTTTTATAAGACAAAGTTTGAAAGAGGATGAGAGCTTTGCTTTCAAAAATTCAGATTGACTTCAGTGATTTTTTAAACTTAAAGACTGCCATAAAATAATATTTAAAAAATTCCACACTGTAAAGTTTTCTGACTTGTGTTCTGTTACAAGGGCAGATAAAGTAACCTCCGTTCCTCTTTCAGATTATCAGCATGAAGGGTTGTCATGTGAAGTGGAGGACTTTGGAATTATTTCTGAAGGTACGGCCTATGTGGAGAGTACATGTGTAGTGGCACCTCTTTTTGGAGGCTTTTTCCAGTGAGCAGCAGGCGATTCCATGCATTAGATTAAACATCAGAATGGTTGCAGAAATTCTTAACAATCTTATAAGCAAGGGCAAGAGAGACTGCACAAGGCCAATTACACATTTTAAATGACCATTAATTATGGTAGTTTTTTATGTTCAAGTAATGTATCTTTTTATAAACCCAGCATATTTCAGTAATTACCACAAACAGTTCTCTTAAAATCATGGTTTACCACATATTTGCAGCCTTTTCACATAGTTCATACAATTAACAGGCTAAACATATTCATATATATGCATGTATCTTAAATACATATAAATGCCACTTATTTAAAATAAATTTTAATAAATATATATACATAACTTACGTACATATGATCAATGAAGTGTCTTTTCAGATCAGATTTTAAACTTAATTGCTACAAAAGACATTCACTTTATACTATTCAAATCTCTGATTCCTAAATTCATATTGCATTTGTAAAACAAATGCAACTGTACACCTATGCCTTCATATTTCAATGCCTTCTTAGTATCTAAAAGAAAGTAAAATATAAATAATAGGCATCACAGGGCAGACATAGGACATTCCATACTTACGACATGGATTGCTGGATTCAAATTTCTATCTCAAGACTCTTTTGTATCTATCTGTGGCTTATTGACCACAATCTGGTAAGATGTGTTTTTGTTAAAGGTTCCAAATGAAGATATAAATATGAAACTTTCAGCATAGCCTATTTGCAGAAAAATGTTATGAATTATTATATTACAGTACATAAAACACTATCAAATAAAATGGTGTCATGTTTTATTTGTTTATTACAGTATCTCTTCATTCAATGATCACATTTATCTACTTTATATAGAAGAGACAGAACAGTGTTAGCAATAGAAAAGAGAGCAAAAGAATAGCAATAGAAGCCTTGATCAATTTTTCCTGACAATTTTAGAACATAAAATTGGACAAAATGCAAATGTGAATTTTATTTGTGATATTTGAAGAGTTAATAGTTTATCACTGTAGTTTTAACTTCAATAAGGTGAATAAACAATACCAATGAAGGTATAAAGCAAAGAATAAAAGCAATAAACTCCAGTGTATGCTCATGACTCACAGTAGGACTTATTAGGTTATATGTCAAATGGAAAGCAACAAGATTGGTGCAGCTCCATGTTTGGCAGAGGAATAGTCTTCCCCATCATAATATTCTCTTCAGTTAAGTTGTCTAGAGGGATTCTCAAAAGCAGAAGGTAATCACTGATAGCTTCATGACTGGAGAAGCAGCAGAATCTAAGCTTAGCTGTGAGGTTTTTTTCTTTAACTCCACCTTGTTTCTAGTCCTTCTGATGCAGAGTACTCCTTACACAGAAAAATGAGATTCATTTCTTTTTTCCTCTCAGCTCATATATTAAAGTCTTCAACAGCTTCTATATTAAAGTCTTCAGTAGAAATAACATTGCTTTATGAAAGCTGATACTTTCTGGTCCACACTTAGATAAATGATTTTTAGTGTACTAAAAAAAAAATATAGAATGAAAAATATCACAGAGAGAGAATTCACAGATCAATATTTAGTGATATAACTCTTTCATATACAATAATTTATTTGATTGTATTAAGCTATCACATTATTACATACTGTAAGCATTTATATATTTGATGTAGACATATTACTACAATAGTTTGTCTTGTTTATAATTCTCTAGATCTACAGATGCTATGAAACATTTCAACCAAATGTACAATATTTTGAATGTATTTCTCCAGTCACAAGTTGAAAAACAAGTTCTTGACAGAATATTTACAAATCTATCAAACTATACATGACTGATACATGATTTCAACCTAGGTATAAAACAGTGTGATGGCAGGATTCTTTGTCACCCTGCCTTCAAAAGCATTTCATTTTCAAATTGTTTGGAAGTGGTTAATTTATTTGTTTTTTCAAATAATAATAAACTTAGTTGACTTCATGTTAGCAATATCAAAAATATCAAAATACTGAAATATGCCTCATTCCTATTATTGCATTGTAACATATAATAGCTATTCATTGAAAGGATTATCTATTTTGCTATGTATAATGCACAATTTTTGTCCAAATGTTTGAGGTGTACTTCATGGATTTTTAAAATTAATGTAACTTAAGAATTTCCTATAAGAATGTATTCCATAAAGTTTCTAAAGGTAAATCAATATGGTTTGTTTTCACAAAATAGTTTACCTATGCCTTTATATTTCAATACCATCTTAGTACCTAAAAGAAAGTTTTACAACTATAGTAATTTTATTTTAAAATAATGAAGACATTAGTTCATTGTTTTTTTCATTCTATGCTGTAGTTCAAAATTTAATGTCAGTCCACTTTTTGTTCATTGTAAATTAACTCTTTCTCTCTAGAAGTTTTTGTTTTTTTAAGGAAAAGTTCAGGCAAGAATGAATGCAATTAGGCATGTGTGTAGGAACAGAGAAAAGGAAGAAGCATATCATTTATTTTTATTTAGCTGTTCACACTGGTTGTTTCCTCCACATCTTGGACTTGAACCCAGGAGCATACAATCTTCTGCTCCTTTGGAGGAGATTGGCCTAACCACTACTTCACCAGAGTGCACCATCTCATTGTCTTTGGTATTTAGTTTAAAATTCATGTATTTTTCTGTAATAAGATCTATTTCTACTCTTGTTTGGCTTCCATGCAACTTTCAGGTCTTAGATCTTGTCACTATATTTATATTTTTTAATTTTGTAAAACAGATCTACATTTATTTGTTTTATTTTTTATTTTATTGAAGGACATTACATCATAGCATGTGGTTTAAGATGCAATTGTTGTAGATCAACATCTGTATAGAGACTTACATTAATTTTTTAATTTTATATTTTGTTTTATATTTTTGATCGGTGAATGTAATATCTAGATTTTAGTATATGTCCTTCTCTGTTTATGTATTTTACATTCCTTTTGATATCTTTAATAGTTTCCTGATGCCTACATGCTTATATCCCTTAGTTATTCTTAATATATATCCTTATATTTATCATATCCATTTTATTATTTAATTCAGCTAGTTTGGCTATATTAAATTAGGTTGTGCTCTTCATATTTCAATACATCCCTATATCTTTATGAATATGTGTTGGGAATTTTTTGAAGTGCCTAATGTGTCTCTTCTATACTTATTTAGCAAAACTGTCATTTTGATGTAGTTATAAAGGCAATTACTTAAGTATTTTGTCTTTTAAGTCAATATTTTACTAAGGATATCAACTACTTTGACAGTATGGATTGTGGAGTGTTTTACATCATTTCTTGGTCCTTTTTAATTCTATGGGGACAGAGAAAAAGTGGCAACCAGTCCTCAGGCAGGACTGGTTCCAAGTTCACAACTGATTACTACACCTTTGTCTGATTTTTTTCTTTAAACTACTTACATTCTTTTATGAGAGTTTCACTTAATTATTTTGGAATTCAGGAGATTTACAAGAGTAGTGTTAGAGTAGGGAGGACACTACCAACATGTATCTGGGATATCACTAGTGATTCTTTAGAGCCTAAAGGTAAAGAAATGTTTTTTGCAAAAGGGAAAACTGTAATATTGTCTTGCAACTCATTCTTTACTGCTATCTGTAGCCACTCACCTCCCCTGCACATGAAAGTGTCAATTTAAGATGCTTCTTAACTTTCCCTCTCCCAATTAAATATATTTGAACTATGGTCATTTAATAAATGAATACAAGCACAGAACCATATCAAGGATTCCACTATTCAAGTGAGGTTAATATATTCAAGGAAATTACTTCCAACAGTCATTTTATTAAGATATATTTTGTGTACAAATTAGTATATATCAAATATCTTCATTCTACTTATCCACTATTATTTATGGATTGTTTTTCAAAAACTATTTTCATATATAACATTTTAAAACTTCTAAGTTACATAGATTTCCAATATCCATATGATTTCAAGGGTCCTCAACAAATCATTGTACAATATGATTTTCTCATTCTGGATTCCTTACCCTGATCAATCAATGTTTAAAGACTGCAATTTCTGGTAATAAAATTTTGACTGTTCATAAACTAAATTTACATAGACAAAGATTTGTTTCTTTTTATAATAGTCAAGCATTTTAAAAAAGGAGCTATCAATGTAACAAAATATTATTGAAACTATAAAACCAAATTTAGACCCTGTAGAAGTCACTACTAAATTTTAGTTTTTTTCCAGGGAAGTTCTTTCAAAACTAAAATATTTTATTATTAAATAAGTGCACGTAATTAATAAAACAGAAAAATAACATTTTTACGAGTTGGAAAAGAAGCATATGACTTTCACTAGTTTTAAATATAGAATCTGTTTACTACTTGTTAAAACCAGTAATAATGTTGATATATTAAAGAACAAGCCTGAAAACACTGAATGCATTCAGAATCATATTGTGAAAATAAATCTTTTCTAAGTCTCAAAATATATTATCAATGTTAGGTTTCCTTTTTATTGATTTTTATGAATTGCTTTTATTCTTCAAGTGTAAATCCTTCCTAGCTTCCTTCAGGAAACTTTTTTAATAAAATGTTACCAACTTAAATAAATATACAGCAATTGATCTGAATGCTGAATCTATTAGAATTTATTTTAAGTCCAGAGTCCATGAATAAAAAGCTACATTTTTCAGATTTTTTAAAAGAAAATTGGCTCTACCTTATAAATTTTCATCAGCATTAAAAAAATGACATATATCTTAGCAATAAATGAGAAATTATTAGAAGCTGTATTAAAAAAAATTACTACTTATATTATTTGTAAATATTTTAATGCTGCTCTCATAATACTAAATTCAATTCAAAAGTATAAATCAGAATGCTAAAATATTGTGATCAGTCATCAAAATAAATAAATAAGGAAAAACATATGGAAAAAACAGTATATGAATAAAAGCTTGTTATAGGAAGTATCATAACTGACCTCCATTTGGTGTAGATTTCTGGCCTAATCAGATGAGATTATTATGAATTGACTGCTCTTGCACAGCAGAATACAGGAAATTTTTGTCCCAGTTAACATCTGCATGAAACAAAGTAACTCCATCCATGATGCTTGAATGCCACCATGAATGATATCATCTTAGGCTCATGACCAACCAACAATTGTCTCCTTCTGGAATATAACATAAAGAAAAAAAAAAAAAAAAGCTCCTGGATCCATTCTTCCATATACTACCAGGATGGACACAAACCTAATAATCTTTAGGAGAACAAAGAAGTCTGTGTCATAGTTTTAGGACACTGGGGCCAGCGCTTTTAAGTAAACCACCTATTGTCAACTAATAAGGAAAACTACATACTAGAGAAGGGTTTAAGAAGATCCTTTAGTTAGAAGAGTGATGTGAATTTTACTTCTAAAGAATCACTGTTCTCCAGTTCTGATATAGAGGACCTATGATGCAAATTACCGTAGTAAATTACCGTTAGATATCATAGACATGCCTACTTCATTCTTCAGACTTAAATTACCTTCTTGGAAGGACATATTTCTTCCCACAACCTACTGCATTTGAGGTCATAACATAGGTTTGCAAAAAGAGCATTGCTAGATATTATTTAATGCATTTGAAGAATATGACAATAATGACATAGAATTTTCATTATGTATTAATTGACTTATATTCCATTGAATTGGGATTTCATTGCCAATAGTATTTTAAACTCAGAATTACAAAATGTTGTTTAGTGCCGACAAAATTGTAGATTTTAAGTGAAACTTTATTAGATAAAATAAATGAAGAAATATTTATAAGCTGTTTATTCAACTGATATTATTAATCACTTCCCAGGCATTATTCTATGCATGAAGATAAAGTAGAGAATATAATTATAGTCTTTCTTTGACTCTTTCCTGTGCAAAAGTGGAATGTTTCAACATTCATACTGAGGTCCTGACTAGTATAGTTTAATTAGGTAGAAGTTGAGAATATGTCAAATTTTTTCTGGACTTTTACTTAAAAATTTTATTTTTAGCAAATATATAAACATACTGGCAAATATGCAGGTATTTGGAATTCATAAATTTATAAATATATAACATTAACAGTATATGCAATGTTTATATAAATATACATTATAAATGTAAAAACATAAGTATGTGTATTTAACTCTATACATGGATAACATTTGAAATTGAAGTATTATCATGAAAACTTATAATTTTTTAAAGCAGATAATATATTCACATTTAACTAGCTCACATAAGAAAATAAAATACTGAACTGTTAGAATTTGACTTATTTTTTTAACTGTCTTCCTATATTTGGAGAGATAGGGATATGTCAAATGAAACCTAATTAACAATAAAATATCTCAGTTTTTAAAATAATAATTTAAATAGTATTTCTCTACAATAAGATAGCCTAGATAACTAAAAAGTAACTATAAAATACCTATGTTTTAGTAGTTATTAGCAGTTTATACTTATTTCAATTAGTTCTTTCTGCGTTATTGAAACTAGAAAACTAAAGTTATTGCCCTGTGACAATCGTTCATTAAAAAAGCTTTCAATTAAGTATCTTTGCACATTTTACAAATAAACTTTTTTTAATATTATGCTTTTTATCATGGTTATGCTTACAGGGCTTAAGACTAATCTCCTAATAAGTGTCTTTTATAAATTGCCCTATAAGTTAATATATCTTCTTCTCTTGAAAATATATGATATAGTAGGATTTTGTATAATTTTCAGAATACTTTGTATAATCAGACATTGACAATTGGGATTAATATCTTCATCTTGACAAGCTGAGTGATCAAATGGAGGAGGCTGGAATTTAGAAAAGATCTCTAATTGATTGCAGAAACATAGACTCCCTTGCTTAATGACATGACACTGGTAAAGTTTAAGGGCTATAAATTTGGAACTGATAGGAGGAAACCCTTCCCATGATGTGGTGACCACTGGCAAAATGTTCTGCATCAGGAAATCAGCTATAAATATACTGTAGCTGCACCTTAAAATGGACTATATAATTTTATGACCAGTGTAACATGTGTAGCTATGAAAGTTAAAATAATGAAAGGTGAAATAAAAAAGAGGTAATTAAATATAATACTTCAGTGCATTAACCATTTATTCACAGAGGCAAAAAGAGTGTGCCTCTTTAATCGATTCTTATAAAAATATCAAATTTGAGTTGCTATGCTTTAGTAAGATTGATTATAGTTTTCTATTGTAGAAGCATCATTTGCGATTTTGTATTGAAATAGTTTGCAAATATAAATTTTTAAAGACATGGTATATGTTCCAACTCTTATCATAATATAGGCACCCAAGCAACCTGTGGGCTTCATTCTGTTTCAGAACTCAGAACTTCGAGGTTCTTAAATGATTTACAATCTCATTTATAATCTCTCTCTCTCTCTCTCTCTCTCTCTCTCTCTCTCTCTCTCTCTCTCTCTCTCTCTGTCTCACACTCTTTGCCTGCATTCCTCTATTATAAATCATTTGAAAAATTCCCAAATCTCATATAATTTTGTTATTTGGGAGCAACTAGTTATGATGTTATATTGTGAAAAGTTATGACCAAGTTTAGGAAACAGTCCCTCAGCATTCTACATTATCCATTCTAAATATGCAAATCTCCAAGAATTTTATTGTTTGACTTGGGTTTCGGTTTGTCATCCTTAATCTCATTTTTGGTTCTCCAGTTCATTCCATTTCCCTAACCCCATCCCTATACCTCCCACCACAAAACTCTCATCAAAACAACTCATGCACATTTAAGTAATGAAAAGTAATGCATGCTTATATTTTGACACTAATACTAATGTTATTTAAAAAATTATACAAACAAGAAGGAAAAAGGAAAAATGTTTCACTAGAATAAAATATTACAAAAGTAGTCTAACTCCAGGTCATGAAGTTGATCCAACTATTTCCCCATCCATCAACCTCTACTTATTTAACACAAAACTGTGATTTAGAACGCCCTTACAGATTATCTACCTGATCGAATGGTTTATGCAAAGCATGAGTACAAAATAAAATGTCAAAAATAGGTAATATGTGAAAGTAAGTAATAGACCAGATGGAATATACTACATCTCTTGTGTGTCACTAAATTGCTTGAACTTACATTGAACAATAAGCTTATGTTCACTTATGATTGACAATTTCACTATTTCTATAGCACTTTATAATTCAGATTTTTGTTTATTGAATGTTTTCTGTATTTGAGAAGTTGCGTGTAGGAGTATTCATCTTTTCAATCTAATTGTCACACTATTCGCACTATCATCATAATTAACTTACAGGCAAATATTTGAAGCAGGGAAAAGATAAGTATCTTTTCCAGTATACCAAGCTGCTTAATGTCAAAACTGGACTAAAAATTTATTACTTTTACAAACCTCCTCTCATATTTATCTAATTGTGTACAGCTCATGTACATACAGATATCAATATTACAAAGTAGACATTAAACTCCTTAGTGGAAGAAACCAAAATTTACCCAACATTTTTGTGCCCAGTCTCCATATGAGTCATCATTTATAATACTCCTGTCACTCATTGCTCATTGGCATGTGAAATAGGGCAAGATCATTCATTTCATTTTGTTTTAATCATATCATTGTAAAATTTTTTACAATAATAATTTGGTAGTTAGCCTCTTAGAACAAAGAACAAAGGCAATGGTAACCAAAAAAAAAGAGAAAAAAAATAGGTTAAAAAAAAAACAGTGTCTAAGTGTGGGAAGTTTAGTAACCTGTCATGTTGATTTTCACACATAAGGAAATGTTGCCAGAATATTTTTATGGGCTATAGACAGCAATACCTTCTAGACAACAGTGAATCAGTAAATGGTCTTTAGAGGGAATACAAAATAGTTAATCGTTTCATATGGAGATGGTTTTTTATTAGTATTCTCTAAGGACAGTTTCATCCTGGTGGTGACATGGAAATTTAGAAATTCTTTTTAAATTTATGTTTAGAGCTATAATTATTTAGATAAAGACATGCAATAATAATCCCTACATTTATATGATTTTAATGACCTGTAGGAACTCAATTTTGATTTTATATAAGATAAAATGCATATTAAGAATTCAAGCATCTCAAGTGAAAGATACTTTATTAGTTTTTTTTCTATATAGTCCTTATGCAAATAAAACTATTGCTAATATTTTACAAGATGATTCTTGGCTTCCAAATTCATTGGCTTGTGATATTTAAAAAAACTGTATTTTTTCAGATAATAAGGTAAAAGTAAGTGATGGAAATAAATTGATATCTTAAGATTCAAATGATGTAATTTACATCACTAACAGTGTATACTACCCCAGGGTAAATAGAAACCTCTATCAGCTTTGGGAAGAAAGAATGACTTAAAATGTGACTTGAAAGAGTGGAAAGGAAAATAAAAATTCTTAAAACAACATGTTCTTGCTAGCTATGAGCTATAACAAACTAGGGAAACTGTCATCAGCAATATGCTCTAGAGATAACCTTTAATCATTTCTCAGGATCACATGAACTTTGAAAATGTCAAGGAACAAGTACTATAGCCTTTTCAGAATGAAATTTGGGTGCCTGTATTTATCCTAAAAAGAGTTTTTAAGAAATGATTGCTGTGTTTTTCAGCAAATGTTCTTAGGATGTTATTGTATTGTTTGGATAGTGATAAAATTAAAAGACTTTTCTAGTCAATATATTAAATTCATATCTCTGCTGTGAAATTTAGGGGAGTATAATAGTGTACATAATGTAATCAGGAATTTTAATTATGTTGAGAAAGCAATGCTACAGTAAAAATTAATTTTAGATTAATCCTCAGTTACAACTTCATTGAGCAAAGAAAAAATATTTTTCTGAAAGTATCTTTATATAAAAATATGGTTATTTCCATACAACGGTTTCATTTCCTTTTTCAAATATTTGTAACCAGATACAAATAAAATGTGAAATGAATCTTTGATAACATTTTTTGCTTAATTAAACTAATTCCTGAGACTCCAAGAATATCATTAGTATTATAATTATTATTATTAATGCAAATGCTTTATGTCTTTGAGTAATGTCACCAAGAAAAAGATAGTGTATTATTATTACATCAATCCTGCCTTAATATTTATGTTACAAAATACATAAGTTCTGAACAAAGCTCAAAGCTATTCCATAGTTTAAAACTATTTGTAGTTCTTAAGAAAATCCAAAATAAAAATATTCTATAATGCACAATGATAGTAAAAGCATTTGATACTTTGACAATGTGTTTGAACTAATTATTTCAGAAATATAAAAAGATTCGTGATTCTGTAATGAGGTTCATCATTTCTGGTATCCACAATCATTTTATGAGATTTGAATGTGTCCCTCCAAAATTCATATTTAAATTCTAATGGCCAATGTCATCTATTTAGAAGATGGGACTTTAGGGAGGTTTTAGGCAATGAAGGTGGAGCTCTCATGAATGGGATTAGTGCTCTTGTAAGAGATTACAACTCCCTTGCCCCTTACACCAAGTCAGAACTGAATGAGAAGTTATCAGTCTGTAATTTAGAAAATGACCTTCACCTGAATTAAACCATGTTTATGCCTTGCTTTTAGACACAGTTTACCAGAATTAAGAGAAATTAATTTTCTATTATTTGTAAACTACCTAGTCTGTGATATTCTATCACAACAGTCTGACTTGATAAAGACAACTGTGTTCTTAGGAAGTTCACTAAAGACCAGAGCTAATGACTACAGGAACTTTTGGTATTTGACGTTCTTAAGGGAAACAAGCTTCTTACCCAGGGGTTCTTTATTCAATCTGTATTTTTAAGCATACTGACATAAAATTAGAAATACAAAGAGATCATGCATATAGATAATAGTGTCATGCAAGGAATTTAGTTATATAGTGACCATGTAATTGCTAATAGAAATAACAGAAGCTGTTATGTAGGGAAGGTGTCTGCTATGAGCTCAATCAAACTTTCTGGTTAGAAACTTTTAAGTCACAGATTCCCAATGTCACATTTTTTGATTGGTAATTTTTGTTTCCAAATTACTTGATTACAGATGACTTAAGACTAGGTTCTAGTGCTCTGAGGGTAGTGTCTATCTCACAGAGGGCAAATGGTCATTTGTGAAGGGACAGCTAGCACCCAAGACCTTTT
Organism: Solenodon paradoxus; assembly: GCA_004363575.1. NCBI lineage: Eukaryota > Metazoa > Chordata > Mammalia > Eulipotyphla > Solenodontidae > Solenodon > Solenodon paradoxus. The sequence continues at coordinate 358,706 of RJWH01000266.1, read as the reverse complement.
TGCACTTTATGGAAGTACCACTGGTCATATTCCCTCATCAGTATCTCAGGGAGAAAGAGATGGATGTTGGCCTGATTGCCAAAAAAAAAAAAAAAAAAAAAAAAAAAAAAAAAAATTAAAAATCATTCTACAAGCTGTATCAGGCCTGACACTGGAGATTCTGCTTAAAGCTAATGTTTTCGAAAGGAATTTCTCTGTTATACATATTTTCCACAATTTTGTTTTACATACACACAAAAATGACACCACAGAAAACATGAACTAGCAAATCATATTTGTGGGAGGAAGGGTGATTTTATGAAATACTTTATGCCATCAAAATGTGTCGAAATAAAGTCTGATGCAGTCGACTGGCAAAATTAGAATTTGTACAATGCGAAAATATATTAGCTGTCCCTTTCCTGACCAAATTTACACGTCTACTAAGAAATCATCACTACCCTCATCTCCATGTATATTCTTTTATTTTAGTACATATACATGCATTTATTTTACAATGTCCTTGCTTAATATATACCATTTACATTATATAATTTAAGTCCATGTTATGATATTTTATGGTTGCTTTCTTTACTCAAACTATTTATTTATGTTTTAGAACTATGGTTTCTTACTTACTTTTTTAAAAAAAATTTGATCTCAGCCTACTACTTTACTACATTGCAATTGTAGTGCATAGAAAACCAATATACAGTTTGTTTAGTCCTCCTTTCCTCAAATTTTTACTCTTGTAGTTTTCTATTTCAAGCCTCACTATTTCTCTGGAGTTGCAAAATGATAGCCTATTGTTGGGTTATAGGATATGCCCATCTTTCCTTTTTAGATATTTTAAGAATATACTCTGTAAAGACTCCAGTGAGAACCATAGAGAAAAATTTTAGAATCTGAGAACAGTCTATCATGTATGGAAGATGTAGATGAGATTTTTTTCCTTGAAGAAGACAAGTAAATCAATAGATTTATAACTAAACTCGAATTAAATTAACATGCTACATTATGTTGCCTTTAAATGCATTACTTTTTCAAAGTAATTGTTCACCAACATCTGGAAAACAATCTGATTAGAATCGAGGAGTGCTTATATCCATCACTGGTTTACTTGCTGATCCATTAATATTATTAATCTGATCAAATCTCAAACATACTAGCAATTATCATATTACAGTCATTAATTCATTTTATGTAACTTTGAATATTAAATTATCTAAAGTTTCAATGGAATCTTAATCAGATCTAAACAGAAATCTTGAAGATTTTAAATTGCTAGTGGTTAGAGAGATATTCTGAATATACATATGAATTTTCACTACTTTCTTAATATTGTGATTGCATTTACTTAGAAAAATTTTCCCTTGATCTAACCTCATTGTATATAATTAATTAAATGCATTCAATTTGGGAAAATTAATATGTTTTTAAAAGGATTGAGATCTTACTTCTAGACATTAACTGAAAATTGCTCTCTCATGAAAAATGATATTGAAATTATGTGGAAAATATAGCACTAAGCACTTTTCCTCTATACATGTCATGGCACATAGTAGCATTGTGTATCTTCAGTATAAATGGGCTTGACAAGTTGTCAGGGCTTATAAATGCATATAGTTAAAGAAATTTCTTCAAATGTAGTCCCATCTCTCATTGAAAATATCTTTCTTCTTTGATTGCTGACAAGCACAGGTAGAAGTGTTAATAGTAATAAATGAGCAAAAGTAATGTGGTACTACATAATCAGATATTTTTAGTTTCTGTTTTCAAGAATATTACTACTTTATGTTCATGCTTCATCATTTAGTCAAGAATCACAGAGGAATTGTACACTAACAAATCATATCATTGCAAATACATTGTTGCCTGCCTTTCATTTATGTCAATAAGTCTATAGGTATATTTGCTTAGAAAAAAATGAATAGTCACATGTGCCTAACTTCTGCTAAATTAAATTCTTCTGAGGAATTCAAACATCTTACCTTCTTAAATAAAAACTTGCCTCACCAAAAATGCAAAATATTTTTTGATCTATGTTTATAAGCATTAGTAAATGTGTTTTAGGTACTTAAATATTTTAGGCAAATTTCAAACACAACTTATTGCATAGAGATACACAACCAATAGTAGGAAGAATAATTATCAGTACAGATGTCTAAAACATGTGAATGTATTAAGTTATGAGATAGGGAAAAATTAAAGTTGTAGATGGCATGTTGCTCATCAGCTGACCTTAACGTGTGGAGATTATACTGTACTATTCAAGTGGGTATAGTGTATTCACAATGGTCCTTAAATATAGAAGTAGGCAAAAGGAGAACCAGAGAGATTACCACAGGAGAACAATTTAACCCAATATTACAAAATTTGGAAACATAGGAAGAAGATGGGCTGGGAAGTGTCAAGAAATTGGAAAAGAAAAATAATTGGATTCTCCCCTTTGCCCACTGAAGAACACAAATCTAGCCACACCTTGATTTTAGGCCAGTGAGATATATGGTGAACTTAAACCTTAAGATATAGTACTTAAGATCATGAATTTGTACTTGTGTAAGCCATTGATTTGTGGAAATCTGTTACAACAGTAAGAGGAAGCCAGCAGTTACCCTAGATGACGTTTAGGTTTTCTGTGTATAGCATATGTAGTATTTTGAAATGAACATTTTGTCAAACTACAAATATTTCATATTGTAGAATATATATTATTTATATACATATATTTGCTTACATATATGTGTACTTTTATGTACAAGTGAGGACATTTATCCCATATTCTGTCAAATTCATGGATAATCATTTACTCAGAAGCTTGACTTAACAAACACAGTACTCAGAATACAGCAGCTCTGCTCTGATATTCTCCAAATCTTTTCTTTATGTGGGTCACATTATTCTAACTTCCCTTTTATTTCATATTGTCAATCTTGTGTTTCACTTTTTCAAGAATTAATTTTGATACTAATGAATACTAATGATACTAGTTAGTTAATACAAATTTGATACCAATGCTAATCTAGATTAAGGCAAAATAAAATCAAATTATTTGTTTCATGAGCGGACAATGGAACTTTCTTAATTCAATTATGGCTTTAATGCCTGGAAAGTCAAATAATCTCCTCATCTCTAAATTATTCACATTAAACCATCACTGCTTTCTGAAGTGAAGAGAAACATAATTATTGTTTTGATCTGAGATCTAGCCACATTCAAGGCATCAGTGTCTCAGTGCATCTCTTAGAACACTGTGCCTAGTGGTGATGGAGAGTCTCCAAGACAAGGTCATGGAAACCAAACAAATTTTGTTGGGAAAATAAGCAATCAGTCTCCCTCAAGAAAAACATAGGTACTCATGGGTAAATGTAAGTTTGTAACAGACAAAATTCTAGAATGAGTTTATTTAGGTTATTATCTAAATAAAGAAAATAGAGGTATTTGTGATTTTTATGGCAATAATGGCATTAGTAAACTTTTTTACTAAGCGGTTTATCAAATTTACTGGGAAAAAAGCCACAAAACCAAGAATAGTGAAGAGAAAAGAGCCAATTTACCAGGTCTGGATTATTAACACCTAACATATTTCAAATAAAGGGTTGTCTTTAAACTGACTCCTGGGAAATAACGTCTGAACTCTCAGGATATACATAAATGTGGTGTTTTTTAATGCCTCAATCATTGGACCATGCTCTACCAGTTGAACCAAAGTGTTGTATTACAGTGTGATTTATGGTGAATATCTATTTTTAATTTAAGACAAGGGGTGAGAGGAGTCTGAGAAGTTGGTCAGTCATATGGCAACACTTCACAAGTTCTATAACACGTTGCTGCTTGGAGAAGTAAGTGCATGTCGAGATGACTCTACTGGCTGGGGACACCTAAAAGCTATGCTTTTATTCTCTAGACTTCACCCCAAGACTCTTATAACTTTCTAATTTTAAACTGTGTCCTTTTGTTATAAAAAAAAAATACATATATATATATATATATATATGGATATATTAGCTCTGAGACTGGTGAAACATTCTAGCAAATTACAACTCTTGAGGGTGGTCTTAGGGTCCCAAAACAGTTGAGGAAAAGACTGTCACAGGATAGTTTCATTTATTTCCCATTTATTTTCAAGAAAAAAAATCTTGCTAAACAAAAACTTTAAACTCCTTTACTATTTCCATGAAAAGTTTAATACCCACAGAGTGAATTAAAATAGAATTAACAAGAAATTTAGGACAAGGATTTTTCCTAGTTTTATAGGTTGAATCAAGAGTCAATACAATCGCATTCACTCACAAATAAAATAATATTTAAGAAAACTAGGGCATTGGGCACTATCTGTTCTTTATAGAATAAAATGTGATATTGTTTGTATATTTCCTCTAAGAACACATTTTTTATCATATAATGCAAGTAAATGAAAGCCAGTCTTCAGATATACAATTTCAATTAATGGTAAATTTTACAGAATTATCTAAGGATATGACAGATATCATGTAAGAGTATGATTGCTCAAGATCCATTTGAATCCCTCTTAGTGCACATTCATGTAAAGAAGGGTCTAAAAATCTAAAACCTCTATTTCTTCAATGTTGTGACTGTTGCTTTTTAGAAGCACTTTGTTTGGCAAAGCAGATATATTCACATAAAATAAATTCAAGATTAAATTCAAAACTGAATTCAGAGAATAGGAAGATGCAACCCTAGGTATTATTTGTGCAGATATCAATCCAGAGACAATGCAGTTCTGACCTCTCTGCTTTCTGACTGAATTGTTTCCTTGTTTTTGCAGTGGAACCTGTGTTTGTGGAAAAGTCAGTTGTATTTGAAAGGTGAAATTATTGCTGTTAGAATCTGGGGGGTCATACTCCAAGGTTCTTGTGAGTCCGAGGGAAGATTTCCTCAGGTCCACTGCTTGGGGTTCAAATAAGTCAGCACAGCCCTTTGAAAGCAAAAGCAAATGGGATTTATTAAAAATAGTATAGCTTTCACCAGATAGGAGGACACACCATAGTCCAAGGGGTCACAGGCTATGAGGAGATTCAGACTCAGCTTTTTAAGGAGTCTAGTGGCCCTTAAGCACACCCAGGGATGTCCTAGTAGATCCCTTTATTGGAGGACATGAGGTTGGCACCATTCATGGTCTCTTGTGCTTTTTTTTTTATTTTGGAGGACTGCCTCTGTTCTCTTCCCTCCAGTTTGCACCGACTCACTAGCAAGTCAAATTATTTATGGAAATGTTTATTAAAATTCCAGTGATTTTGCATCCTCCTAATGCTTGCTAATAAATCCCTTTTGGTTTACAATGACCAGAAAAGTTTCAATTGCCTAAAAGAAAAACCTAAATTCAAGGGATTCATTATTTGCAGAAAAAAGGATTCACCTTTAATTTATGCTGCTTCACAGCTGTACTTGAAAAGCTTTCAAAAATGAAAAAAAAGCATATTTCACAGAAATGTTATTCCAGCATTTTCTTCTGCAAGAGAAACACAATCATTTGTGGTGCCAATTTACCTAATGAATTCCCCACCTACCAGAGTGAGTCCTACTCACATCAAAGTCACAGTCAACACCTAAGCACGCTTTGTTCCCAAAGGTTCTTCATGTTAGTTCCACAATGCAGGAAACTCAAGATAAAATAAGATTGTTAACTGGATATAGATAGTTCTCTGTTAAAACCATAAAACAGTTATGCCAACATGAGAGTCGCTTTCATGTGCCCACCTCAAATCATTTATTTCTTCACCTCTGTCAGAATCTCTGGAGAGTTTCAACATTGATACATAACAGATCCATCCCATTTTCTGTAGCTGACAACAAAGAAACAGCCAGGAACACAGCTGAATCACAGGCCAGCAAAACTCCTGCTATTCACTCTAACTTATTCCTGCCTCAGGTACTTCCTAACCTAGAATTCTGACTGAAGGACAACAAACACTTAAAATTTTGGTTCAGGTATCTTAAAGAATTTAAGAGTTTGTAAGGCAACTATGTAAAATCAGACTGTTTTGAGTTCATGTCTCCTCCAGAAACTCTTAGATTTGTAAAAAAATTTACATTTCTGTGTCTATGCCATGTAAACAAAACTTACGAGTCACTAGAATAAAAGCATGCTGTCTTTGAGAAACTCTCTTACAAAACAGACACAAGAGAGACCTGAAGGGTCCTTACATCTTTTAACATATGTTTTACCTCTTTTTTTTGCAAAAAGAAGAATATATCTGACTTCTGATCTTTATGTATGAAAATCCACTCTGAAAAGAATAAATGTTTGAATTTAAACTTTAATCTTCAATATACACTTTTATTTCACTGATGAATAAGAAAAAAAATCTTGAGGAAACAAAGATAGTTTTAACTATGAAATAGTGAGAAATGGGAATTGTATACAATATAACCAAAATCAGTGATAGCAAATAGAATTGTAAACAACATCAGGGTAGATGTTTTTAATTCTTTGAATTTGTGGAAGCATAATCTGCTATGGAAGCATGAAGGTTTAATTCAACTCTGAGAGGACATTTCAGAAAAAGTCTGGCATAAAGTAACAATGTCTTGTGTGTAATACACTCAACTGATGATATTACAGTGTCCAGGATCTTGGGTTCCATTTATAGATTTTGATAGAATACAATGAATGTCATTTGCCATTGTCGGTTATGTTAAAATGAGGCCTACTAATAGGAAAAAGGAGATTTTTTTTTTTTTTTAATTTCATAAGGATAGGGTCATGATGCCAGATGTGATTCCAGATGCAATGTTACTTAGATAACATAAGCTCCTGAACTGAGCTGTCAGCTGTTGCAGAGGGTAAGCAAACTCTTTTCTGCTTGTTTCCCATATGCTAAATGCAAGAAAATGCTCTATAAAAGATTTACTTTGTTCAGCATCTAACAGACGATAAAGACAAACTACCTATGTTTTGCAAACATAGGCTTAATGTTGCAAAATTTTGTACTGTCTCTTTTTTGAATTTTATTTCTTTATCTTCTTCATTTTGACTTTGAATCAATCTTTCCTTTTACCTTTCTCCTTAAATCAAATACACCATTTCTTATGTTTGGAAGGAAACTCAAAATCAATGCACTTGATTCATTTTTCTGATCAATAAAAATGGGAGTTATAGGAGGATGAGAGGCTCTCCAGTGTGATAAGATGATGAACTAAGAATGACTGCAAGTACACTTTATTCTTAGAGGCAGGATGAGACACAGTTACTGCTGTTCTTACCTCTGCTGTTAGAGACTCACACTTAGATGTTCAAATATTATTTCAAAATCTATTCATGATTATTTTAATGTGCATTCTCCTCATGACTTTTGGATAGCCATCTCTTCATTTTTCTTTTACCCCACTGGTACTTCCACTTCAGGCTCCTTCTTATGTATGCTCTTACCCATTGTCTTAATTTTAGAAAAATCCATAGTTTAATTTCCACCTCAACCATTCTAAGAGTGGTCCACTAATTCTTAGGGTCCAGGAGAATCAAAGCAATTTTTATGACGCTTTTAGGATTTAGCTATTCTATTATATAAATATGTTCCCTAAGGTACAAGAACAAAAGTGTGTTTGTTGCTGACATTTGAACATAAATGAAGAGAGTAGCAGCAAATTATACTATCAATTCTTTTATTCTTCATCATCAACACTCAGTTTAAGAAAAAAAAGGTGTTTATACCAGGATATTTGTCACGAAATAGTCCTAAATATAAATGTATGAAATCTAAACCTTAAAATACGTATATTTTTACTCTCCTGAGTAATGAATAGAAGTATGCTTATTGCACTTCTGTTATATACCCAAGTTTAGTTGTCTTAAGAAAAAGCTAATGTGATAGTTTGAATTCTGAGTCAAACTAATAGATTTCTCATTGAATATTATATTTATTTAAAAGTTTGACTGATGGGCAAACTATAGTTATTCCAAATCTGAGTATAGGCAGACATTATTTTTTCCAAAAATGAAAGAAGTGACACTGTCAAGTTGAGGAAAGCTGTGATAGACTTTGATAGTTTAGTTAAACAAGGAGATCTTTAGACTGAGGGAGTTCTAATAACCTGGTGAGCTAAATAAGACAACCCAAATCTAAGCCTGCAAATGCCTATGGTTTACAAAATAAAAATGCTGAGAACAGCCAATCATGTCAACTAAGCTTTAAGCAGCAGGTAATCCAGTAATTTTCTTTCTTTACTTCTGTACCTTTTCTTAAGGTCTTGCCCTGTCACCTGCCTGTCAATCACCCTAATCACTTCTGGTGTGAAGCTGTCTGATTCAAATGGACTTTTGCTTGAATAAGCTTTCTCTTAAAATTTTAGTAAGCCAGTTTTAATAAAATGTTTGTTTAATAAAGTTCATTGTGTCTGCAGCATGCAGTGATTAACAATACTTTTTGAATAAGCAATAAATGTGTTTAAAAATTTAGCATACATCCAAATTGGGTCAATTTTTTAAGACATTATTTTCTAGAAAAGCAAAAGATTCAAAGCAAAATTTAGGGAAGGTACAGATTTTCATATGCCTCCTGCCATCACACACCTCCTCTATTACCAACACCTTCCAATCAGAATGACATATTTATTACAATTAATTAACCTACGTATTGACACATTGTGGTCACTCAAGTCTTTGTGTATTTTTTTGAAAGGAAAAGTTCAGGCAGAAATGAAGTTAGGCTGAGGCAAACACAATGGAAAAAAGAGAAGGAAGAAGTACTTTATTTTATTTAGTTGTTCATTTAAGCTCATACTCCTCATCCCACTTGCCCTGACACCGGCTCCAGGATATGAAACAGGGTCCTTAGGATGTCTAAGGACTGCGCCCAACTGTACTCCACCAGGGTGTGCCATAAATGTTTATATGATTTTTCACATCCTATGGGCTTAGACAACTGGATAATGTTATGAATTCATTGTAGTGGTATTACAGTATATTTTCACTGGTGCTTAATAACCTCTGTGCTCTCTCTAATCTACTATCACCAAGACAACTGATGATATTTTTATTGTCGAGCAATATTTTCTTGCCTGAATATAATACAATTTATTTAACCATTCACTTATGAAGGGAATTTTGGATGATTCCAAATTTTGGTATATATAAATATAACTGCTGTAAACATTGTGTTCAGGTTTTTGTGCGTGTATATTTTCAATTCCTTTGGGTAAATATCAAGGAGTGTGATTGATGGAGTGTATGATAACAATGTTTAATTATGTTAAGAAACTACCCACTTATTCTTGTGGCTTCAAATAGTCTTCAGCACTAGGTTTGGTCAGTGTTCTGACTTTGACCATTATTCTAAGATGTGCAGACATATCTCTGTTCGAATTTTCATTTATTTAATAGCATATGATGTAGATATAGTTTTATGAACTTACTACGCATTTGTATATCTTTTTTGGTGAGGTGTCTTAAGGTTTGGCCCACTTTTTAAAATCATATTGTTTTCTTTTTGCTGTTTTTGTGAGTTCTTTTTTAAGATAACAGTCTAGCAGAAGCAACATTTTCAAACACTTTCTCCACGTTTATTGTGTCTTTTAATACTCTTTATATAGTCATGCAGAGCAGAAGATCTTCATTTTAATGAATCATTTGGGGTTATAGTTAAAATGTCATCATCGCATCCACAATCATCTCCACAAATTTTACATATATATTTCACCGTATTACCTTTTAGAAGATTTATAGTTTTGTGTTCTGAGTTACTTTTTGTCAAACATATAAGATTATTGTCTAGATTTTTTTTCTTTTTTGCATGTAGATATCCAGTTTTCCCAGGACAAAATATTGAGAAGATTCTATTTTTACTCTGTTGCATTGTCTGTATTTTTTGTCAAAGATCAGTTGACTTTATTTATTTATAAGCTACCAATTATATTCCATTGGTCTATTTTTCAATTCTTTCACTAATACCACACTGTCATGATTTCTATAGATTCATAGTTAAGTCTTGGAATCAGATGTGTCATTTTTCCAACTTTGTTTTCTCTTTCGGTATTGTGTTGACTATACTGAGTCTTTTCCCTTATACCTATAAACTTTATTTTGTCAATATCCATAAGATATGTTGTTGCAAACATAAACTCATTGAGAGAGAGACAGAGAAAGAGAGATCAGAGACAGATTAATTTTAAGGAATTGGCCCATATAATTGTTGATTCTTAGTAAAACATCTACAAGATAGATAAGCATCCTAGAAACTCAGAATTACATTTTCAGTCTCAAAACCGTCTTATGTTTGTTTATTTTTCCCTACTAAGACTTTCAACTGATTGACTGAGGCATATCTATATTTTGGAAGATAATCTTCAAGTCCCTTGATATAAATGTTAATCTCATTCAAAACACTTTTCACAGAAACATCCTGAATAATATTTGACTAAATACCTGAGAACTCTGGAACAACCAAGTTGATATATAAAACTGACCACTCATAGAGAACAAGGAAGAATATGCATGGCACTCATTTATCTTGTCCATCTCCTTCATATCATACTTAGATACAACCTGCCATCACAAATAGGAATTATTTAGTTGCCATTTAAATTTAGACAAATCTTTATGAAAAATGACTCATACTTGCGTAAGTATTCACAGGACTTGTCATGTAAGAAAGCAAGTCATCAGACCAATTATTTGTTCTTTACTCCCTTCCATGATACCAAATATATGTAAGAATTGCGTGTTTCAACACTGTGCTAGTGAGTCAAGTGGCAAGTTTACATGTAAACCACTTCCTCAAGGAAGTAATTGATATATGCTCCATATTTATACTCAAGATGCAAGAGTAATGATGCACTCTGCTATGGATTATAGAGTTTCATGTATCATTACAAAGTAGCACCATATTTAAAAATGTACAAAATAAAAAAGGAAAAAACTCCAGAAAGAAGGATTTAAAAATATTTATAATGGTAAATGGTTGCCTTAAGAAAAAATAAAAATAGTGGGAAATGCTAACTTAACTATTCTTTGAAAAACCCAAATAAATCATACATAACATTATAGCATACATTATTTATACTGTTTTTGTTTCTTGTTTCTTCCCAGTCTCACTGAGTAAGAGAGGTTACAAGTACCTTTGTACCTGCAGGCCAAGAATTTTAATCCTTTCTCCAGTATTGCAGTTTGTTGTGAATTTCTGAATTTTTATCTCACATATAGTTCATCAAAGAAACTTGATGCTGACTACTATAAGCCTTTTATCTGGTATAGTTTAACAGCATGTTGGAAAAAAATGTGGCAAGGATAAAGAAACTCAGTGTACCTAAAAGTACTATCGTCTGCTCCATTTCCTTCAGTTGAATACAATTATCTCACAAACATAAATCAACATATTGGAAAGATAGCATTAATATTTAAAAGCCCAAAGTCACAATTGGATCAGCAGTTAATAACATCCCAAGTTTGATTTTATTGACATATATTTTCTTCATTCTTTCTGGGGAAAAGAGAAAACTTCCAGTGTTTACTTCTCAGACACTCTGAGTTTATAGCCTGTAGCAAATCTATCTATTCTATTTATGGTGCTAAGTATCCTGACTGCAAATGGCATCATAAATATTTTAACTTTTTGCTCCTTTTTTATGGTGGGAGACTAATTCTGTTCCTTAAAAATATTATTAAATTTGAAATAAAATTTGCATTTCATTTTAGAGAGGTAGTAATAAAAAATAATTTTTCCCTGATGCTAAGAATTGCTATCAATTTTTGGATGATGAAACAATATGCCATGTGTATTATCACATATACACACCATATATGGAAATACGTAAATATATGTTTATATGATATACATAAAAATTAGACCATTGTATATGTTCTTTGGCTAACATTCCTGAATTAATTTTAATTGTTTAGAGCTCCCACTCAAAATATTAGACTTATTTGTAAACACAACCTCTATTTTGTCACTAATTCAATTAAATTCAGTAAACATGATTATGGACATTAAATTTCATATATAGAGCTACATGACAACCTTATATGTATCAAAAGACTATCAGAAATTTTTCAAAATTGAAGGTTCAAATTTATTAAATAATAATTTTTTGAGACTTTTTCTAAATGGTAGAGACAGAATAAAAGCTTCATAAGCTATGTTCCATTGGAAAGATTCATGCAATAAAATAAAATACAATAAACATTATGTCAAAAGGTAATGAATGCTATGGAGGAAAATAAGGCAATATATATTTTTTGGCTTAAATATAATAGGTGCACCACACCAATACAATAAGGTAATAATAGAAAAACTATGTATGTAAACCTAAAATTCATTCAAGAAAAAAAGTCTTTTTTTTTTTTTTAAAGGAAGGTGACTTCAGTAGGTGCTGGAGAACATTTTTACTTTAAGTGGAAAATGAAATTAATAGAAACTAGTTTGGCATTAATAAAGAACAGAAAACAGCTATTTTCACTTTAAGTGGAAAATGAAATTAATAGAAACTAGTTTGGCATTAATAAAGAACAGAAAACAGCTATTTTCATGACTGCATTTTTCCAAAATTGATAAAATTACTTAGAAAAGCATAAATTATTTTAGCCAAAAAGCAGTCTTTAGCCAAATTTTCAAAGCATAAGCAAAACAAACATTTTTCTATTTTAAATTCTACTCTTAAAAAATTGAGAATAGGGGGTGCTCTGGTGGTTCAGGGGATTAATTCACTGTCATATATTCTGCATATATCTCAAGGTCCTAACTTCAAGACGCAGGACTGGCGAAACAACCAAGAATGAACAACTAAATTAAATAAAGTGCTTCTTCTTCCTATCTCTTCCTGCCTGCCTGGCTGTTCATCTTCCTTCATGCTTGCTCCTTTCCTTAAAAAAAAAAGAGAATAATATATTTCTTAATCAGAGTGTATTAAAGTTATTTGGCTACATTTGTCTTTTAGTATTTTTGGAAAATATTGACTGATAAAATAAAGCTGGAAATGAGGTGGTAAAAGAGTTTTAATTTTTAATTATTTGTAATACATATATATATAATCTATTTAAGTTACTTAATGCTACTTTAATCTGTAAATATATTTATTTAGAAATAGTTTTTAATTTCTAGTTTAATTAATTTAAATTAAATATGTGTTTTAATGAAGTTGATATTTATTTGCATTTTGATCAGTAAAACGGTTTCTGTGTCATAATTTTTGATATCTGTAAAGATTTCATTTAGAAAGAGTGCCTATTTACTTTCTGTCTATTTTGTCGGTGTTTTTCCTTACAGAGTGGTATGTGTGTGTATATATATATATATATATATATATGTTGTCAGGGTTGTTAATTATGCACTTTTCATGCACTTTCTTGCTTGTTTATGAGTCAGAGATACCAAAGATTCATATATAAACACTACAAATTATTGAAAAAAGTTTGTTTCCACTCTTCTATAGCTTGACTTTTCATCATTCAAGATCTATAAATTTATGGATGGTTATTTTACTCCAATTATTTATTTCTTCTGTTTTAGCTTCGATATTATTTCACCTTAATTTTTACTGATTTATCATGTCTTAATATCCGGCAGAAGAATCCTTCACTTCCATTTTCTTCAATACAGTCTTTTTGCTATCCTTGATTATTTTAATATGAATAACTTATCAATTGAAATATATTGTTGGAATTTTTTCCTTTGGAATTATATTGAAACACAAATTCATCTTAATGAATTGTTTTTGTAAAGAAATGCAAAGCATTTCTTAGCAGGCCTTGTACCTATTATTTCCCTTTCATGACTTACTATATTGATCAACTCCAAAGCAATGTTGTATAGAAATGTGAATGACAAATGTCTGTTTTGTTCTCATCTCAAAAGAGTAGTTTACATATTTTATAAATAGGTATGACATTTTATTTGGTTATGATGTTGATCTACTTTGTGTTTTAAATTGGGCCTCATTCACAAAATAATGTTATCTTTTCTAAGTAAACACAAAATTATTGGATCAATTTCATTTGAAGTTAGAAGTGACTGATTCTGCTCCATACAGTTCAGTTATATTAATAAGAGATGAAAGATGAACTCCACTCTGACTTAGATATAGGATCTACAAAATCAAATTTTTTTTTACTCAAACTTTGCTGATATATATATTTTGATACAATACTTGGTATAAGTTTTAAGGTGTACTACATAATGATTTCAGATATGCACATGTTAGAAAATGATTACTAGATCAGTTACTATATTTAACACCTCACATAGATGTATGTTAAGATTTATTTGAAAGGCAACGTGTTTCAAAAATTTTATTGAAGAAACATTACATCATAGCATTACATAGGTTTAAGGTATGCATCATCATAGATCAGCCTCTGTATATTATACATTAAGCTTATCATCAACTATCCAGTTTTATTCTTCATCATAAAATTGAGTCCTTATACCTATATGCCCATTCCTATGCTTTTCTTTTTGTTAAAAACTAATTTGATTTTGTAGACTAAGGTTTTGTTTCATTTGGTTTCTTTTTCTTCTTTCTACATTTAGTTATTGAAAGTAAAGGCCATATATTATATTTGAGACATATCCAGAAAAAGACCCAGGTTTCTGAGTCTCCCAAAAAAGTATCCTAATAAATAGCTGAATTATTGTATATGCAAGAATTATTGTATATGCAAGTAAAATACATTTTGCAAAATCACTTAAATTTTATGCTTATTTGACAAAGCAGTTAACTTACCTTAGAAATATATCTTTACCAGCATAAAGTCCCCCTTTGTTACTTGTTTGCTAGTAGTTTTAATCAGAAATGAATGCTAATTTTATCAAAAATGATTCTGAATCCATTGAAATTATTGTATGAAATATCTCAATAACATTGAAATTATGACATCTTTGATAGAAAACTAGCTGGATTATTAAGAAATCCATAAGAAAATAAAAAATAGAGTATAATTGGAATAATGGAATCTTATATATTACATTATCTTTTTTTACAGGAAATTTAATGCAAAATCTTACTAATCAGCTGAAAAAATGAAATCTGATGCATTAACAGTAACTCTTGGAATATTAGATGTTGATTTATATTTATTATTTACTATTAAAATATGTTTGGTTGTATATAGGATTAGATCTAAAACAATTTTACTGTTTATTGATATTATTTAAATTGAATATGCAGCAAATATTATCTAGTATTTCTCTTATAAATTATATTTGATAGACTAGCCATTCTTATGAAATTCATTCCCATTTTAGAATTGAGTTAAATAATCTTAAACCCATCTAGCTAAGACCTATATTATATAAAAATATTATAAAATAAAAATTATGAACTAAACATAGTGATGTTTTTTCCATTAGCAACATATATGTAAAAAATAATTTTCTAATGCAAAAATTTTAAAGTTGTACTTACAAGCTGATAAGGTGATTACTATCCTCTGCTGTAAAAAAATTACCTTCAACATTAATATTAAGACATAATCTTAATATTTTCATGTGCAAATTGGTTTTGTCACCAGAATAAAATATTTCTTCAGATTGCTGACTGTC
The DNA here is from genome assembly GCA_004363575.1 of Solenodon paradoxus. Taxonomy (NCBI): domain Eukaryota; kingdom Metazoa; phylum Chordata; class Mammalia; order Eulipotyphla; family Solenodontidae; genus Solenodon; species Solenodon paradoxus. The sequence goes on along the minus strand of RJWH01000266.1, from coordinate 343,230 downwards.
ATCCTCAGATCCTTCTGACCTAGCTTAAATACATTCCACTTTGTCCTTCCATCTCCAAACAGAGTTTGTTTCAGCACTTTTGTATTCCCAATAGCATTTAGCTAGGACTTTAAATAATTTGTTTATTTGCTTCCTGATTATTGGCTCTTCTATATTCATGATTCATGGACTGTATTTGTCATTTTTATCTTTGTAACCTTCATATTTAGTACAATGCCTGGCATATTTTAGTTGCTCCATAAATAATTTAGTCTAATACATATACTTTTTAATATCATCACTGTCAAACTATGCAGACATTCAAAAGACACTGCAATTAGTCTCAAAACATGCAATATAATTGCATAACAAAATGGGCTAAATAAATTTTAAGCATGGCAAGCACACGGATTATTCTAATTTTAGAGAATATGTTGTAGATATAGGGATAACACATGCCAGTTATAGCCTATGGGAAGCAATGTATAAAAGACATGAAAAAATAAAAATAATCGATTTGGAGATTATCAGATTTGTTGGTCTCATAAATAATGTGCTAAATGGAAATTTAGAAATTGTTAATTTTATTCTAATATTGAGTTTATGCTAACCCTTTGGAGTTTGGCTATAGATAACAGATTATAACTTATCTACTACATGATTAATGAGTCATTTCCATATTTCCATTTATCCTGTATCATATCATGAATAAAATAACTTGATGGATAGAATCCATTATGTCTTAGAACATTTTTCATGATTTTAACATCCCATATGATACAATGTATTCACAAAGAATTCTAGTATTTACATGTGTAGTTTTGCTTGAAAGATGCCGTTTCCAGGTTTCGTCCATCTATAGTAACATGTTTTTGCATCAAAATGAGATTCTTAATTTGATATATGGTATACAGAATTATCTTTATTATTCTGACATTTATTTAATGATCTCTGCTATAGAATCTAAAACATTGTTATCTATATATGTATTTTATACTATTATTGATCTTTATGTTTCCTTGTTTTAATTTTTCAATTAATGCTTCAAGATGAATTTTAGAGTTTTTGATAATGTGTTTTCAATAAACAGGTGAAATTTCAATAGTTAATTTCCTAAATAGATTCTCATATTATGCAAAAGCATAATTTTGATTTAGTAAAACATTAAAAGAGATACCTTAAAATATTGCTGTTCATTGTAATTATACTTTAGGTATTAAGAGATAATATTGACAAAAAGCTCTGCCTAGTGCCTGATATAAGGAAGGTCGTTGTCAATGATCTTAGTTAAAATTCATAAAAATCACATCAACATAGTGTTACTTTTTTTCCAAGTTACTTTATTCTTCTAGCATCTTTCATCATCTTGGGGAAAATTTTGAACCATGTGTTTTAGAACAAGACTATAACTATTATTATATTTACAAGTATTTTCATTACTGAAAGTCATACATTTCAGAGTAACAGATTTGAATTTTCTGCAAAGTTGCTAAGCGCAGTAAAAACTTAAGCAGTAGGAAATGTAGGTTACAAGTATTCAGCTTCACTCCAGCAAGATATATCACTTGATTAACCTTGTTTGCATTGACACAGTGACCTTGTATTTCCTTTCCACTCTCTCTTCCATCAAAATGGCAAGCTCATTTAAGGCTAATCTTTTTTTTTTTTTTTTTTTCTGGTACTTATATAATTATTTGAAACATACTAAGTAAAATGTCTTAGGAGAGAGTACTTTAAAAAATATGTAACTCCTGACAGACTTGTAGAAAAACTAATGATAAATTGTGGAGGAAAATACATCAGAGCAGATGAATGGTTTTCTCTGAGCTTTCAAAACATTACACAGGACTTTTCTGGCTCTTAGAACCAGTAACATCTAACAAAAAGAGCTTCCCAATGATTTTCATATTATTTGCTTAATTGTAAAATAATACATTCACCAACTTTAACTATAAAATGACACCATCTTAATTCTCCGTAGCTAATGTTTTTCTTTAAGAGTCCTCAATGACGTGTTAATTATTTAGATATATTATTTTTAAAAAACGCCTTGTGAAATTTTTTTCTCTCTAATATACATTTTAGTTGCCCATATGACCATAATTATTGCTTTCATGAGGTTGAGCTTTTATGAGAAAACCAAGGTAATCAGCACATAAATATCTTCCTTGAGTATTTTGCTTTTATTGATTCTTGTTTTAAAATATGTAGTTTACCTAGTATCACTCAAGTATGTATTTCATTTTAGTGTCTCATTTCAATAATACCTATGTGGCACAGTATTTTTTTATTGTATTTATTTCCTGATTACAATTGTGTATTTTCTGCATTTTTAAGAATATGTTGAAATTCTTATAAAGATCATGCTCTCAGTTCTGTGTCTTCAATCATCTTTAAGAGATGAACACATTATTTAATTTGTTTTATATAAACCACTTTTATGAATGACTTTTAATTCCTGAAAATAATAAAAGTTACATGTATTTGCAAAAATATTGCATACTAAATTAACTTGTAATGGCATTGTCAGATTCTAGAACATCAGAAATATTTTACCAGGTTTAATGGGCATGAGCTCATGACAGGTCACTAATGGAACCTACTTAATGTATGTCTTAGGAAGCTATTTTATGTATACTTTATATAGATCAACCCCAGAATAGTTACTTTTCCCTATGGTTAATCATATAGAGTCGTCAGAACTAAATCAAATTGATGTAGTTATAATCACATTCATTAGAAATATATGAGCATATATATACAAGCATATATATATATACAAATGCATAAATATAAAAATGATGTGTCCCAGAATTCAGTGCTTTCATTTTGTGAAGAAAGATTATAAAAATGTTCTCTCCATTCTCAACACCATCTCCCCCTTTATTATAAACTAGAGAATTTAGCAATTATATGTTGAGGGGAAATCAGAATTTAAAAATACATGATTGGATATGCAATGTTACAGAGAATCTTATTTATTTAAAATCTATATCTTATTTCCAAGTTTCAATATAAAAATAATATGGCAAATAATATGCAAATAATAAGCTGATACTTGAACAAGAATGTTTACTTAATTTGTTAGTCATTAACTCCTTTGACATTTTTATCTTGGATTAACTCAGACTTGAGAGAGCACACTGTGATTCCTATGTCATAAATGTTCCTTCCGAGATAAGATAGCACTGCTATCATGTTATTTTGTCATACTCAGACAATGTAGATTTCATAGTCTTCTCAAAAATAATGCTTAAAGCAAAGTTTGTCAATGCATTGGGATTATTAGAACATAAAGTATAATTTATGTAGTACAGTTTTAAACAGATGAACTACTTATTTTTTTGTGTTTCAAAAAATAATGAATTTTACTAATTATTTTGCCTAATTAGCTGTAATACAAAAATTCTGTTTGAATTGGAGATTGTATATTAGTAAACATTATTTTATATTCCATAAGGTGTACCCTGTTAATTATCAAGCTCTAGCATAAACTGGAGAGGAAGATATTTAAATTGTTGATTACACATTTAATTTCTTCTCCCCCTTCATGATGGAAAATTGTGTTGCATCTAAAATTATAAATGGCAAGGAAATCAATTTATTTCATGTAATGTAAATCTCTTTAAGTCTTTAAGGAATAATTGAAAATCAATACCCAAATACTATGATACGATATTATATTTATGGGATAAGATTGAAATATTTTTACACAGACTGTTAGTAGTTATTATGTCTTATATTTATTCTTAATGTCATAAATTCTCAAGTCAGAAGTGATCGTGAATATAATAAATTAGATTGTTATCATACCCCCAGAAAAATTATAGAAGTTGATCTTTTACTCTTTGATCCTTTCAGAGTAAATATATATTCCACAGAGGGATTTTCTCTCTTTTCTTAAGTCTGTAATTTGTACCTAATTTAAAATTATTCATATTACAAGCATACACATACTCAATCATCCATAAGGTAGGAACAGAAAACAGATTTTATACTATAATATTATAAAATGATATATTTTTCCACTGTCCTCACAATTCTAGCTGAAATAAAGTTTTAGAATCTCAAATTGTACTGTGAATATCAACAATTTTAAATAGATTTCTACTTTTTAAAATCGATCACCTTGTAAGATATACAGAAGTATTAAGTGATTATGAAGTTGACGAACTTAAAAACATTTGTAGCAACATCTAGATGTCTGTCCAACAGTCAAGGTAGAATTTAACTGTTTCTTTTTACAAAACATAACAAACTTCCTTTAGGCAAATCTTTCTTTAAAATTTGTGTTTCCATTTGTATCTTATTGCTCTGTTCTTTTAAGACTCATCTTCTTGCAACGAAGTGCTTGGAATCTAGAGATTAAATGGGAAAAAATACATCAGTACAAGAATAAAATTCAGGAAAAAACTCTCAAACATCTTTAAAGTGAAATGGTGGCTAATGTTCTGAACCCACGGTAAAAGCGGCAAAGCAAATAAGATGCTCACTAATGTAAAGACATTTGCTGTAAGCAAAAAAGAAAAAAAAAGTCAATTCTTTACAATTTACAGAACTCAGACAATTCCTGCCAAGGCCTATTCTTACTTCCTTGGATATGAACCAGATGAACCAATTATTGTAATCTAAATACACCTAGAGTCACCAGCAAAAAGACTCATGTTTAGGGTTTTTCAATGTTATGAAAAAAACAGAGGTAAATTGATAAATGGAAGAAAAATATGTGGATTATTTTCAAAGCGTGAATTACCAAATCTCAAAAATGTACAGTTTATTTTTTATGACATCCCAGATTCCTTCATTCCACCTCCCATTCCATCCTCAGTTATGGAATAGATGGAAAGAAACGAATGAAATGAAAGTGCTTTGATCCTCTATGAAAAAACTCAAACTCTCAGTGATCCTTACTTTAATATATGATTCTATCTTATTACCCCTCTTCTTCCTCTCATTAGTGGATTCTCTAATCTCCATCAGCTATGTACGGTAAGAAAAAGAAAGGCTTTCCAAACTTCAGTCTTCTATATTACCTTCTCTTTGAAAGTCGCTTTTCATCTACTCAGTATCAATTCAGATGTTTCCTAATATTCCAAATATTGATATTTTTCCTTTTAAAACCATAGTTCCACTGAGTATAAAGAAAATCAGTTTTTAAGGAAATGTTCTGCTTTCTAAATATCAGAGTTCGGTTTAGTTTGGCTTACGATTTTTACATGTAACTTGGATAACATTATTCAAGTAATTCACAATGCTCTGATAAAAGCAAAATGTAAACACGAATCATAGTGTAGAATTCAGTGAAAGGTGAAATTTAGTGCACTAACCACAAATTTGGCCAAAAATACAAGGATAGAGTTGCAGGAAGTGAAAAGACCTTATGGTTTATGTTACTAGTTAATACAATTTACCAATATTCTATTTCCTTCTAAAAGTTAAGCCATTTTATGCAAAAGCTTAAATAGAAGCAGACACAATCTCCTCAAGATCTGAGAATATTAATTGCAAATAATAGTCTTCAATACTTCTACCTAGTTACTTTCATAGTAACTACAAATCTAGATTTACATTATAAGATCTTCTTGGTCTGAACTTTTTCTAATGTATTCGGAGAGTAATTTTAGAAATCTGTACCCATTTCCCCGGTTATGAAGTGATAATATTAAACTTTGTCTTGAGTGTTGTGAGAATTAATTATTTAAGGTTTATAGGGTTCCTTTCAGCTATGAAAAGTCACAGAAATATTTCTTATATTCAGTGGATATTCTCATAAATGCAAATATGGAAGAAATTATTATTATTAATACGAATAAAAATAGAAAAATCATAGAAAATAGTCAAGGATAATTATACAATGCATATTTTAATTGCTTGTAAAAAGTCAATTTCCATGCTTTGCGATTTTTTTAATCTTCAGTTGTGCTAACACGCACAAGTTTCAGACCTCGGTAAACACAAAATGATCTAAAATTAAAAACGTGATACTTACTCAGTGAACCTAAAACCATTCAGTGAAACAAAGTAAATTTATAGAGTTGCCAATCAACCTAGCATTATATTATTATTTTGTCAAGTAGAAAAAACGTGTTTTTTCTAGAGAGAAAATTAAATACAATTCCATTTTAAGAGTTTTCACATCGCAAAATGTATTTCAGTAAATTTCTCAAACAGTTTATTCCATTGAAATGTGCAGTTTGGCTATGCAAAGACTTGTTTGGAAAGTTAATAAAAGTGTTAATCCTTCTTGAACATTTTAGTTGATGGCATAAGTATATGTTATCATGGTGAACTTTTGGAACCACAACTAGAAGAATAATAAACAATGCGCGGTCTGCAGTGCTAATGGTGTCACTCTTTTCGAAAAGATTGATAGAAATAGCTTGCTTGTAAATATTAAGCTGCTAAGTTTTGGTCTTTGACAAATAGTAGCAACATGATTAAATCTGGATTAAGAAAATAAAATCCCTCTTAAAAAATTAAGGTCTGTGTTTTCTCTTTTTTTTTTTTTTTTTTTTTTTAAAAAAAAAAACACTGGAATAGTGTACAGCATGACTGTAGCTGACAGAGCTATATGCTATATAGGAAAGTCAAAAGAATAAATCCAGGAATTCACAGAGGTTTATTTTCCCCTTTTTCTTTTCTGTTTTTTTTTTTTTTTATTTTTATTTTTTAGTGTGCTATATTAGAAGATGGATGTTACCTGAATCTATTGTGGCAATCACTTCACTATATATATATATATATATATATATATACATATATATGTATATATATATGTATATATATATATGCGTGTGTATGTGTGTGTGTATGTATATATATATCATCATACAATATGCCTTAAACCAATACAATTATGTATGTCGGGGGAAACATTGGGAAAAATAATTGTTTGTGTTCCTTAATGACTAAAACACATTTATGTAACATTATTTCAAAAATAGAATAATGATAGTTTTTAAAAAATGATTCGATTTAAAAGGCTTTTGAAAAATTATCCAGCTTTGAGCAACAAACATTCTTCCTTTAGTGACTTCATCTACTCTCTTGCTTTATGTTTGGTCATTGCAACATAAAAGTGCTCATTTAGGCAATGAAACTAAAGATTAATTACGCTACATAAACTAATATAAACATGCTATTTTATTGCTTCAAAGAAATATAATTAAAGCTTTATTTTCCCAATTAGCTACAGTCTCTAGAAATGTTTAATAGACTCACAGATATTTTGTATGAATTAAAAATTTACTAAGCATTTTTTTTTGCTATTTCTATTGGTTTTATTTTATTTTTACGATTACATATAGAGTAACAATGTTAGAGGTTTTGTTTTTTTTTTTTTGTATTTTATTGTAGCAACTTAGTTCTACAAATTAAAATAAACTCGTGTGTAGATTCCCCATAAGGCAGTTTCTCCGTTTCTCATATATATATTAACACAGTACTTACTAATGAACCAGCTGTTCCTTTTTCACAAGTTATCTATTGAAGACCAGTCCAATTATATTTTTATATTTTTATTTATATCTTCATAAATTTATCAACATTAGTTTATCAACACATGGTCACCCAAGTATATTTTTTTTTAATTATGATTATTCATTTTTTAGTTAGGATATTCTGTAACTTTATTAAATCCATCTGATCTATTTGATCATTTAAGGCTATTTTTCCTTACTTATTGTTTGGTTGATATATTCGATATGAACTAATGAATTCTCCTATGACTATTGTGTTCCTATCAATGTCTCTCTTTAGTTCTATTAATTCATTATATAGGTATTGTAATGATCCATCATCCAGGGCACAGATAATACCAATTATTATGTCTTGTTGCTCTATTTGGTCCATAATGTCCTAAAATATCCATTCTCGACTTTTGTTACCTTTTTTAGTTGCAAATTTATTTAACCTGATATATGTTTCTACCAATTTTTTTCCTCTTGTTAGTATTTGCTTGTAAGAGTGTCTTCCAAATTTTACTTAAAATGATCAGATGTGTCAGAATTTCATTCCCATTAAAGCCAGTGTAGTATCCCAGTTTTCATGTATACCACATTTTGCTAATTCATTGATCAGTGGATGAGCGTACAAGATTGCTTTTACCTTTTGGCTATTTTGTTTAAAGCTGTTATGTACATGGAAGTAAAAGTATAAAAACAAAAAGTACAAAATATATATTAATATAAACTAAAAAATAAAACTAAAAGGAATTTCTCATGGAAAAAAATGTTGAATTTTGTTGTTTGATCTGTCAAACAGTCTTTCAGATAGTGAGTTCAAACCATTTATACTTATTATTATCGAGATACAAACATTTATTGCCATTTCATTATTTGACTTTTTTTAGTTTGCCTTTTTTGCTTCTCTCTTATTCTCTTCTCATATAATTTGGCAACTTACTTTTGTGTGTTATTCAAATTCCTTTCCAGTCTTTACTATTTTTCTTTTTTTAATTTAATTCTTTTTTTGAAATAACCACATGGTTTACATATAGGTTTTTATGCTTATATACATTAGACAAATTAGTCTTAAGGTCATTCTTATAGCATTTTTATATTCCACCTTCCTCCATATTTTGTATTTTTGGTGTCTTGTAACTTCTGAGGTTTCTTTCCATTTTATAATTGTTCTTTTATTATTTCTTGTAAGTTTGCTTTAGCTATAATTTAAAAAAAATACTTTAGTTTGTCTATGAAGCTCTATTTCTTCTTCAATTCTGAATGGTAATTTAGCAGGGTAGATTAATCTTGATGGGGAAATCTTTCAACACTTTACTGTAAGTGCTTTGAATCTAGAATGTCATTCCCTTTAGTTCTTTAAAGTTTCTGATGAGAAATATGCAGATAGTCTCATTAGGAGTTCCATTATGTATCATCATTTTTCTCTAGAAGCTTTTAGAATGGTCACTTTATATTTAACTTTAACCGCTTGGATTATTACACACCTTGATATGTGCCATTTTGGTTTTATTTTGTGTGGAACTCTTTATATTTTCTCAATTCGTGTTTCTGCTTTCTTCCCCAGATTAGGGAATATTTTGGCTATTATTTATTCAAACGTGGTTTCTAACACTTTCTCTTTCTTTTCTCTTATACTATGAATGTTGTTCTTCTAATGTTACCCCATGTCTTATGCTATTTTTATATTTTTTAATTTATTTTTATCATTGTTATTCTTTTTTCCGTGTTTCATATTGCCTTGTTTTCCAGTTCAATGACTTTGTTCACTGCTTCTTCTGGCCTACTGTTGAGCATTTCTACTGTATTTTTTTAATTCAGCGTTTGTGTTTAGTGCTAATGTTACTTTAAAATTTTCTCATGTGTGTTTAATCTTTGTTGTAGTTCACATTTTGTATATTATTTCTGTCATTTCAGTAAAGACTGCCAAAACTGTTACTGTAAAACTCATGTTCAGGTAAATTATAATCTATTGCATTTAGATTTTTTTCCTCAAGAGCTTATTTTCTTTCATCCTTTTGGGATTAATTATTCTTTTCTCTAATTTCATTCCTATAGGTTAATCTAAATTTTCTTTTCTTATCTTAATATATTGACCTGGTATTAAATTTGAAATTGAAGTTTAGAGTTCTAGGGCATTGACTTCTGATTCTAGATTGCTTTTTTTTTTTTTTTGTACAGAACAAATAAAGCCTTCACACTTGTTTGGATAACTGGAGGTCTAATGTCAGCAAAATGTTAAAGCCTGGGATTAAAAAAAAAAGTCTGTGATTAGTGAATGCTATGAGCACAAGTCTCTTTGAGGGCTGTAAATGTCCTGGTTAAGGAGATCTGCAACTCTCCTCTGTGATCCAAGGAAACAGCATAACTAGGAGGAAGCTGTGACAGAGTCTGCTTCTAGCACTTCTAAGAACAAAAAAATATTTGTAAAGTCACAAGTTTAAACTTCCAGGGCCCAGGGATTCCAAGGCTGGAAATGCTGTTGGTAAATACAATAGTAGTAATGACCTAATCCAGGGATAGGACAGATGTCTTCCATATTGCAAAAGACAACTGTAGAGAGTAGAGTCTCCTCGACTCTGTGGGAGCCACGAGGAACCACAATCCAGTCCATATAATTCCACTAACAGAGACTTCCCCAAAGTTTTCATCACCAACTGTTTTCCACATTGCTGTTCCCCAAACTCTACTGTTCTTCCAAGGAGGGTCCATCTACTTTCTACATTTGGCTGTGCATACTCCTTTCTCCAATGTAGCTCCAAAGAAGTAAGGTATCCAATGTAGGAATGAGTCCCTTAATCCCCAGAAAGAGGTCATGTATTGTCGCTGCCTCTTCCGTCACGGTGCCCCAGTGACTCCTATGTTTTTAAATGTCCTTCATCTCTTTACATTGTGAAAAAGCTAATTATCCACTCTTCTAGTCTTTTTCTAGGACTACAACTTTTACTAATTTGATGAGTTTGGGGGATTTTTTTAAATTTTCATTTTTTTTGTATCTCTGAAGAAGAGGTGTACCAACGTCTTTATTCTTCCTCCATCTTACCATTTTAAAGATTCTAATTTCTGCATTTTGGCAAATGCAAATTTTAGAGTCAGTGTTTCAATTTCTACTAAAACATCTATTGTGGTCTTTATTGCCATTATGTCAAATTCATTGAAAATTCTTGGCAAAGTGACATTTTAATAATATTTAGTCTCCTAACCCACTAAAAAACTATTTCACAATTTTATTTTCACTCAGTGATGTTCTTTAGTTTTCAGTTCACGGGTCTTATAGATTGATAATTATCTTTTATCATATTTATCCTTAAGTATTTGATAGTTTTGATACCATTGCAAATATAAAATTTAATTGAAGAATTTTTATTATTATATAAGTAGGTTTTTTTGCATGTTTCCTAAAAGTTAATGTCAGAAGATTGTAGTTATATAGGATATTAGAGCAAGGGGTATAATAATTATATGCACAGACACTGTAGGGGAGGAAAACTAACTTTACATCTAACTTCTGAGTTTTTATTTGAGCCCCTTCTAAGAAAATATTTACAAGAGGAATACAAATGAAAATATACTAAATATTTATTTCATGCTTATGTGGGAGACATTTAGGTAAAAATGAATAATTTAAAGAGGAAACTTTAGAATTCAGAATTAAGTACCTTATTAATGGGGAAGGTAGACATCTTAGGGGAAGATAAGTGATTTTTTGGAAAAGATAAATCTGCCCTTTTAAGACTGAATGGATTATATTCCAGTTTGTAACAAAGTTTGATTGTGATGTTGACTTCTAGTGTCTTCTCCTGTCTAAAAGTCAACCTGCCCTGGATGAGGAAATTATACCTGAGAGAATTTATGAAAATTAGCTTCTTTTGGAAGACCTGTCTTCAGACAGATAAGTGGTGTTCCAAGAAACCCTCTCTCAGCATTTTCTCTTTATTCAACTTATTATAGTTCAAAATAATCATCATAATAAAATAGCATATTTTGATGTGGCATAATTTGTTACTTTTCCACAATATGTCAAAATTTACCCTGATCTGAAAATCAGTAGGCTATGTCAATATTTTGCTGCTCTGAGGCTGGCCAGACCATTTTAAATTTTCATAATGGATAGAGCCAAACTGGTCAGTAGTGGCCATATTTTTTGACATTTAGTATGTCAGCAAGAAGAATCAAATAGAAAATGAAAGCAAATATATCAATTAGAAATAACAATGTAAAATATTCATGCATGTGGACAAGGTATGAAAAGAAATTCACTGAAAATGAGATTTATTCCACTCAGAATGTGGACATATATAATGTGATCATGTTTCTTTAATTTTGCATATAATTTATTACAATGATTTTATAATAACTATTTAATAAGAACAATCCTGAAAAATTGGTTGTTTTATTAATATTTCTATTTGACTAGGAGTAAATATTCTTATAGTTTTAGGAAACATTAACTGTAATAACTTTTGTAACTTTAATTACACATATACCATATATTCAGAAATTTTTAAATGGCATGTTTTTGTATACATATACATAAACATACACATACATGTATGTTACATATATATATATATATATATATATATATATATACACATAGAGAGAGGTAGATAATCCTACCAACAATTAATAAGAGTATCCAAATGTTATTAAGTGCATCGTACGTTCTTAATTTTTTTCCATAAGAAATGGCATTTCTATCAAATTTATTTAGAACAATTGACATTTGGGAAAATTTCAGTAAAACTGATTATTTTCCTGACCTAGATGTTCACTTTTATTTTCATATGATAATAGTAACATTGAAGATCAAGATTATTTTAAACATGCCAGCAAAATTCAGGAAGGCACAAGTTTGGAATAATTACTGTGTGATATTATATACACTGGATTTGCAGTATAAGTATATTAAAATATTTCTGACACTTAGTTTAACAATATTACATCAACTTTTATGTGGAATAACAAAAATTTATTTGATATTTTAGCTAAGATAAAATTAATGTGGAATTTTAGCAGTGACAATGGAAACACCAAATGAAAAATGGTTTCATCTTACATGAATCTTATTGACCTTTTCTATACATTTTTCTTCATATATATATATTTCAGTCAGGTGTGAAATAAACTATTAGAAAAAAGAAAATGTGAATAAAATGTGTGTATAATACGCTCAAAATATAGGATCATGTATGAAATGCATAATATTTAATTGAACCAACACTGATAAAGCATGAAATATGATAGGGAGACATATGAAAATATTCAGAAGTTTTATATTTAGTCAAGAGAAATGTAAGAAGTTGTTATTTTTCTGTCTATTATATCATCGAGAGCTACAAATAGAACAGCAAAAAAGAAGAATTTTAAGAACAGTAAAATACGAAACTTTTTTTTCTTGTTGCTACAGTCCTTGGAAGTTATAACCAAAAGAGCTCTTGACCTCGTGAGCACCTCTATCTTTTATGAGAGCAAAAGTATCTCAAGTGGCACAGTGCTTCTTTTTCTACCCCTGGTTTCATTAGTTTAGATATACAGTAAATGTTCTTTCTCAGTGTTCTTGTTTGGTCAAGTCAAAAGAGACTGTAATAGCTATGGGATCACAGGGAAAATAATGAAGGATTGGAGAAAGTGAAGTAAATCGGTTTCAGTATTGGTCTGTCAGTAGACATGACTCAGGATACAACAACCTTTCATTTTTTCCTCGAAAAAAAATAATTTTTTCTTGAAGCAAATATTTTCTCCTCCTTACTATTGATCTTATTTATTGTTAATGCAGAATCAGAACTCAGGAAATTCTAGAAACTAAGCATATTTCAACTGGTTTTAGTTATTTGTAACAGGCATCAGATTGTGGCATTTCCTCTCCCTAAATTGATAAAAAATTGGAAATTCATCATTCAGTAAGTATATTATTCCTAACAAAATACTAGATAGCTGTTCAACAGTGATGAAATTGTTAATTTTAAGTAAAAGAAAATAATAAGCAAAATAAAATAATAAATTATATTCATCTGTATTGGACTATATAATAGATTTTTTTTTTTTCTAATTTCTTCAATGAGCTCCATAATTCTGCTGTCAATGTCTTTGGTTTCTATTGTATGGACCTAATCCTAAAAGGAGATATTAAATGAATCTAAATTTTTAACATCTTGGCAAAGTGCAGCATTTTAAGTCTCTCAAAATTAGCAACAAGGTCCTGCACAAAAGAATCAACAAAATAGGACAGATGTGGATTTTGAGAGACTTTATGTCACAAAACAGACAAAACAGTTTATGAATGATTTAATGCACAAAAAGTTCTTTTTGGTACTTTGTCACTGATATACAGTTTTGGTAGCTTTAAAATTATTTCCAGTTTTAAAGAGATATATTTGACAGTTAAAATTTTCATATATTTAAGGTATACTACTTGATGACTTCATATTCATATCAATTGTGTACTATTTGATACTATCAGGCTGATTATGATATAGTTACTATTTTCTTCTCCCTTTTTGTTGACACTTAAGATTTCCTAGTTTAACAAATTTCAGCTATATAGTATGATATTGCTAAATATAGTCACATATAACTATACCTCCAGAACTTTTTTATCTTGCATAACCATAACTTTGAAACTCTGCTTACCTTGGCTCTCTCAAGAATTTTAAATTATTTTTGAGTCCAGGAGAGTAAGACAGCTATGTGGAATAGAAACTCTCAATACTGAAATCAGGTTTCACAGACTAATAAGTTAGCATACAATGGTATTTATTAAAAGGCCAGCTACATGAAAAGGTGGAAGAGATTGATAATTAATCATACAATAAATGTACTACCTTGGCTTAATTTTACTTGAAAAGTTTTAAAGATGTGATTAAATTGTCCTGGTTTTACTTTAATATTAGAAAACTTCCAAGTGTATAATGATATTGATCTTTTGACATAAAGAAGGAAAAATACTTTTCCTGGGAACTGCTTTTAAAAGGCACAAACCAATTTCTCAGAAGAGTAAAAACTCTGACTAGTAGTGAAACCATGCTAATTAGTAATTACTTTGTCTATGTACTGCCATCTTAACTACAAAGCTGAAGCAGATTGGATCTTAAAAAAAAATGAACTGAATAAAAATGTAGTCAGCACTCACTTCAACTCTATTGGATTTGGAGAATTGATTTATAGCAATTCTGAGCAATTGCCCAATTTAAGGGAAATTATTTCAGATAGTGTTCACTGTAATTTAAAAGTTACTGTCTTCCTAGAGGTTACTGTATCATTGATATCTCAATTTTTTTCTCAGAGCTGTTCCCCTGCAAATAAACAATTTGAGCTTCACTTTATTATTTATAATTCAATGATGTCAGGAACAATGAAAGAGATATTCATCTACTTGGCAGATTTCATAGAAACATGCATTTATGAAATACTGATTCTATATCTGCACTGCATAATGGCAATATGTACTCAAGAATAACCTGTTTGGAAGAATATTGTATTATAATCTCAGTTCTCTGGGGAGTTATTTAATCAAAATAGCTCTGTTTAAGTGCACTACAAGAGGAGACATAAAAAAAAAAAAAAAGTCAGAGGATCAAGGAGAGACAAAGGACTAGAAATTGTAATACCAAAAGTAATTGAATGTCTTGAGGAATGGTAGTATTTTGTGTTTTATTATTTTTTTCCCTTAAACTTGAGGCGGAAAGGCTCAGATAATCAGGACTATTAGAGCTACAACAGATCTCAGTGAATGATGAAATAAATTTTCAAACCCATGAACAAGTAAACACCTAGATAAAACGTGTTAAAATGGAAATGTAAGTCACACAGTGCTTCTGAATAATCAGTGTTAGTTAAAAACTAATGGGTGTCATATGATTATAAGCTACCTTACTGGATCTTATCCCTCTATGTTCTTAACTCTTCTTTGTACGACATAGCTTCAAGTATGCTTTCCAGTAATTTTATAAGCTAGCTTCTAGTGAAGCTCATGACTTAACAAGGAGTTAAACATAATATCCTTAAATAAAAAAATCACATGTTCAGATATGCCCTCACATCTTGCTCTGGAAACCTATGATAATTACTCTATTAATGAGTAGTATAGTTTACCCAACATACTCAATTATCTTAAACTCTGATTATTTTGGTTAAAACAATAGAGAAGGCACAGAATGCTACACAAAGTCTTATTTCTATTTCTGTTTGTGTTTGAAATCATTGCCACCTTTCTCCACAACAACTGCATACTGTCAAAATGTGATCCAAACTATCATTATAAGGTTTTCTTCTTGTGTTCTGATACCAAAGATTTTTCCTCCTCATTAGTAAAGTCAATACCTTGGCTTTATTGATTATTGATATTACTGTATTAATCATATCTCAAAGCATTCTAATTAATAATACAGGCATTGTCCATCTTTGTAAAATGTTTAATCCACTTCAAAGTAATCAAAGGAAACACTTTGTTGACTTTTTGTATCCAAAATTAGCAATTATAATTACTGAGCAATGTATGCCTACTGATATCTCAAGCAACTGGTGATACTATTTGTAAAACAAATTATGAATATAAATTTGGCCCTATGTTCTGGTAGAGGTTAGCTATTTGGTCTTTGAGTAGCACTAACATCAATCTTTTTCACCATGTATTCTCTTATTATTTGTGTGATTTCAAAAGTATTACCTATCTAGCATGCCAATCAGTTTATAGCTTTTGCTTCAACCAAGCTTGATTTAAAATTTACTTCTTTGGATGTGGTGCTACCACTATGGTTGGTCATATTCCATTATTTTAGACATACTTACAATATAATAAAAATGATTCCAAATAGTAGAGATAATGATATTTAAAATGGGCAGCATATTTGAATATACTAATTTCAAGACAGAGTGCTAAGTGCTTAAATGAGTTATCTTATTTAATGCAACAACACTAAATAGTAAGGGCATTTCTATTTATTTTTGACAGAGCACATAGAACTGGTATCTAAATCATGTTTTAAGGCATTAGAATTGTCAGTTTCAAGTAAGAAATCACAGATGCTCTCTAGTGTTACTCTCAAAGAAGACTTCCTAACGACCCTATAGAAATGTCATCACTGTGATTATTAGATTCTATCTTCTTTCATGACATGGTAAACACAATTTACCTACTGTGACCTGTGATATATGATTGAATTTTCTTTTGATCATTTCTGAGCAGAGGAGTTTTAGTGTGTGGTTTGCCTGGCTCTCTCTCTCTCTCCCTGTCTCTGTTTCTCTCTCTCCCTCTCTCCTCTCTCTCTCTCTCTTCTTTGACTTTTTGTTCAGAAGTTAGATAGTCAGACTCCTGTCTCCAAAAGCCATCTCATCAAACCCAGGCAAAGACAAAACGTGTAACAGGGAAGCAGCTAGGGGTATTGTATGCAAATTATGAAGGGTGTTAAAAGGGTCCACTTTCATTACGCTATTTATCATTAGGTCACAGTTATGCTGGCAGATCACTTGTGTCTATGATAGGGTTTTTGTTAGCAAGTAATGTCTGAGGAGAATAAGAAAGATTCTGTTTCATGACTTGAAGTTTTTGGCCTCTTTCAACGGGAGGAGTGGCAAAAGTATATATAACTGTAGAATTCTCATTCTCTTCTCCATATCCTGTAACCATTTGTTCATACTATATATTTTTTTATTTTTGAATCTCTATCCTATAGATGTGTGATTACTTTATATTTTATTCTACTAAATTCTTTCTTCAACTCTGTCAAATCTGTTATGAACAAGTTCATTGGAACTCTCCAGTCTTTCACAACATTCATAGAAAAATGGTCATAAATGATATATATATTTATTTTCAAAAGCTATCAACAACCTTGCAGCTGTCCCGAGATCAAAAATAATATTTTATCAACAACATCAAAGCATCCCTATTCCCTGCCTGCTCACTATATATCCCCTAAGGAAAAAAAATACAAGCTTTATTTCCTTTTGAACTCTATATTAGCAGTATCATAGGTTTTGTTCCTCTCTTATTGGGTCTCACATTATATTTGCATATTGTTATTTCATCAACATTTCTCTGAACACAATGCCAATTTTTTCAAACCATTTTTAATATTTAAGACATATTAATAATTACATCAAATATTGTTGAAATAAGATTGTTATTATATGAGAGTTTAAATGCTTTTATATAAAGAAAAACAGTGGCAAGCTGATTAAATAACTATCCTGATGCTGAGTAAACTATTAATCAAATAAAATAATTCTATAAAGCTATAGAAAGAAAATAATAAAAATGAAGATCAAAAGAGAAACATCGAGATACAAAAATTTGAGGAATGTCAGATGCAAGTTTATTTTTTTGGCAAAGATTAATATTTAAAATACCTACCAAACTTCATGAAGAAGAAAAATTGACCCAATCCTTTGCCATTCTCTATGTATTCCATTGATAGTTTAACACTATAGCTCTGTGTTGGACTTATTCCCTGAATCCTTGCTGGCTCTGGGACTAGATATGATCAATAGAGTAAGAAGGGAATGAAAATATTAACTCTAAAGGTGAGATGAAACTATAATCAGCTTAAGTGAACACCAACCCCTGTTCTCCTTGGGATGCACACATTTGTGAGGGATTTTTCCCATAGCCTCTCCTTTTCTTTGCTGCAGAGGCATTTCTGGGTGTATATTTCCCCCCAAAAAAAAACCCTTTTCTAGCAACAGGTATTCTTTCAGATGTGCATGCTCAAAACCCGTAATTTAGTCTGTTTAATGAACTTAATGTATGGGCTCATATACAATTTATGTCATCTATTATTATGAGAAAGAGGTCAGTTGTAAGTAACTGTGAGCTACTGTGCTTGTGTGGCCAGCCATCTTGAGCTGGCTCAGTAGTGCTCTCTTCTTGGCTTCATTCTGTAACAAGGAAACTGCAAGAATATATGTGCTGCTCATCTATTGGTTAGAATTTTATCTGACCATTTCAGGACCTTGTCTATCAGGGCCTTGACTATTGAGGCATTCCCTCTCTGTTCCAACCCACCTGCTAGCTAACCTACCTAACAAAGTTATGCTAAAAAAATGTTGAGACAATTGTGTTAACAACTAAGACTATAGATATTTCCTATTGTAATTTTACTAAAAACAGTAGTACTCAGCAGTAGTAATGCCATTTATGAAATTCATTGCTAGTATGTATAATAGGCATACATAAATATAAAATATTTATTATCTCAAGTAATTAAAATAAGTTTAAAAAATGGTGCTATTGTGATTAAAAAAACTTTTTTGCAATTCTGCTTAGACATATAATTTGAGGCGCCAAAGAAAGTCACAACAACTAGATTTTAGAGGTAAAAAAAAATATTCAGTTAGAAATATGACTCTGAAGATTTAACATATGATATGACCTGAAAATACAATTGACAGCATTATAGATATATTATAAAAATAAGGTCACAGATGTGAGCAACCTATCAAAAAATGTTTATGGACAATAATATATAAACAAGAGAAATGAAATTTTCTAAATGATTTTATTAGTCCATCTATTTCATAGATTAACATAGATTATTTTATGCTCCTGCATAAAATAGGAATATTTCGTTCACAGGACTAATGTAGATTTTTCTCAGATTGGAAAAACTTTTCCACTGACCTTGATAAATGCTAGTAAGATCTTATGTTAATCCCCATTTTTCTATGCTATACAAAGTTTCATCATTTCTTTGCTTCTTTTCAGGTGAGCAGTAATAAAACTGAAAATAGTGTGTGTGTATATATATATATATATGTATCTATATATATTTTTTTTTTTTTTTTTTTTGGTGATTGTTGTTGTTTTCCTTCTATTCCAGGTTCCAAGTACCATCTTCTTCAAAGTATTCCTGAGATTAAAATCGAAGGTTCAATACATGTCTGGCATCAATTAATTATCTAATTCATGCTTTATACTGTGCTTCACTACATCTTTTTTATTTTTGGTAGGACCCCAGAATTTTGTTATGGATATTGACAAAATGCTTAGGAAAAGCTCAGCACAACATCTGACGAATAGTAAATGAAGACTAAAATGAGGACCAGGAGATTTGTTCTGTATTAGAGTATTCCCAATTATTACAGGTTGCTTTTTCTTATGACCTTCCGTTTTAGGTGATAACTTTTTCTTATCTGCATCCTCTTCACTCACTAGCACTGGTCTTACTTGAACCATTCTTTCCTTTTCAAAACTTTTTGCTCATTTCATCAAAATAAAAATAATTGAAATGTACTAGTGTATTTATTTAATCAGAAAATATTTATTGTTCATTTAATTAATCACCATCTTCTCTTAGAGATCCCCCAACTCTTGGGGTTCAACAAAACATTAGTTTTTCAGATTTCTTATCTAATCCACAACACTTTAGATAAGCAGCACAACCATATTTTTACTCAAGACTGATCTATGATGGCAAAACCAAACCACAAATGTTATGCTTCCTCACTCAGACTCCAAATATTACCTTCTTCTCTAAGTTCTCATAGAGTCCTACCAGTGCCACCACCCTGAGACCTTTCGTTTGCTATTTAAATGTCGGTCTCTAAAAAGCTTTTAGCTCTATTGTTTAATATATGACAAAATATAACAGAGACAATATAGCCTTAATACTTTACTAGTAAAAATTTAAAAAGAAAAAATAAGGGCAGAGGAATCATTTTTTTCAAATCATGCAAGAAACTGTTGGTATGCTACATAAACTTAAATAGAAATGGATGCCTATTAGGAAGTAAGAGTGGTCTCTATCACCAAGGTGTAGATAGCTTCTTGGAAAACAAAATGGAAGGAAATAAAACACCGCTATGTGTCACTTGGGAGGAGAATCAGCAAAAGAAGGTGAAGGAAAAGTTAAATTGAATTCTTACCATAAATGCATTATTTATGGAGAAATGCATAGCAGCTTTTGCAGAAAAGATAACATGACATCAACAGTTCCCAGGAAGAGCAGAACTAAGGGGTGGAAGAGGATTCTGGCTTCCATAGTTTTGAAAGCAGCTGCTGAGATGTATTAAACCAGAAGAACTCCAGCTGCTGTTTCTGTGAGCAGTGCCAAAGGTTTCACACTCTAAGTACTAAGTATGCATCCTAACTCCTGGAGGATAGTAACGTTTTAAATTTGCACTGATGAGAAGTAGAAGTCAGAGTTAACAAACCGAAAATGATATTCTGCTCCTTTGAGAGACATTTAAATTAAATTCCGTATTTAGTTCTAAAATTTGTTGTGATTCTTTAACTTTTGTCAAATCATTTAAAACTTACTGCTCCTTTCAGCTTAATCTTATTTCTATACAAGAAAAGGGATATAGGAACTCACTTATAGACCGTTTTGAGAATAATATAAGAGCAGATATGATATACACTATAAATCATTCTTCTGGAATTAATACTGTAACCAAATGTACTCTTTGAATCATAAAACTCATGATCTTGGAACTCATATAACTGAATCACATGGAAGTCTTCTCCTATTGCTTGTTCCACTTCTGGAGGCCCTCGTTTGATTAGTTATTGTTAAAGAATTTGGGAGTTGTGAGTAAATTTGCCATTTGGAAAGAATAGGATGTTTGTGAAATATTTGAATAAATCACTTGTATGAGGAGGTTTATGGCCCATACTATGAACTCTACCTTGAAGGATCTTTAATTGATCATAATTTTCTCAGGAAATTATGTTGTAAGATGTAGCCAAAGTAAAATAGTCATCCTTTCCTCTATGCTATCTTGATACTAGGTCAAGCATATATAATCACTTTAAAGTTGCTTTCGCTTCCTCTTTTTTTGAATATCATAAATGACCTCTGCTTTAACTCCCTGTGCATCCTGGATTCAATGCTGCAAGTCCTGTCCATTGACTGCATCCACAGTAATACTGAACAATTGAAGCAATTAGTTAGAAGTTAACTGCAGCTTAGTAGGGCTGGCCAAACAACACGACCAACCCTTGGAATTTTTCATTCCAAGAAATACCTCAGGTAGGGCTTCCAGCCAAATAAAGAAGAATGCAGAAACCACCTCAAGGCTTCCCCTGACTGATTAAACACGCTGAACCACCCAAAGGGCTATGTCCTTATTACCAGCCCTTAAAATCTCTGAGCCTCAAAGTCTTAGGACCATTCTCCTAGGATCCCCTCTCTCTGTCTCTGAACAGGGAGCTTTCTTTCCTTCTCTAAATCAGTCTTACTTTGGATCTTGCTTGGGTCCACAACTTCTTTCTTCAATTTTGCAAGACTGTGAGACCACCATCAGGATTTCACATTGGGGCAGCTTTGGGAGCAAAAGCTCACCCAGGTCTGGGACAGGGAATCATCATAAAACAGATCCAGATCAAGAGGTCCTGTCAGGTGTTTTACCCATCAGGTCTGATCTTGGAAAGACTGCTGTTCCTAAAGAGGACCCCAGAGGTACCAGGGAGAACCTGACATCCCATCACCCACAGCCAGCACATGACAATCATCTCTTAAATATGCCACATTCTTTCTGATCGGCACAATGTGAGTCTTATACACCCATTTTACAGAGGAGAATATAATTTCATGCTTTATTCAGCAACAGTAGCACAATAGAAACATTAACTTATGTATAAATTATCACACCTCCATGAGAGGCTACTTCCCAAGATTCCTTCAAAACTGCTTGAACTAGGCATCCAAGATACAAACAAACAAATGTAATTTTGTCGCTCTCCTTAATAAACAACCAATTAATCTTTTTGGCCTTACAGCACCTAATTTAAACTCATCTATCAAAATTTATCTATGCCATTCATTCATTTATTTACTCACTAATTTAATTTATATTAAATGAGAAGCAAGAAGTATTAAAACAGATAAAGTGACTAGATTAGATGATAAATGTACACTGACTTTAGAGCACTTAAAGTTTAATATATAAGAACGACATCCTATAGACGATCATGACTATTTCCTTAGATAAGTGAGTAACTATGCTTCCAATTTTTTCCCACACACAGCCTCCTCTGTATGTCACACCACTCTTCTTCAAGCAATTCCCAGTGCTTTATAATCATGCTAGGTTGATTCATGAGTGCCTATGTTTGTGTATGTTGTGATTTTTTGTACGTGAAATATCTTATCTTCATTCTTCTTCTGGAAAATTCTTAATCATTCTACTCAAATACTGCCTCTCTGGAAACCTTTTGTACCAAAATTGATTGGCCTTCTGAGGTCCCAGAATACTTGTTTAGTATATGATATTTTTTGGTCATTTTTTAATAGGTGTGCTTTGTTCACTGGTTAAAAAGAATGTTATAATATATATGGGTTTGAATCCTGCCTCTGCTAACTTCATACTGTGCCCTTGAAATAGTAGTTTAACTTCTCTGATCATTTATTTTATTGTAAGATTACCTCTACCAGTTGTTGGAACCAAGAATGAATTAGTACCAGTAAAACACTTCAGCAGAGCTTAGCAAGTATTAAGTGCTTCATTAATATCAGCTCTTGTTACTATTAGCAAGTCTAACTCCTTGACTTCCAGAATTTCTCAGCCAATGTGCATTGAAAATATGAAAATATAAATTAATGATGACTCTAAGCCTGTCTACTGAAATTTAAACAGACTAAGAAAAAAAACAAAATGAAAAAACCTAGAAACTAAACTAGGTTTAAGACTGCCTACTCAGATGTAAAAAGTATCCATAGAGAATCAACATTTATTTTATTAATAAGCAGGGTTTTCCAATTCTAACCATATTCAATGATGAAAAATGCTGTATATATTTTTGTGTATGTGTGTGTGTGTTGAATTCATTTGTCTTAAGTTGGCTTGGGCAGTTTTAATAAGGTAACCTTTTATTGTTTTTTGCAACTTATTTTTCCTCCACTATTTGGTTAGGAATCTAATGAAGCAGCGCAACAGTGTTTCTGTTCTTCTGTTCTTCAAAGGACAACTCATTTAATCATATGAACTCTGGCACTCCATTGTGGTACAAATAAATAATTGTGTAACATAGCTTAGAAAAAATACCAAAAATGTTACCTAAAGGAAAAGAAAATAAGCAATTATGAGTTTAAGACAAGTCAGAATATGTTGCAAGATTAGCATTCTACTTACATATTCCCACATGTGCACCAAAAATAAGTTCACAGGTACATGAAGTAAAAGAAAAAATTATGTTGTCATTCCAAAAATGCTTATTTTTTGCTCTGACAGTCAAGTTAAAAAAAAAAAAAAAGGGGTTAGAAGTTTTGCATCTATTCCAGTGTCCTATGTGTCTCATTCTGCAAGTAAGTCGGTATCCAAGAAAAGACATGATTGCAGTTAAAATATCACTTGTCATATACAATGCATCTAGTCCCCTGAAAAGCTATGATTTGCATCTAATAAAACTGATCCTTTTTTTCCTTATCTAGCTGGAAATCACCACTCCCACCTTGCATATTCTCCTACAAGGTCTGATTTAAGGTTTCAAAGTCACATATTTATGGATTGCATTCTTCAGATTCTGCATTATTATGTTGTGAATCTGAAAGAGAATGGTGCCAGATCTTCAATATTAATGTATACATCATTACATTTAGAAAAAATACTGAAAATAAAATCAAATCTGAAAATTTTATTTAAAATTGTTTCATTTGGACAAAAGCTATATGAATTATGAGTGAGTGAATAAACCCAATAATTTATAAAGAGGAAAAAGAAATTCAACAATTTTGACAAAATTTATATAAATAATGCGTGAATAAATCCAACAATTTATAAAGAGGAAAAAGAAATGCAAGTAAGTGGATAAACTAACGATTGTGATCGTTTCATTGATGTCATGCAAGAAATAATTATTTGAGGACTAAGACAACACATTGATTAACAAAGAGGTAAAGAAATGCTTAAAATTATAATTATAGAAAATGGTAAAATATTATACAGAATATAGCAGTTCTTTGTGTCCTTTCCTTACACATTGGAGTATTGTCTGACCTTGAACAACATGAAAGTTATTTAAGTCTCATTTTTTATCATTTCAGATGTACAGAGGGAGTTATTTTGATCATGAACTCTATACTTTATATTCTGATAGAAGTATTAGTTAGGTGATATTTTCATCTAAAACCATAGATGAATTCAAGAAGCAAAGCTTGAAAGACTTGATTAGTATGTATAGTTAAGTTCAAAACGGTAACATGTTCCTGTATTTTGAAGTGTTTTCTCCCAATGTAACAGAAGAGTTTTGCTCTTCAATATTAATTTCAATTTATTTTTCCCCATCAATCCACAGATTTGCATTCAATACAGTAAGTCAGAGGGACATATGACTCCTTTGAAAGGTCAAGCACTACTTTAGACTTTGTGGATACATATTGTCTCAATTAAACTTTGTATTCCATTTTTATAATAATTGAAAGATAAAAACATTCTGATTCATAGGTTGTAATTGACTAGCCCCTGCATAGACATTTATAGACAGATCAGATATATTCTGAAAAAAAGCATGCCTCTTCAAGGTCTCTTCTACTAGAAAATACTATTATTAAAGTTGCCAGGTGAATTGCATACATTTTTAATATTCTGTGTATTATTAAGTTTTGACATTTTTCATAAAAAAAAATTCTGTTTAGGAGTGCCTGCCTCTCTTAGGTTAACCAATTCTTGAGATAGCTAGGGACTAGGCTGGAGCATGCCTTTAAGATGCAAAAGAACCAATCCAGAGAAGCTTTCTTCCACTATCTGAAGCATACATCCCTGGAGGTAATGTTTCTCAGTATCCTTAATCATCCCAAAGCTGGTGCTAAGTCAACTAGAGACCACTGCCATAGGCCAAAATCAACCAAATTATACAAACTACCCAATCTTAATCTCTTTAGTCTACCTTGCTTTGTCTTTCACGTGAAAACCTCAGTAAAAGACATGGCTTAGACACTTCATTGCCCAAAGCCTGGTGTTCCTCTTGGGCCCTGTGTGGTAAACTGTGCCTCTTGTTTCTACGAGAACACTAAATAAGCATTAAACTTTTCTTTCAATGGTGTTGATCAATCTGTGTGGTCACTAAGTTACCTTTATAAATTAAATTCTGGTCACAAAACATCAGGAGGTGTGACTTCAGCATGTTTAGAAGGAGACACGGGGTTATGTTCTTCTTTCCAAGGTTATGTGGTAAATAAAGGCAATGGTTTGAAAGTTGCAGTTAAACATTTCCTTTTCAGTATGTTATTCTACATTGCCTTTATTTTATGAGGGTAGTATAAAGAATTTCAAAAACCAAATTACAAATGTTGTGCTTATATTGCTTTATCATTTTTCTCTTTCAAATCTAAACTTGTATTTACTTCATGCATATTTCTATTCTCCAAATTCTGTTTTTAGAGTCTATGAACTAAGGTGGGAGTGTTAATTGCACCAATGGATTAAATGTATACAATGATGTTTATCTGGAAACTTGGTTGTTTTCATACACACGTAAACCTGAGTAGCTGATGTACAGTTCACTAATACTTGTGTGAAGACAGTGTAGAATAGAATTCAATAGTGTGGACTCTGAAGCAATTGTAACTTGTTTGTCTTCTCATCTCTATCATTAAAAATATTTGAGAATTTGATCTAATTTTTTAAACCTTGTTTACTTCATATATTAGTAGACATATAATGCTTTGTAGAATTATGTTTATATAACTCCATGCAATGAGCTTAATGCAGAGCTTGAAACATAAGACATAATCAAGTAAAGTTGCTGTTGTTCCAGCTCTAGTAGCGGTTTACCCTTAACACCTAGGATATTTTAAGTTTCTTCTCAAAAAGTAGGGCTTACAATGGGACTAGGGCTTTTTTGCTATTACCTTTTATTCAATATATTTCATTGGCAGTGTTTCTGACAAAACACTCAGGTCAGAGAGCAAAATGCTTTTGCTACATTGGGAGGTATGAAACACTTAAAAATGCATGATCAAGTTACATTTTCAACTTGACTCTATTACACACTCTGATCTGGGGTTTCACGTTTTACTTACCGAGTTCACCTTTGCATCTAACCCCAGTTGAAGTTAACATCATCCTTTTGCTGTGCTGGCCACTGATGAAACAAAGTCCGTTCTGGCATTCTTCCCTGGTGTATCTGCTACAGTTCAAGGTCAAAGCTGCATTCCTTAAAGACACCTGACACACTTAATAAGGTTTGTTTCTCTTTGCTTAGGTCTCCTGCCTAGAAACTCTCTTGAACTACTTTCTTACTGGCCCAAAGCCCAGTATGGTTCAAAAGAAATTTTTCTTATAATTCTTCTTTAGTTTCATATTGTTGTGAAGTAAGTTTCTTCTCAGTAGTTCTTTCAGATTTCAAGTCATGGTGACGGACTGACAGAGAGCAACTACCCTTTCAACTTTTCAACCTATATCATTTTATTGTGATCATATTCATGCTCATTTACACATCCACATTTCAGAAGGTACAAGGACCAGAAAATATCCTTCTGTTAGGGCATTTACAAATTTTAGCCTATTTTGATGTTATGTTTATGTGCTCTAAGATTGCTTTAAGGTAGTTTTATTCCATTGTTTCATGGTGTTTGAGCAAACACTTGTAAAAAATGTGAGGTATCAATAAAAGATGTAGAATTTAACTTCTCATTGGCAAGTGGGAATAGTGCAAATATAATAACTCCATCTTCTTGCCTTTAGCATTCGTTTGAGTCTCCTTTTAGGCAATAGATTACAAAGAAATTCTCTCTCAACCATCTACTTTAAATTTACAATACCATCCTTCTGGGAGGACAAGATTAAAGGGAAACAATTTTACTGCACTTTTACCACCCCATTTTAAGTAGCATCTGTATCTCCAGAGAATCACACAGAGATCCCAGTCCTAACTATGATAGTACATTTCTGATATAGACATCTTTCATCACCCTTGGCTAGTAGTTAAATTGTTCCAGTTCATTCTCAATTACAATGTTTTAATACCATGAATCATCTGTTTTCTAACATAGCATAGTATACCATAGTATACTGTGAGTTGCAAATGATCTACTCTATGATAGTCATTGGAATGTACTAATGTCATGCTGGTATTCAGTTATGACCTTCAGATGACTATTTTACATTCTAATTAGGATATTAGAAATAAACACCAGTGAAATATGTATGTGTGGATGGAGAACATTATTGTATTCTTATAATGAAATCCTAAAATGATTTACCATTGCCTAAGTTCCTCTAAAACTAGGAAGTGAAGAATTGGGTAGAATTGTTATATAGCCATATATACGTATATGTATGTATCTATATATTCTTTTTCTCAAAATTTAGGAAACGATGTCAGGAAAAATTATATATCTTCTGCCTATGACTGTCAGTTTCCCTTCTGTATTTAAATATATCTGCATATATTAACATATTTATAAAAATATGTGTCATATCTGTCTTAATAATTTTTCTCTTCTTTTTCTTTCTAGAGAAGACAATCACTCCAAAGCATAGTCACTTACATAGTTTTCATAAGATCTTAGATAATTTTAACTTTGGATTTGGATATTTGTTCTTAAGAATTATATAGCAAAGTATTATGCTTGAAACAATACTTGAGACATTAATTATCCAGCGAGTCCTGACTTGATTCAAAATTATTTTATTCCTATGCATACTCTTGCTAGGAATTTTATAAATTATATAAAATAAGTGGCCCTACATGTTGGTTTAACTTTAAAACGTAGTATTTTTTTTTTGGCTTTGTCATACCTTGCACATCTACCAAGAAAAAATGGAGCAATTGAATCAGGCAATACGTAGCCAGTCTATACTAGATAGTCCAAGAAGGAAAGGACAAACAGTATCAACCAACCATTGCTAACTCAGTAGTGGATAAATTTAAAATACTAAATAAAAAAATCTATCTCTAAATATATTAAATGTGAGTTTTTACATCCATCAGAATGATTATAGCCTTCATAAAATAAGCACTTACTATGTGCCAGGCACTGTGCCAGAACTGAGGATTAGTAATATGTGACATGATCTCTGACTTCAAGAAAGCCCACATTTTAACATCTAAATTTCAGCAATGTACATTTCAAATAAAGTATTAAATACCAACCATATGAGTATTCCTTTAAAATAGCAGATAGCAGAAATAAGAAATGGTTGTTTAAGTCTACATTTTGAAGTTTGTACTTAAATGATTCTGACATACATGTTGAGATTTATTTTCTGTATCACAGGTATAACTAAGAATCCTTTCATGGATGTGTAACACCATACAACTATTTAAAATCAAAGGAGTTTGTGTTGGTCTATTTATATTTCTAATCAAAGGTCTAACTTTCATCCTGCTGAATATAATTTCATTTGGAATCCTTGAAAAGAATCCCTTAGAATAGTTTATCTGTGTCATGTAGTCATGAGTTCCTACTACATTATAAGTCATTTAAAAATTTAGATTTGCTTTCTAATGGGAAACTTTTAGCATAAAAACCACAGCACTCAAATTATTGCTGTGAATACCAAATTATTCATATTACCATATTCATATCAATAAATCGTCTTATTTTTCTACCCAAATCATTTTCAATTAATCTCTCATCAGGGCAATCAACTGTTTTGTCATTCTAGAATTAGATAATTTGCCAATGTATTCTCCAATCCTACTACATTTTTCATCATCTATACATTTAACCTTTTTGAAATGATACATTACAGGAGAACAGATTCAAGAAGAGTGGAGGAAATCAAGCAGTGTTGATACAAAATTCTATTTTTCATTCAGGGAGAGAATCCCTGATGAACCAAATGATCTTTTATCAATGTCTAATAAAGGTTTTGCAGCATTTCTATCTATTGCAAGCTATTAAATAATTTCACACTTTTCTTTTGCAAAACAGAATTTCCCAACCTAACACTACTGTTTTCTGGATCAGGTATATTTTGTGGTAGAGGACAATTCTATGTGTTGTAATGTGTAACGACATCTTTGATCTTAGCTAGACAATATTCACTCCTGTCGTTATAACATTTATAACAGTTTCCAGACATTGCTAAACGTCTCTTGGGGACAAAATTATCCCTGATTATATTATAAAATACATATTAAAATGAATTAGAAGAAAGTGAAGGAAAGATTACTCAACCAGTATATTTCAAATGAATGTCTACTGCATGCTACTTACTGAGAGGATATAGAAATGCCTAAGATTGGGACAGCAAATAACTATCTTATTGGCAAATGAAACTGTCTCCAAAATTCAACATCTGAATAGCTATTTACAAGCTACTTACAGATGTATTTTACACACAAAAAAATATATTTCCTTATCAGTTTTCCCTAACTCCCTCTCCTAATATGTTTGTTTCTGTTTTAAGGATCTTTTTTACTCAATTAAGAAACCCAGAAAAGTTTTCCTCTTATGACAAGTCTATAAAATTGTATTTATTTTCATTTAAAAATTATTTCCCATGCAGATAAGCCTGATGAAGGCTTAACTTACCTGGAAAAGTATTTACTTTTCAGATAACAGAGCTCCTATTTTTTTCTGAAAGATATTGTGGAACTTAAATTTCTACTTGGAACATGAGGACTTAGATTAAAAGTCAAGGATAATGAAGTTGCTCACTTAAATTCTAAGAAACTCTTCATGTGTGTCCAAAATATTTGTAAAGTTAACCTTTAATTTATTGTTATCCAATAATAGAAATAGGGAAAGACTTTGAATACATCATTACTTTTTGAAGTATCATTTTATGTTTCCTACTTCCATCAATAATTGGAAAAAAATAAGCAAAGTCTATGTTTACCTGAATATTACAAGAATATGATACAAGAATTTCTTTAAGTAGCATTACATTGCATCAAATGTGTTTTGTTTATTATTTTAAGCACATTGTCTCTGGATATTAAAATATTTATACTTATATATGTGTGCATGCATGTAAATACTGTATATTTGTATATTTTACATATATAACAAAACTTATTCACACAATTATTTCATAGAATTTATTATGTATAATAAAATCTTACAGATACAGTTTCTGGAAGAATCTGCAAGAAAGAAAATATTAGTTATTTTGAAACTTTCTAAGGAAAAATAATTTGTCTTTACTTTTCTTGCATAATTTGTTTCTGTTTATTTTAAATTTGTGAATATGAAGAATTATGACAGGTTATCAGGGTTATTTTACAGGACCAGTTTCTTACCATGATGAATCATAGTGAGATCTAAAAATCAAAAGAAATATTAGAAAATGACAGTGTAATAATTTACAAGCTTACTTTCTAAATGGGGGCATTTTTATCTTTTTTTAAACATATTGGCCATCATAGAAATTGCATAAAAAATCTCATTTTTGTGAAACTGCATTGAGCACAGAGAGTAATGCATTCCTAATCTGTTCTCATAAAAATTTCTTCAGACTGTGATTTGATTACATTATAATCTTTTAATTTCCATGCCCAAAATGCAAATTAAAGATATAAATCTATTTTGTATTCATATATAATTGATATGGGACTCAACTGACACATCTATATCTTGTTATTATTGAATTTCCTTATGCTAATACAGAGTGAACAGATATTATGGACTCCAATCTATTTAAAAGATGACCTATTACTTCATCTAGTACTTAGCGGTATAGTTTGTTGTCATAACATCCAAATCATAAGTTTTAGAACCAGATTTTACTTTGGAGTCCACATATTTGATCTAAACTCCTTCTTCTATTAGCTAAATCAGAGTAGATGCTGTATTACTTTTCTAACTCTATTGAAAAATTACCACAAGCTTAATGACATAAGAACAGACATATTTATGATCGCACCATTTTATAATCAGGACTGGGCGTGGCTTAATTGGGTCCTTTGCTAGAGTCTCACAAGGCTGTGATAAAGGTGTAGCTGTATCTTCAATCTCATTTGTGGCTCCAGGTTCTCTTTGAAGTTCACATGGTTATTGGCAGAATTCAGTTACTTATAGATATAAAGCTGAAGTAAGTCCTCAGCTCATAGAGGTGGTCACATTCCTTGCCAGGTGATTCACTTCATTTCATGGTAGTTGTGTTCTTCAAGGTCAGGATAGTGTGTCTTCACATACTATGGTGACTAACCAATTAGGTGACTAACTTCTAGTCTTATATAATGCAAAACAAATCATGGGAACTTCCTCCTATCACTTTTAACATGCTCTATCCAAAAGGTTAAGAAATAAGTCACAGGCCCACGCATACTTAATTGGAGCTGATTATACAGGGTATTACTTATTGACCAAAATGATGGGGCATGTATTTTATATTCCTCCCTCTGATTCCCAATAATTTCCATCCCTCTTACTTGAAAAGTAATCTCATCCCATCTAAATGTCCCAAACTTTAATACCATTTCAGAAACCACTCACTAGGTAAGTTTTTATCATATAAATCAGAGATAGGTGAATGTAAGTCTTCTGGTTATAGTCCACTAAGAGCAACTCCTATAATAACATCATCTCCATCTGTGACCTATGAACTAAAGAGACAAACTAACTGCCTGCACTGAGACTCAACACACAATGGTGAACCAGACCTAGGATGAAAGTATTGTATATTCCATTTAGTATTGGAGAAATCAGAAATCCTAAAAAAAGGATTACTTGTCATTGATTCTCTGAAAACTAGCTTGGCAAAGTTTGGTAGTTTCTTGACATTAATTTTCAAGGCCTCATATTCATTCTGAGATTTCAAGCTCTACCTTCTAAGATGTTGCCCTTACTCATTTATTCTTTCTTGTAAAAGGTAATATATTAGTACTGATGAATAATTTTATAAATTTTCTTCTTATCAGTAGAATTTTAGAAGTCCTTTTAATTTGTACTGTTTCTGTCCTTCTCCATTAAATTAGCATTGTTTCTATGGAAACAATTTTCTCAAGTGTGTTGTGAATCATCACTGATTTCACTCCATCAGATAAAAGCTACCTTGACAGATCATCAATATACTTATTTGTTTACTTTGGTCTTCTGTTAACATGGTTTTTAAACTGGTGTGTCAAGTCTTCTAGAATCCCAATTCTTGATCTATTCAAGAAAATATACATTCATGTCTTAAAAGGGCATTTTCTGTGACTAAATAGCCTGACCTTGAACTTTTGATCTCAGGTGGTTTTGGCAAAAGACTGGATAGTCACAGTTTTGGTCTTTTCTATAGCACATAGTATCTTGACTGTGAATCTATTAATTTTGGCATCTTTTGTCACCTGGAAAACTCGTTTATCAAAATCATTTACTGGTCCCCTTTGTTTTATCAGATTTGTTTTCTAATTTATCTCCCCTCTCTTCTATTTTACTACTTTTTTCCTGAAAGAAAACTTTTTGTCCTATAGGTTCAGAATACTAAAATCTAAACCCAGAATCATATCTATCAAAATGTTTAATTATAACACAAATAAAATACCTAAATTTTTGAGTGTCTGCTGCTAAACTCAGGATATATTGATTAGAATAAAATGGAGTCCTGATATTTTGAATGTAGGCATATGAAAATAACTTTATGAAATTGGGGACTTAAACCCTTATTTCTGATGAATGCTTGCCAAAAATAGATAGTGGTTCTACCTCAGAATGACAATATCGATTCTGTTTTCCCTGAAAGATCACAATGGTCTCTCTTAAGGTCATTTCTGTCCATTTTCTTCTCTTGAGGACCAACCTACATAATTTTTGTTTGATTCTAACCTGTAACTGGACACTAGTCCCAGTAGGTCACTAAATGTGAGATATAACATATGACTCGTTATAAAGGGCACTATACTCTCAAAACTGCTTATATGATATTTTTCTTATTCATGTAGAAAAAAATAATGAAATTATGTGTGGAAATAGATAGGAAGTATATGGTACGTTGGTGGAAGGAGCATGAAGTTGAATCAAACTGAAATTTTTTGATTTGTTCTAGGAAAAGATTTGGGATTGATTGCTACATCATGGTGGTTAAAAAAAGACTTTAATTGATAGTTGACTAAATCTACCAAAAAGTTGCCTATACTCAATTAAGTTGTAATATCTGAAGTACCTTGGTATACTACCTTGGAAGACATCCAAAAGTTAGAAATGTTGAAATGTTAGGTTGATTTATTATTTAAGACCTGCTTATTCCCGACAGGAATGATTCTGAGGACATTTATTTCATTGTGACTGAGGAAGCTCCAGCATCTTTGAAGAATCAAGTGTCTGAAGATTAGAAATTTCAACTGGAACTGCTCACCTTGAATCAGCAGACCTAATTCAATACTAGGATCACTGTAAATCAGGGTCAATGGGTAGCATTTCATTGCCAAAAGCAAAATGTGTGTGTGCGTGTGTGTGTATGACTACCACCATGGGCATCAGAGTCGATCCAGCAATCACAATGAACTGACTTGCAATGGTTTATGGTGTTGGCTAGTTGATCAACGTGCTCCTAGAAATGAAATAGATGAAATTCTTATATAAGATACCTAAACAGAAAAGCTCAAGGAGAAGTGTATGCAAGGGTAATTTGAAGCATGAAAACAGAGTGATAGGTCTGCAATCAATTTCTAAACGTGCTCCTGTTTACTGAATCCCCTTGAAAAGGAGACAAGTTCCCTTTAAGGAAAAGCCCCACTACACTGCCCAAAACTGTAATATTAAACTGGCTTTTCCTCCAGTTTTCTGTTAAGTGACCTATAGGCTTTTACACTGTGACTATGCATTGGAATAAAAAAGGAATCAGATATTTCAAAGATTGCTAGATACTGATTCTAAATCCAAGAGATACAAAATGATTTTGGTCTACCAGGCAGAGTAGGAGCTTACAGAGGTTATCATCTAAATCAAAGAGCGCTGGCTTACAATGCAAACCTAACCCGATTCTCTCATTAGCTCAGGGGAAAATTTAGAAGAACAAGAAGTTGTAGATGGCCTATTTAGCTGCATTTATGGTTGATAAGGAGAAGCTAATGAGTGATCTGGAATAAGTACTTCACTGAAATTAGAATGCTTCCTTGGACCAGGTAACCTCATACATAGGCTTGAATTTGACTGTCCGTTTAATGTAACAACAAACATCCAATACTACATGAAACTGGACCTCTTATTATGTGTTTTGACACTTATTGCACCTACACTAACAAAGAATGAATACAGAGCCAGCTTAAATTTCTGGTTCTTATCAAAAAATATCCTCCCTTTTGAAGAATTAACTTAATATTATTGCATTAAGGATACAGAGAAAAACAAAAGCCACATTCCTGATGGATACAGGAGGAGATTGCATATGTTTTCTTGAATAAAATTATTTTTCTAATCTTGAGTGACATGATTAAAAATAGTTATATATTGATTGTCTTCTCATATCTTTGATCATTGTTCTACTCCTTTTCTCTTCTCTCTTCCTACTTGAGGCATTTATCAGAACTGAGAGTGGTTGCAGCTTCTTGATGAGCTCTTGAGATCAACCCACCCCATATCAACTTCTGAGATCTTCATGGTAGGTTCCAGTACTTTCTTAGGTATTTGCTCATGGCTGATGTTCTTCAGAAAAAAAAATCATTTCAAAATATCTTTTGAATACAGAAAAGGATTCTGAATATTTTCAGTGTTCTGAGGAGACAAAAATTAGTGGCACATCCTGACAAGAGGAGGGGCATTATGAAACATCCCAGGTTATTGCTTGAAAGTCTGGAATGATACATTCTAAGGAAAATAATGAAATCGAAATGGATAATCTTTCAAAAGCTGCAAACCAAACATCCAAGAAGTTAATTCAATTGAAATTCTCTTACAGTTGTATCTTTCTTACTGAATTTTTATTGAATTCCCTCTGAAGGAAACAAGCAATTTTCAGCAAAATCTGCTATAACTAATAAAAATCACCAAGTATCTCAGGAACCAATATCTAAATATAAAATATGTAAGATAAAAAGTTATCCACAGTTAAATCAGACGTTAGAAGAATTAGATAATGTTTAAGTTTAAAATCACTATGATTAACAGCCTCAAAATACATACATAAATAATTTTATCGAGGAGCAAAGTTAAAAAAGAATTAAAAGAAATTCTAAAATGAAAATAGAATCAACTAAAAACTGTAATGAACATGCCCATAATTTTTTTTTTTTCACAATGATGCAGCAAAGGACACCATTACATAAAAAGAATGTAAAGTCCTTCAAAAGAGAAAATTTTGGAGAAATACATCAGGGTTTTTAGATTTGGGGTTTTAGACTTAACAAGGATTAGTCAGAAATTATAAAGTAGGCAGGAGCTAGAGAAATCAGTGCTTATGTTAAACTATGTGAGTCTACAATGAGTACTGCTAATTTATATGTGCAGTCTATTTTTAGACATGCTCTAAACAAACTGGTACAAAGGAATTCAAACTCAGTAGTCTGTAATGTATACCATGGTTTGTTTGGTATTGTTTTGAGAATTTGACAAGCTGTTATTTCTAAATGAATTCTTGTTATGAACCAATTCTAAAGAAATACTTAAACATTCAAAGAAAAATAACTCAGGAAAAAAACAAGAAAATTAATTATAATAGATAATAATTCAAGAATCTTAATAACTTCTAGGTTTATGATTTGACAGAAAGGAAAAATGATAACTAATTAAATAGAAAAATTCATGGTTAAGACTAGAGAGGAAATCATTAATTTTTTTATATGTCAATTTTGATACTTTGTGGCATATCAATGTTATAATTTCAATAAGAAGTTGATTCCTCTTGTGTAATAGCTAATATTAACAATATATAAAAGACAAAATTATTTAATTGTGCATTGTTTACTTTAGCGAATTGACAGTATTCTGTAGTTTTTCAATAAAATAATTTTCCATATTTTGTGAAGTTACTATTAGCAATTCAATATATATTTGAATCATTTTACAATAAATAGATCCTCAGCTTGTTTTATATGCATAACTTAATTAATAAACCAATAGAAAAGTTTATATAAACACTATAGTAAAAATGAATTGTCTACATGGCAGATTCTTCCAGTGCTCTTAGATGCTTCAACTAACTTCCAAATTTTGTTTACTTGATTATAAAGTATCCTATGGGGCTTTGATAGTGAAGTAAATCCTTAAGACTAAGGATGACATACTGAGTAATTAAATTAGCCTCTAAATTAAATTTTGAGTATGTCTTAGCTTGGCATCGACACACATAAGTTTATCAAGCTGAGAAGTACATTCAAATGCATTTAAAATGTTATGATATGTCTTTGAGAATAAAATAAAATATATGTATAGGGTTCTATCTTTTTTTCAAAAATTAGAGATCAGGATCCACTGATAAAGTTTAAATAATTTGTTACCTACATAAAGTAAGAGGTGATATCTAAATATTTTATTGCTAATAATCTTACAAGGTAAAAATCTCTTCACAACTCATGTTTTAATTGTTTTGCTGAGCATATGGATAGTTTGTCATGATTTTGTCTTCCATCGCCATCTATTTAATCTTTTTTTCTGAGTCCTGTTCTCCTGTCTGAAGTTTCTGTTTATCTTTCCTGCATTATTTATTACACTTTCCTCAGTTTTTATTTGCCCCATTTTGATCTCACGTCAAGAAATAGTCAACTACCATTTACTGAGTGTCCACTCTCTAGAGCCATTTGAAGGAGTCATAGTTGGAAAGTATAAAATAAAGCTTTTGTTCTTACTGAACATATAAACTAGCTACACTTACAGATTGTGGGCACCCTAGCTTTTCCACATACTCACAAAGCAGAGTGCAAACAAACAGCAAATATACAAGGTGAAAGTCACACTCATGAATGCCAGAGGCATCCAGAAAGAGAGTGTGAATAGTAAGAAACATCTAATTAAAAAAGCAAAAATCTTGGATATATTTGAAAGGGAGAAGGATATTATAGAAGGAAACAGAAGAATGTCAAGTGGGCAAAAATCACATGCACATTGGTGTCTAACACTGTCTCACAAATGCCATCTGTTTGTTGAATTAGTTGCAGGTGGCAATGAAGAATGGTATGTAGGCAAAAACAATCAAGTGAGTCTGACTGGAGCAGAGAGTCGACAATAAGAAAATAAAAAGTAAGTGGTAAGGCTGAGGAAATTTTGAAAATTTCAAAATCTTCCATAGATCTCTATGGATTTTTCTTTATTAAAAAATTGAAATTGAAATGTGATACAAGTAATATTTGAAGTAGATATTTCTAAAAGTAATGAAGATTCTTATAGTAATTATATAGAAAATGTAATTGTGATGGAAAAGTGCTGTGAAATTAGACAACAGCAACGTGGTTTTATATTTGCATAAATGGTAGGTTACCTAACAGAAATAAAAAGCATCAAATTAGAAACAATTCCAATTAAACACAATCATTATCAAGAATAGAGTCAAAGTTGTGTTCAAGACAAAGTGAGACAATAATAATATAAGTGCAATCCTACTGTATTATATTATTTTTAAAATTACAACATTATATGATGGAAAGATTAATGATGGTTTCCTGTCA
This sequence comes from Solenodon paradoxus, assembly GCA_004363575.1. Lineage (NCBI taxonomy): Eukaryota > Metazoa > Chordata > Mammalia > Eulipotyphla > Solenodontidae > Solenodon > Solenodon paradoxus. The sequence goes on along the minus strand of RJWH01000266.1, from coordinate 305,379 downwards.
TCATGTTTGCAATGTATTCAAGTGTTAAAATAATTACACAAGGATTGCATGAATTGATGTGTTTAAAGTAAACTCAGTCACTTATTTCTTGGGTTTACATCCTTGTTGTGACACTTTCTGGACATCCATTACCACCTCCAGTGGTTTTTTTTTTTTTTTTTTTTTTTTTTTTTACTTATTAAATGGTGATAGTCACAGAGCTTTCAAAGTGTTTTTATGAAGATAAATTAGTTACTATTTGTAATTTGAAATAGCTTCACATTTAGTAAGCTACCAATAAATGTTAGCTAATCTTGTTGTTATACTTATATTATTAGATAAGATTTTAGCAATACTTAAAAATACAGAGTAAATCACAAAATTCACTCTACCCATATGAGATTACTTCCTTCACAGAGTGGGAAAGAAAAAGTTTATTTATTTCCTTTCTAAACTTTCACAATAAGTTTACCAAAATTCATGTAATTATATATAATTAGCCTTTTAATGTAAATTAAGGTCATATTATATGGATTTGTGTAGTTCTTTTTTCTTTTCCATTGTAGTATGTCTGAACATTGCATGTTAGGAATAAACTTAAAATAGCTTGAAATCTCTACATTGAAATTAATAATATTCATGTATAGTTATTTAATCAAATTCCTTTAAGTGAGCAGTTAGGATTTTTAATTTCTGTTATGAACAATGCTAAGAGCATTGTTTTGAAAACCTCTGTGTATACATATAAAATCAATAACTTTCAATAAGCTGATCAGAAACAAAACAAACAGAACGGTTGCTAGGTGAAACTATTACAGTGTGAAACAGCAAAAAGTAATATCCTGAGATAAATAAAAACCTGGATAAGTATTTCCTAGAAAAACATTTCAGGAAGTGAAATTAGTATAAAAATGCATGGCCTTTAAAACTTTTAAAGATAACATCCAATCTTCCCTTTTAAAAGTAAGAAATCAAGTTAGATTTACAATAATAAGGAAAAGTTGATCACAATCTGAATTAGGAAGATGAAATACGTGGTTTTAAAAAGTAAATAAAATGGGTTATAAATTAGTTTATTCAAATAAGGAATAGTGCGAAGAGAGAAAAGGACACAAAGACAAACTAAATCTAAAGACTGGAAGCAAGAGTTGAAAGTTCAATCAAAGATATATGAGAACAGATGTCTCTAATAGCTCTACTCTTATTTCCAGTTTTGGGATAATATACTATTATCAGATTAATAACTGGACATCTTGACTATTTTGCTTTCTTAGGTGGGTGTGATATAAAATCCTTCAAATTATAGCTTCACAAATTCTAGTTTGTCACGTATTTGTTGATTACTTACTGTATTTTCAGTGACTTTTCAACAGCCTATATGTACAATAACATATGTGCTAAAGAATTTGTTTTCATGACATTCAGTAATTTGATCAGATAGAATATATACATACATGTGTATACACATGTATATATATTTATATATATGTACATAATCTGAATATTGGACTGAGATCTTTAGACTTAAAGGGAGAGTATGTGGAAATTTCTTGAGAGAAGTGTGCATTCTTGAGGAGCAGGATGAAAGCAGTTTTGTTTGAATTACATTGAACAATTAGCTCAGCTGATGAACAATGTTAAACTTTATGGATGAAGAAATAAATTTTGGATTTAAGTAAAAATGTGATAGAAAGTCACAGGAGTGACTGAGGCATGAATATGATAACATTTGATTCCTATTTCTACTAGCCTACCATGTGGAAATTAGCTTTGATTTGGTGAGAGTGTAAACAGGGGAATTGTTAAGTGTATCTTACACAGGAAAATGATGGATAAGTGGTTAGTCACAGAATATATTGCAAAGGTTAATGTATTCATTTTCTATGACTGCTCTTACTATGAAGAATGATTTATAACAATGTGAATTCATAATCTACCAATTTTGTAGGTCAGACACTTGACATGGGTCTTATCTGGCTAGAACAAACATGTCAACAGAGAAGAGTTCTTTTCTGTAGGTTCTAAATGAGAATCCACTTTCACATTCAAACAGGTTATTTTGCACAATTCAATCAATTTTGGTTGCTGGACATAGGTCTAGATTTTCTTATTGACTGTCTGCCAGGTATTACATCATGTCTAAAGGCCAACTACATTTGTTCTCTACTTCCTGTCTTCATCTTGAAAGTCAGAAAAGGAGTTGTATTCCTCATTGTCATATTTTCTCTTTTGCAGCATGCATTTCTGGATGACCCTCATGCCTCTCTTCTTTGACTATTAAAGACCCCCATAATTAACAATATGAAGAGAATAAAATGATAGAAATAGATACAGATATATACATATATTTACATATACATATATATACATAGATGCTGAGGCTTCATTTATATTCATAGAAATAGGAAAAGAGTCCTAGCAAAGAATTATAGGTTACTTTTGTAAAATTGCTTTACACTTTACGAACTTAGTTAATTCTGACAATAACTCTATGAGCTTGGTGCTATTGTTTCTCTTTATTAAAGATTTTTATTTATGTGAATGAAATACATTGTCAAAGTTTTTTTACCCATATAGTGTAGTATGCTCTGAATTATCCTCTACTACACAAAATACAGCACTTCTGTTATACCTACACCTCCCCTTACCACTCCACCACATAGCTCTTAGACAGAATTACATATTTATTAACATTTTATTTTTCCATTCATAGTTTTGTCATTCCTAGCAAGCTTCTCATGAATATGGATGGCTCAGATGTCGAGTTATATATTTTTTATGGAATGGTATGGAATTGCTAAGCTAAGTTTTCCGTGTTGACATTCACCTTTCTTTCTCCTCCTCTCCTCAGCATAATGCTTCTGATGAAAAAAAACAGAGGTACTGTTTCCCCAATCAACTTGTAGAAGTAAAGAAACCACTGACCTAAAGTGTCAGAGAGAAATTAACTTCCAATGACACTAACTTCATTGCAGTAGCTAAGACTGTTAACTGATTTAGAAATGGGCAATTTGAAAGGGAGTTTTGTGAAGGAAATAGCAGGTAAGTGGCAATGGCTAAGTAGATAGGAAGTGGGTAGTAGAAAATAACTGACTCTAGCTGAGATGATGATGATGGTGTATTCCCTTGGAAGGCACAGGAGTGTCAACGGATTTTGTAGCTTCAAGGCAATGGTTGGAAAGCCAGCATAACCAGATGACTTGTTTGCTCTTCACTGCTTATTGCAAGTTATTACATGGAATAGACCTACTTAGATGGCAATTACTTACTTGGCTTAAAAAGAATTAAAGAAAATGCAGTGCAGAATTTAAAGACCTCAGGTTATCCAGCTATGAGAGTGCCTTTGTACATAATTTCAGGAAAGCATGCTGAAATGTTTTTAAGGAATAAGACTAATAGAATATATCAATTAAGGAAACAAATTCAACGTTGAAGCAATGATTAAGTTAAGTTGCATTCTTTCTAGAAAACCCTAGTGCTTAATTTGCCTATAATTTGAGAGAGGAGGTCATGAAGAAAATAAGCAAAATAGTAAGTAAACAAGTAAATATAAAAAGATATATATGGGTATTATATCTAGAAAATAATGATAGATTGGTATCACTACATTTAATAAACTTTTCTTTCTGCCATTCTTTTTATATTATTTTGAAATATTTTTTTGCTATTTGTGTAGATAATAAAATATATTGGTATATTCCTCTAACAATAGTGCAAATACTCAATATCCCATTTAAAAATTATATACCACAATTTAAAACTTAGTAAAATAATTTTTATTCAAAGTTAACTTTTAATAAAAAATGATTAAGGTTTTAGAGATTCTTGAATGGAAAGCCCTGACATCTTAAAGTCTTGATAGAATTTCTAAGAATTATAGAACATGTAATTTAGGATGGAATGTGTGGCAGGAATTCCAAACTCAGCAGTCTGATCTCTAAAATAGCTGAGTCTTTAATTATATCTATAACAGACCTGAAACAAGTTGACCAAATGTAGTTGTGTGATACCAGAATTTGAGAAATATGCTCATATAGTCCTTTACATTAATTCACTGAAAATTACATGGCAATATTTTATAACCCTCTAAATAAATACAATATACATTTGGGGGTTATTTTAAGCTATATGATGGACTTTTGATATATAAGAAAATTGTGTGTCATGAATAACAGACTCCTCCAATTTTCATTACTTGAATCCAAACTCAGACCTATAGTTAAAATGATCAAATAGAAATTCTTATTTTAGAAAACATTCTCAGTATTATAATCAGCGGGAAAAGATTAAAAACAATCACAAAATATATAGCCAGAGGAAAAAGATGTGACAAAGCTGATAAGCAAATGGATTCCAACATAACTTTTTTCTGTGAGTGGCATACTTCCAGGAAGATAAAAACCAAGGAGCAGCAAAGTTACTGCCTCCCTTGAGCAATATCATTGTCTTGTGTGTAACTGGAATGACAGACATTGACTGTGTTCATAGATGTGTGAGGCTGTAGGGCCTGCTATGCTTTTTTTGAAAGGACACAAAGGTGTAGCTGACAGCATCAGACTACATATTTCAAGTGCAGGACACAGGGAGATAAGCTTGAGAATATATTTGGCCAGTCTATTTCAAGAATAAAAGTGAGCAAAATCAAATGAGACAGATAGCATGATAATTTATAGGAGAATAAATTACTTAAAACTTTTTTTTTCCCTTGCTCTCATGCACACATTTCTATGATCATAAAGGGGTTTTATGAAGCTGCATAGGCAATACTAATTAAAGAATAATTTGCTCCTGGTAATATAATCTATAATTATACTCTTCAAGAATTAGTAGAACACATTCCAGAAGTTCCCTAACTTTACTTTATTCCTTGATAAATTTGCTGTTTATAATTTATTTTTATAAGGAAGCTGAAAAAATAGAGATAGATAGAAACAGAAAATAGTTTTTATAAGCAGAAAACCATAAAGATTGCTTGAATTTCACACATATGCATCCCTAGAAATGAAGTTTAAGAAAAAAGTCTGAATGCTTTGTATAAGTTTTAACAGATTGAATTGCAGCAATTTATTTAATGAATTCATAGAACTGTTTTGAAAATAACAGACTTTTTTTCCTGAAATGGAAACTGGGAAACATATGTATGAGTGAGTAATTGCTATTGGACAGGTCTACATATAATGCTATTTTTAGATATATTGACATATTGAAGAATTAATTTGATAATTAATTAGTTCATACTTAGACCTGAACTGACTTATATGAGTCTATATAATAATTTTTTGTTGCTGTTGACACATTAATAGGAAGCACAACAGATACGAGTCTGAACTTTGGTGTCAGATAGCTATAGACACAAATTCAGATTAGCACATCAAATTAATTTCTGGATTCAAATGGCTTTAGACTCATTTTGTGTTGTTGAACAGACCATTAACCATTCTGAACTAAATGCATTCTTATCTCTAAAATATCTGTAATGATACTTTTACACATTGTAAGGATGAAATACAATGATTTAGAACAAAGTCCTTACCATGCTTTTCCCTTTGTTGTACAATTTAACTTTATAAAATATGTATATAAAATTAATATTCATCTAGTATTATAGGTAAAATTTTGGTAGGTTAAGATTTTGGTTCCCATTACCTTCACTGCTTGATGTTGTATGTAAATATGCTATCTGTGTGCAATAAAACTTTGTAGACAGTTTAAGATGTAAATAATTATAAATTGGGGTATGTTTTTAAAATCACTCAAGTTGTGATAACTTATTACGACAACAACTGAAAAAAAAAGCACTCACATTTATATGCATACACAGCCTTGTGAAGATATATAATCCCATAAATATGGGATTTTTTTGGTTTAATTCATACATAATAAATGGTATCCTCAAGGATTAAAAAAGCTTATTCCCCTTCAGCTATTTCTCTCAGGGAGTGTATTGCATATTAGAACGTGATTTAATTTAAATGTTTCGGGCTACCTATGGCTTCACTGTTCCTTAGGGATAACTGACTTCACAGATTCTGATGTTCATTTTACTCCAGAGAGAGTATCTTTGTGTTATTCATGTTTGTCTGCAGTTATCTACCCTATGAGAATTTCAATAGTTCGAATTTCATGTGCTGGTATGTGCATGCATATGTGTATCTTAATACTTTTCTTTGTTTAACTCTAGAGATTACTTTGGACACAGAATGAATGAAACTGTTTTAAACACCACTTACTATATCAACTAAATTTGTGAAGTTGCAACTCAAGCTGAATTTTTTAAATGTTCTTAGTAACATTGAGAATGACCACTAATACCATGTTACACTCAGGAAATTAGTGAAGTATTGGTCAGAAAGAAAAAATATGAGAGTTTTCAATTAAGGTGTCATAGTTGAACCATCAAAAAATTAAAGGAGCATTTTAGCAAATGGCAGATGTTTAGCAAACTATACAGATCAAAAGACTTTCAGAAATAATAAAAACAATACAGATAAATATTTATGTATTTTTGTCTAAAATAAGTGACAGCTAAGCAAATGCATTTAAATATTATTTTGCCTTATTAATTACCTAAATTATGCATTTTGAGATTACTTTAACAATTTGATGAATTATAATGATCAGTTATCATGTGACAAGTAATTTAAATCACATATATTTAATCTCATATTTATGTTAAATGTTCTTTCTCTCTTTTCCAGATAATACCTGAGCAACAAGATTGTTAAAAACTCAAAGTAAAATAGATAATAATTGATAGATTTAAGCCCTAGAATTCTGAATTCAAAGTTTGCAAAGTTAACAATTTGCTAAAACATAATGTATTAGTTAAGAATTTTGGAATAAAGTCTGTGATGCTTCTAACATAAATTCTTAATATTTACTAAACTGAAAAATTTACCATATCTAAGGTGAATATGATATAAATATAAAAGTACAAGGGTTTATAAATAAATATTCATAAACTATGTCAGTAGGATAATATTCTTAAAAAGTATGTGTTAGGTCCCAAAAATGTTAGGTGCCCTGGAAAGGTGGGAAGGGGACCTTCCCAGTCCTGAAAGCACAGGAAGAATGGCATCAGTTTTCTGTGAGTATCAAAAAAATTTAAAGGAAACTCTGAGTGGGCTGAAGCACTAAAGAAATGCATCAGCCCTGAGACCTGGGACTGATAAGGTTTTATAGGTGGTCTATTCCAGGTGTAATCACACACAGTTGGATCTTTGTCTCCTGGAGTGTTTGTGCAGTTCTGTGGGACTGAATGCAAATGGTTAACAGTAGATTACAGAGGTCAGGCTCTTCAACTAGATTTAATGCAACCATTGTGAGTTGTGATGCTGGAGTCAAGGTGCCGTGACCTCAGCCACCAGGTCCAGGTTTTATTTTTAAGACAAAGGCACTTGTTTTACCTTAGTGCAAGATGACATTTTTAATACAAAAAAAGGTATTTGACTATCCTAACAGTATGAAACCATGAAAAATGTTAATGAAACATGACAGAATATAAAAATGTACGCTCAATACATTTTAAATGTAGAAACATGGATTAGAAACATACATCAAAATTAAAAAGAAATATAACAAATGTTAGCAGCGTTTATGTTTGTATGTATGAAAATTATCACTTTTTTAACTTTATATTTCTATCCTTCAATATTGTAGATTAAGATAGAGCTTTTTAAGAGATCAAAAAATCATTTTTTGAATAAATTAAAAGTCAGTAACCCCAACCACAATGATTACTATGTGTCGGATACTTTACTAAACATTTTACCCAGATTCATTGAATTTATGTGATTTGATTCCAATTCTATTAAACACTACCTTCTCTCCGAGAGAGATTAGGATCAGGGTGAGTGAAGTATATAGTCAGTTATCAAGAGAAAACTATCGAATAAAAGCAATATGGTAACAACATGAGTGATACCAAATAATACAATCATATATAGCAATAACATATTTTAATATGCCGTTTTAGATAATGCTCCTAATTGATAGTTTTAGTTACGCTTGGTAACTATGATTTCCATAATTGTTCAAAAAAATTTCCTTAACCAGAAAGAATCTCTGGCTTTAAATTTCTGTTTATTTGACATCTGGGAGTTAAGTTTCTATACACCCTCCAACACCCCACCTTTTAAAAAAAAAAAAATTCTTTCCACAAGCGATTGGTTATAGGTTCCTTCTTCTAGTTCTCCTCCTTGTTTCTTTTGCTGCATATATGTTTGGGAAGGGTTGGAGCTGAGGAATTAAAGGAAAAATTCTAGACACAGCAGAAAAAAATTACAATATGAATGTTGTCTTAGAGAAAATGAAAGCTATACCATGGTAGATGAAGTAACATAAATATTCAATGAAATGTGGAAGTTCTAGAAAGATCCATATATGTTTCTGAAGTCAAGCATCATGTCAACTTTTTATTTTTCTTACATGATTGAGAATAACTGTCTTATGGACCTAATGGCACATCTCCTGCCCCAAACTCTCCCAATTGCCTTTACCTGAATATATATAATCTCCTTGGATGCTGAATGCTAGTTCCATGAAAACAATATAACTCCAGTCCTTGATAGGGTAGAGCTGTGTTTACTGCTTATTGAACTTAATGTTTACTAAGGGAGCGCTCCTTTGGCAGCTTCTCAGTAGCACTTAAACTGGAAGTTACAGTGTGCACACTTGTGACATTTTGTCTTCTAGGTTAAATTGGATCTTTCAAGCCAATAGTTTGATTGCTATTGAGTAAGAATAATATAAGTGTATGATAGGTGGACATCACACACTTGGGGGTAAGAATTTTACAGCATTTGATGCTGTCCCTTGAAAAATGAAGCAGTTTTAATGGGTTTGCAGGAGTTCCTTCAATTAACAATTAGGTTTATGTTTAACCTTTTTCACCCTAGTAAAGTGTTCCCTAAGATAGTAATGTCATATATAGGAATACAGAAGAATAGGAAAATCGTGGTAGTAGACACTATAATTAATCAGGACATAAGACTAGTATAATAAGGTAGGTCTATGTGTCTGTATGTTTCTATGTGTGTGATGTATGAGTATGTGTTTAATTTTGGTTCTCAATATGAGTAAATAATTCTATATGTCTAATCCACTTTTCTCTATAATTAACTTTAATCAAAATAAATTGTAAAATCTAAGATAATAAAGAAAATTATTTGGGTTATAAGAGATATTATTGTACTTTCAACAGATATCTTAAATTTTTGTGATGAATTTCAGAGGATTTAATTACAGCACTGTCCACTGAAGTTAGGAAATATAACAACAGCTTAGATTGCCTAAAGGATAAATTTCCAAGAAGACATGAATGTTGTAACAGTACACTTATGTGCCTCTGTGCACATAAAAATACTACATAAATATTTATTATTAGAGTGGAAAACTTGAAGAAGTATGCTAGTAATTGAATGTTATCTGAAAATGAGTACTCTGAACACCAAACGCCATGCCCCTCCCAGCTTTTCTGTTATTTTGCTATTTCTTAACACTTTTACTTTGCCACTATTATGAAAAGAGTATGTTTGACTCAGAACTAGAGCTTTTCACTTTTTGCTGTTCAGAGACTATTTAATTTTAATTGCTCCCCAAGCATAGACCAATTCACGATGGCAAGAGTGAGCAAGAATCCTTCACAGATCCTTTGAAGTTTGAAGAGCTGCTATTCACATTGCCTCAGGCTTCCGTTCATTCCTACTTTTGTGGGAAAATGTAAGTAGTTAAATACTTCTGTTGTACATATCTAATGCTACTATAACTGAAAATGTATTTTACAGTTTTGTTTAAAAATTTTAATATATATGTATATATACATAAGAAGTTTGCAAGAAAGATATTAAACAGATGTTATTTTGCTATATGCATTTAAAGGGCATAAAAAATACATGATTATGAAAGAATACCAGTGCTTGAAGTAACTGGCTAAATTGAATATACAGAGAGAACATTTTAAATGTGTGTAAGAGTCAGAGAGGCAGTTAGATAAAAGTCCTCTCCCATTTGGGAATAAGCATTAACTGTAAATTGCAACTTTGTTTTGTTAAGATATATAAAAGTGTACTAAATAGCAAGATCTTCTATAAAATGAGTAATAATTTCTTAAAGCATCAAATTTCACGTTTTTTGCGTAAAGCAAAAAAAAAATCGCTAACAATTTGCTCAGGCATTTAAATGTAATACTTTATATCACTTTCACATTTATGTGTAGTAGATGGAAACAAACTAAATACCATCTAAGACATGTTGGAATTATACTTGATAGCAGTATTAATTATCATTATTATTTAAAGATTATTTGTAAATAGTACAGCAGATGAAATTCAAAACAATAGAAATGTGAAAGGAAAATCATCTCAAAGCTATCCTTCATTGATTCATACCACAAAATCATTTTCCAATGGAAATAATGCATTTTCAATTTGTAAGCGTATTGTGTTAGAAAATGACAAGAGACTCAGGAGTTTCATTAGAGACTTTTTCTTTTCTTTTCTGATATCGAATTCTAAATTGCTTTCTTTGAATTCATTTCCCTCTGAAAAATAACCTGGAAAAAATTAACATTTAATGTGCGCACCCACGCATGCACACACACACACACACACACACACACGCACACACACGCACACATGCACGCACGGGGCTAAAACAGAATACCCAGATCTGTAAGAATAGATGCTCCATTCTGATACAGAGAAGCTCAGGACAATATAGGAAAACTCCACAGGTAAAGTTCTTTAACTTTTTAGATCTTCCATTAATCAAAGAAGACATCTGCAACTCCCTGGTTGTCCTCTAATCCAGATATGATCACTTATTCTCTTTTCTCCTAGAAAAATGTAGCTTGTAAAGGTCATACTCTAGAAGTTAATCTGTAGAGTTCTAGCTAAGAAACCTATCTCCTCACCATATGGTGACCCTTTTCTTTTCACTGACACCACAAGTCAAGATATAAGTCTGGTTTGTCCCAGTTATCTCAGAAATTACCACCATACAAATTCTCCATTAAGAAATTATTAAAATTGCAATGCTATAACTAGATGTGATTTCATGCCTAAGATTAACTGATTCCTTGTCCAGCCTGTGAAGAACCCAACAGAAATGAGGGAATTTTTCCTTTGTTTGTGTGTATACATGTGTGTGTGTGTGTGCATGTGTGTGTCTATCTATCTATCTATCTATATATAGTAAACCATAAGATTTAAGGTTTCTAGATTTCAAAATTTTGAAATTGGACGTTAACTTTACTGTCAAACGTATAGATTCAGCCTACTGAATCTTATTTGAACATTGTGTAATCATTGTCCAGGAGTTTCTTCTATTCTGGCAAATGTGAATCAGATAGATTTTTTTCTTTTTTTCATAACTTTTCCTGGCTAGGATATTCCCAGATTACAGTCAAAGCCTCTAATTCAAGTATGTTTAGAATATGCTTTCATCTCTAAGATTGTAACTCAACTGAGCATTATCTTAGTTATTACTTTTGATGCAAATAAATTAGCAGAACAGCCACTTATATAATTTACTCTTCTAGTGCTGTAAGTTCTTTTCCTAGTCCCTCACTTCTGCTCACTGGGACACCATTAAAACTAACCATCTTCTTTCAAGTCCATCTCTATGTTTCTTTTGGTGAAACATGATCTAATAATGGGAATCTTTCTTTCAAACATGTTAATTTAACTCAACAAGTTAATTTAACATTATCACATTTACTGGTTTCGGTTGTAAAAAATAAATACCTAGAAAATAAAAAAGCACTTTTTCCCACATGGGGGTTTTCTGAAAATGTAGAAAATATTTCTACTCTCTATTTTTCCCTCTTGATAGCCCATTTCATTAAGTTTTTCAATCTACAGTCTCTTACATACCCAAATTGAAGATAGGGTTACACTTTCCTCGTTCCTAATTCTTTAACTTGGATTAAGCTTGTTCATAGTGTCAGTGGATTCAACAAGGATAAAGGAGAAAAAAAAAATGAATCAGGTACTATTTTTTAAACCCCAATTAAAACAGCAAGAGTGGGAAAACACCTGATTTTCAGTTTTACTTATGGGTAGTTAGTAGGATTGTAGAGGAATGTAAGAAAGAGAATGCATTTTCAAGCAACACTGTGGCGAAGTAGAAAGTATTCTATATTAAAAAATATTTGGGTGTGCCCCAGTGCTGTAGCAGTTGAGTCAGTTGCCTCTGATCCTGAGAAGAGGCCACAAACATATATTGCAAGGACCTGGGACCTTGGGGAACAACCAAAATGAGCAACTAACTAAATATAAATAAAATATTTTCCTCCTTTCCTCTCTGCCTACTCCTGTTTATTATTGCTTGCAACTTTTCTTAAAAACTTTTTTTGAATTTGACTGTGATGCAACATAGTGTCTTTTCCCTTCCTCTTCAAATAATCTTCTCTTTGATCCATAGAGATCAGTGGTGGGAATGGTATTTTCTACACATACACAGACATATGACAAAATTCAATGATTTACAGGAATTAAAAAGTAATAAGAGTCAGTAAGAGACATGGTACACCTGTGAAAATGGGTTTTACCTAGGACCCAAGTCAAAAACTCCCAAATAAATTCTGGAAATGAAATAGAAAAATATATACATGTGAAATAGCTTGCAAATTAATTTTATTGTCTATTAATAATGACACTTCAGCTTATAATTGGGTTAAAATATGTTACTTTGTCCACAACTTTTGCATACTGATCTTTTTCATTATCATCTGTCTGATCTCACGTTATATTCTATTATTTTCCTATTCACCCAATGTTCTAGTCACACTGGTGACTTACTGTATCTTTGCCACAGCGTTTCAGTATTAAAATCTTTAGATAGAAAATATTTTTCCTCTGAATTTAACTTCATGGTCTCTTGCTTCGTATGGATACTTTAAGAGGCTACCAATTTAAATTAGTAACTATTGCACTGTAAATTGTGACACCTTATTTCAATTCTCATCTTTTTTTAACATAAAATATTTTCCAATTTGTTTAGTTTATATACTGCCCATACTCCCTAAAAAAGGTAGACTCCATTCTCATATTCAGCAGTCTGTTTCAGTGCTTTCTATAGTAGGAAATAAATATTTATCAAAATAATGAATTAATTTTTGCATTGAAAATAAATATAATGCTAATATTCACTGTTGGAATAATAGTTCATAATTTTTTAGTCGGAAAATTGTCATTATCTGAAACTATTTTTTGAAGCTCCAGGGTAACTATGTTGAGGCCTGAGACTCCAGCCTACAAGGTTAGAGTTGGCATAGGGAATACAGCGATTTCACCCAGAGTCACGGGTTTAACGGTAAAGCTCAATGGAAGAGATTCAAGAGTTATGGGGCCAGTCCACATGCAGGCCACAGTCCCAACAGAGAGGAGATAACAGGAAACTGTTGTTAGTGCAGTACCCTCTCTTTTGAAAGTACCTCAATCCTTCAGAGGAGGAGCAGATGCCGAAAGGGGCTGTGAACAAGCTCTGAGACTTGATGGTGGAGTTTCAGGAAGCACCACGCAGATTGGAAGCTGTTTAGCTATAGTCCCAGGCTGAAGAAAACTGCTGTTTTTGATGGAATCCTTCCAATATTTTCATCATGAGAAGGGTAGAATGGAATGCTCCTTTCCAGTAACAGTCAGCTGTCTGCAAGGATGTTGCTAGCCTGTCTGTTTATTTCTGGCTCTTACAGAAAGACAGTGCTAGATGCCAATAGTCCAGCACCAGTGTGTTAATGGCCAAGAGGATGGGTGCTTCCCTGAGAGGCTTTCCCACAATGACTTGCTCTAGTTTTGGAGCTGCATGGAAGTAGCTTCTCTGTTCACAAGAACACTAACTCTCTTTCCAACCCATGCTGAGGCTCCTGGTTCAGTTCCCATGTAAAGAAGAGTTCCAGGAGACTGTCAGGTTTGTTGGTCTATCCTGGGGGTCCCATTTATCTTTGATCAGTGAGTGTGGCACAGAGACAGATCAACTTCTCCTACCATTTATGGATGTGTGTGTCTCCTCTCTATGTGGAGATCATAATCCCATTTATTTTCAAAGATTGCAGTTGACAAACAGATGGTTGTTTTTTTTGTTTTTGTTTTTTGTTATTTTTGATTGTGCTATGGGAAGGAGGCAAGCTTAAGATCTTAACAGTTCGCTAAGTTGGAAACAGACCTATTTGACAAGATTTAAAATAGATTTTAATTCTGCATGTTTCAATGCTCCTCCTTCAGACTTTAACTCCTGGGACAAGTGTGACTTTTGTTCTGTTGTCAACTTCTTCTGTAAAATACTCACACCATCAAGATTATCTTTAGTGAAAACTTAAATAGCTTCCAGTACTTAGGTGGGTTTCTGCATGTGCTTGTTGAGTTCCAATTTGTTCTTATTCTCTTCCATTATATGTTTGTCTTCTCTTTTCAATAGCCTGCACTGCACTACATAAGGCCAATTAGAAATGCAGGGAACTAGCATACTGTTTCAAAATTTGATGCAACTTAATGTTTTGAGTTTAATAGAATGTTTTCCCTATGATTGCTACTTCAACTATTCTGTTTAACTGAAAATTATTTCAGAAAATTATCTAAGATATCAAGATAATAGGACTGGTATAATATATTATACATACTCAGTAATGGTTATGACAAGTTGAGAAATGCCAGTATTAGAAAGCATACACATTTAACTTTAAACACTTTCATAATAACATTTTAACAGTATTTATCTTAACTTCAGTCTTCAAAAATGCATATCTTAAAGCTCAGCAAAAATAAGTTTTTATGTTTCTGTCTAAAAGATCAGTTAGTGATATATTCAGAGATATGTGAATTAGGTAAGATGCTCATTATATTACTCTTGAGCTAAAAGAAATAATAGAAACATCAATATATTTGATAGAATATTCAAATATTAGGATAAATCTGTATGATGACATATTTTAAAAATATCAAAAATCTTATCTAAGTGGTAAGAAAACATTGATGATATAATTTAAATTATTTAATTTAATATTTTAAATATCACTGTTATAATTGCTCATTTAAAACAGATGAAATTAAAATATAGTAATTTGTGTAGGTATATTTCTTCATTTAAATATGTAAATGAGTAAAATGATAAATGGAATATTTCATAGTGAGATTATTATCTCTGAAATAGTATATGTAATTGTATCTAAGTTATTATTTTCAATAACAGCTTTTCATTTGTAGTTACTCGATCACTTAATGAGTGTGTTATTTGTCTATAATTTCAATATATCATATATGAGAGATAACACCTTATTTTTTTTTTACTCAATGTCTAATTAGTTACATAATCATGTACATATCATTTCTATAAATTAGTAAGTCAGCTCTCTGATATTCATTTACAGTCATTACTTCAATACTGCCTATAGTAAAATTTCATCTGGATATTATAGCACCTACCTGTCCTTCTCAAACACATTCCCTATCTTGACAGAAGAGTAATTTCCTCGTGTAATATAAAGATTATTATGTAACTAATGTTGGATGTCAAGATAAAATCCAAAGCAAAATTTTTAATATAAGACATTTCATGATTTTGTTCTTTACCTGAATCCTGTCACTCTTTCTCTTTTCAGAAATGCATTTGCCATCATCAGTCTTAATTTTCAAAATTTTCCTTCCCAATGGTACATTTATAAAAGGGAAATCTTCTTAAATAAATGACTGCAGATTCCACAAGGTCAAGACCTCTGACAATATTGGTTCTTTAATAATAATAATCATTTTGCTAATTCTTGCTAATATTCCATGAATAACTGTGGGATTAAGCATTTAGAATGTGTATTATTTTCACTATTTGCAATAAAACATTCAGTCTTCGTTTGTAGTATATATATCAATGTGTACATGTATATATATATATATATATATATATATATAACATATACAGTCTGTTAACTAGGTGTATACATATATAAGGATATATGTAGTTTGTGATATGTGTGTATGTGTGTTGTGTGTAGTTTCTTCCTAATGTCTTTGCTTTGACTGTATCACAAGTGCCTTTATTTTTCTTTACTTTAGGGATGTATTATGTTTTGGTATATAATTATTTGGCCACCTGCTGCAACAGTGGCTCACATTATGAAGCTATTTGGTCATTAGTCCATACAGTTATTTCACGCATGAGAATTATCATTTTTAATTTGGCAGCAGTGAACTAACACCCCAGCATGTGATCAAAACTACCACCTCCAAAGAGCAATAAAGAGAGTTGACTAAGTTGATTAAGACAATAAAGCTATCAGAACTGCTTCAGGGCTAACAAAAATGCTTACATCAACTCATACTGTTCATAATTACTAGTATTTTTTTCTATTTTTCTTAATGACAATAATACAAGCTACTAATTCAGGTTGTAAATTAAAATGTACATAAAATGATAATGTAGTTAATAAATTTAAGAAATCACCCATTGAAGCTTTAATTATCAAGATATTTCAATGTAAAGTGCACCATGATAAGAAACTGAGCTAAATATATTCAAGTAACAGCCACTCACTCTTCATATTCAGAATACCACAACTATTAGGAATGAAAATGTAAGTGAACTAAAAATATAACCAGCAAAAAATATACACACATTACAAAGAGATTTTTATCTTTTTCTTTCAAGAACTGTTATCTAAAACCACACTCGATATTTTTAAAAATAGTAAAGTAGTAAGTTTGTGATTAAGTAGTAAATATAGACTAAACATTACACTATTCAGTTCAAGGGAGAATTTGCATTTCTCATAAAAGTTTTGCTTGACAGTTCAAATATTTGATTGACTTAATATAGTTGCTTATTCTTTACATGTGCAAATTTTGCATCTTGTCTTATTTTATTTTCATAAAGAAAATGTTAATACAGCACACACACATTTTAGAATCTTAGTAAATAACTGACCATAAGACTGGACAAAATATTTTGTTTAGTCTACATGTATAAGGAGTTCATGGATTTTCTTTTTCATCCTCCGTAGACTGAAATGTTTATTTTTTTTTATAAGAGGAAGAGAGAAAAGGAGGGAGGGGGAAAAAAGAAAAAGTGTGGGGGAGGAATATTTTTATTTTGTTTTTGTTTTTGTTTTTCCCTCCAGACCCCAGCTTTCTAACTTGGGTCCTTGGTCTTTTTCATGGTTCATACCCAGTTGTCTCAGATGCCTAAGTCATAAGGGTGCACCCAAACTCAAATATTCTATCATTAATATAGTGCAGCAGTACTAAAAGTTTTAAAAAGTACCCAGTATGCCTTGTATTGAAGATTCCAGTAAAAAAATCCAAACGATTATTTTATTTGATAGAAATGATAGTGTGACAGATGGAAGCCAGACTTTTGATGCCAAACATCATCTGATATGTACGTTGACTTATAATGCTTACACCAGACAACTATATAACGTAAATCAATGTCACTTCAACAGAAAGTTAATTTAAAAAGACATGTGATACAGTTTGTAAAAGAATGCATATTAGAATGGTGTTCTTTATTTGTTCTTCATTCTAAAACAGTTATAGGACTAACTATAAAATAGAATCTTTTGTGCAATGTCTTATTTCTTGACATTACTGAGGTATAATTAAGAAATAGAAATTATATATATATATATATATATAATCCGATGTTTTGACATACATACATATAGTCAAACAACCACTACAATCAGGTTAATTATGTATCATTTTTTCACATAATTACCATTTTAATTTTTGGTGTGGAGAAGAGGACAATAAGACCACTCATCTTGGTAAATTTGAAGTACAAAATTGAGTGAACCATACTCACTAAAGTGCATATTATTTTCCTAGACTTCTTTGTATATTACTATAATTTTCTACCTTTTGACCTGGGAGTATTTTAAACCCTGAATATCAATTCTAATCAGACCAATCGAACTGGAATCTGTGAAGTTGAAGCCCAGACATGGATAGTTCTCAAATCTTCACAAATGATTCTATGGTGTATCCAACTGTCAGAGAAAGTTTTCTGCACAGTTCTTTACATTTTTGATAGCTTAACATTAACAAATTTCATAAAAAAATTTTGTATACAATAGTGTGAAATCAGCCATTTAAATACAGTATAACATAATAGGAGAAAATATGTTCAAATTATATATCTGATAAAGAACTGTATCCAGAGTATAGAAAAAGAACCTCTACATTTCAAAAAATGCACATATTGCTACTAAATAAGCAATGAAAAGTGAAACTGGACTGTTGGTAAAAAAATATATTACATATAGGTTTTGATTTATGATGCTACACAACTTAAACTTACATAATGTTATTCAACGTTCCTTCAATAAAATTGATTAATTAATAAATGTAACAATGTTTGTCTTCATTTCTCAACAAAAAAATGTTGATATTTATTTTAAAAATAACTTGCAAATCATGTATGTATATATTCCATTAATCAGTTTTAATGAACACTCCAAGATGATTACATAAATGACAAGCCATTGATAGAATCGTGTATTCTGACTTTCATGTTAAAAATTTTCAGTTGTCCCTTAAGTTGAGAGAAGTCTTTAAAGTATCTGGGTCTCTGGTAATATAGTTGTCAGCTGAGAAATATTTCTGTTTAACTGGGGGAAAGTTGATTTGTTATACTCAGGTGACTTTGGAAGAAAGTTTCTTTTCTTGTATTTATTCGCATTGATAGTTTCTCCTGATTACTAGGAGTGAATCCAGCTAAGCCTGGGTGAAATCAAAGGCCACATTCATGAGAGGTCAAAATGTCTGTAGGAATTACAACTCAAAAGATAAAATAGAGCTATTTTAAAAACCTTTGTTTTGAGGGCAAGGATGTTCTAAAATATTTCTACTTTGGGATTTGCATCACAGTTTGGAATCAAGTGCAAAATGCTTGGAATATTTCTGTTGCTAATTCTTCATTTTTACTTTTAATAGACAAAATGAAAAATTTCAGAAGTTGAGGATTGCTTTAAATAAACTTATTACTGTGAAAGTTTATTTAACACAAGTATATAGTTAGGCAACGCTTGATTAAGTATATTCAATAATTAGAATAAAAGGAGTGAAACCACTTGCAATTCACTATTCAGAATTTTTTAAATATATTTCTGACATATTTCACTTAATCACCTCAAGTTCCATCCAGGTGGTTGCAAAAAGCAAGATTTCAGGTAAGTTGATTCCGTGTCTTGGATTTTGTGAACTGTGTGAAAAGGTAATTTTTTTAAAGCCATCAATTAGAAAAAAGAAGTAACTGAATTAATTTACATGATTTTTTTAAAAAAGGAAATTAACTTATTCATCCACAGATATGAATTTATTATAATATAGTAAATGACATTTCCTAATGGTATATATGCAATGTAATCATTATCTTTAGAGTTTGTATACTTTAGATGGTACAGAAAGTTGAATAAATAGATCCAGAACACAGCTAGATAACAAATGCTAAGAAATAGAATGCTATTTGAGATATATTTCATTTAAGCTTTAAACATGTATGTCATTATGTTAAATGCTTGGGTTTCAAAAAGCTTTTTGTGCATTTTATGCATTTATCTAGCTAAGCAAAAAAAAAGAATGTGGTAGCTATATCGATAACTTTTCAAATTATGATGATTGATATTTATTTTCTCAGGTCCAGCCTCTACTATGAAGAAGATTTAAGAAGGTGACAAAAATACATTCAAGAAATATAGGATGTTCTTAGAAATTGAGTATAATAAAGGAAGCTGTATTAGCAATTCTTAATTTGAGGTAGAAATTAAAATTTTATCAAAGTAAAATATCTCATATTTTACTTGTAGTCTAAAATATTTGACAGGTAGTATTTAGTGTGAGAACTTCTCAACCTGATATTGTTATCCTGAACCATAATATGAATTAAATTTATTTTAAAAAGCATACTACTTTTTAAAATAAATGCAACTGTTCATTTGGTTTCATAACTCCTCCTTTTTAAACATTAATAAGATTCATGTAATTACTGTAATGAATTTGTAACCTCAATAATTAAAGCTTGTAGTGTTGAAGATAGTACAACTTTTCTATAAGGCCTCAATTACCTGTTCAGTAAGTTGAGATTTTGGTCACAAAGTATAGACAAGTGTCATTCTGAAATTTTCACTGTGTACCTCTGACCAAAGAAATTCAGTTTTAGTCACTGGAAGGTGAAAGGCATTTCAGAAGGATGCAAGCAGATGACTTGGAGTACAGTTCATCTTTTTACCCCAAACATATTTTTCTGTCTTTATTAAAACAATTAAACCTCTCAAAGACAAAGTTATTACTTCTGCTTATGAAGTCATTGTTAAGAGTCAAAGGTGGGAAAACAACAATTGCTGGAAAATATTAAAAAGATTAAAATGTCCAGTGTCATCATAGATTTGAATGACTGATACTTTATATGGCTGGCTGCAAATATATTGACACAAATATTCCCAGTTTTTATTAAACCAGCTTTCTAATTTTGAAAGTTTAACTTCATAAGTCTTGCCTCTATTCTTGATATTATTATGGTGGAAACTTTCTTAACCATAACCCCAGTTATTTGAAGAATGTACATATAGTCGAGTCTTTTTTATTATAAGCAAACCAGAGTCTAATGTTACATTAAGAATAAAGCCTTGTTTATTTTTAAGAATAATACATCTTTACAATTTTATAGACAAACACAAAATTTTATTTATTATGAGAATGTAAATTTAAAAATTAGATACAAATGAATGTATTGATTTAATCAGCAAATACATATTAAATCGTATAGCTCACAAGGCACCTTCTTAAGTATTGAAGAAAACATCCCTAGAATTATAGTTGCCTTAATGTCTCATGTAAGTCTGAAGAAGTATTATATCAAAAATTATCACCACAAACCATCCATTTCAGAATCTCTTTATAATTTAAAAACAGACGATTTCCAGGTCATACCCGAGAAGTATATCTTATGTGCTCATGATTCCTTAGAATATGTTTTTCAACAAAGTCTGCAGGTGCTTCACGACATAAGGAGAACAACTTTTTGTTTGTGTGGTTGTGAAAGGTAGGATCATATTAGAGATAGAAATAATTTTAAAAGAAATGTGGGTACTAGACCAATAGAAAACATAGTGCCTAAAGTTTTGTTTAAATATTTTTCAGGCCCCTCAAATAAAATACTAATTCTAGCATTTGACCATATTTTATTCCTTGGGTAGTATTTTATTCTCTGCAAAAGGGCTCTGAATTTCACTCAGGTTTCACATGCAAGTATTAATGGATATAAAGTTTGCAGGTGAATTACATTACTGCTAGTACCTGACCTCAATTTGACACATTATAGTTCATGGCAAAACCTTAGATGACGTATCAGTTATTTCACTAGGTTTTGTTTACATAACTCTTAACAATAAAAAATGATCATCAGTTGATACCTACTAAATTTTTCAGTGACATTGATACTAATGCAAATGTGATACTCTTATTGTCCTAGGAGAAGCGGAAAGTTTTATGGGTTCTAATAAGATAGAATGACATTTTAAGTGAAAGGGAAGTGTACACAATAAAATTTGCTTATGACTAAGTTAGATAAAATAATGTTGTGTCCAGTAAATTTTTACCAGTCATCATTTTAAGCAATTGATCAGCTTGAAGGAAATGATTTTATTTGTAATTAGTATCAAGGCTTGTGAGAAACTCATACTCATGGAATGAAGTGGCACGCACATGTGTGTGTGTGTTTGTGTGTGTGTATGTACTTGTGTGTGATGCTTCTAAGCATTTCAAACAATTTGGCACATCCAGCATTTCGTTTTGTCTTAAGGGCAAATAAATGACATTAGAAGCATGATATTTTGAGACATTGCTGTAGATTTAGGGAATTGAAGACAAAAATATACAGATTTACCTTTATTAAAAATTAAGCTTCTTTTAAACCTTTTGGATAAAGTAATTATAGTTATTCAAAGGTGATTTATTTAAGGGTTCATTCATATGGCAGGAAAGACAAGAAGAGGGAAATGACTCATAAGGATCTTTTAAGTACCATTTAGAAAGCTCAGGATGTCCCTTGTAATCAATCACAGATGCCTGCAGGGACCTCATGGTCATATAAATAAAGATTTTGTCAGATTATTACTGCTGAATAGAATGTTAGCACAAAAATAACCTCTGTTTTGTTTCATATCATAACTAATCCACTGCCAAAGTATATGACTGACGTGGTAAAGAGTTATCTATTTATTTTAGATTCTTCTTTATTCTCCTGTGTTTTTATTCCAATTTAACCCTTCAAGTACGTCAGTACTATTCAATGGGTAATTAATTGATTAAACCGTTAAAAATTTGGATCACTAACTTGAATCTAAAAAAAAATTCTTGACAAAACCTTTCTTTTTCATCTAGAAAAGCATTAAATAAATAATACCATGAAAGAAAATTGAAATCACTTAGATATTTATTAGTTTTATATATTTTGTGTACTATTCATTGCATATAGTTGTTTTATTTCTTAGAAATTCCTGTTTCTAAGTCACACAAAGTGAATATGTAGAGAAACATCCTTAAAATGTTTATTGTGTAGAAGCTGTAACTCTTCAATGGTTTGAGATGAATGCATGAATATCATAGATTTTCTCAGACAAATTCACAAAGCAAAGAGACTTATGAGGCTGACATGTACAAATATTTATAGAAGCGATTACAATGACAATAAAAGTGGCTAATTCTTACTTAGTTCATAGCTGGCCCAAAGAGCAATTTGCATGTTTAAATACATTAGCACATTTATTTTTCACAGCAAAATCTCCAAGATGAGTTCTATTATTATCTCAATTCTTCAAAAGAGAAAAATAAGGCAGAGGAGAAAATAACTGACACAAAGTTATACATTGAGTAGTTGGTAAAGCTAGAATTCAAAACCAATCAGTCTGACTCCTGGATAAGGTTTCAAAGTGGAATCAATCACAATTTTCCATTAAAGCTCTGGGAAAACTGACATATAAATAACACAATAAAAGAAAATAAAGCTTTTGTTGTTTCTAAATGGCAAAGACTTTGAATTCACATTATTATGTGATTTATAATTTAAGATTATTTCATATCCTGTCAGCTAGAATATTGATTAAATTTTCCTATAATTTTGATAAAACAAAAGGATTGAAAACATCTGAGCTACTAAAGGATTTTTTTTTACCCAGTCATTAGTCTCATTCACTTTGTAAGAGAGATACTAATATTTAGAACCCTCCATTTATTTAGCATCATAAAGCACATTTTCATTTTCAAACAATAATTCATAGTAAGATGGTGACAAAGGGCAACCCAGGAAGAGAACGTGGCAAAGAGGCAGTCAATGACATGAGTATATTTGGACAGATCAAATTTAAGAAAGAATATTTGGGAAGCTAAGGATCAGGAAATTAATTCTGTCAAGTTATTTGTGTATCTATGTTTGGAAAGTTTCCTTTTGCTAAATTTTCATAAAATCTTGGGAATTAAGAGTGAAAAATAATAACTAGTCAATATAACAATTATTAGGTGTTCTATTTTCCTGCATAAACATAAAAATAATCTATAATCCTGTTACCCAGGAGAGATACAGATGTCAATCCATCTTTGGTGAGATTATTTTGTCCCCAAATGCTATCCATCCATGTATCCATCCACTCTTGATGTATAACACTAAAAATAAAAAAATAAATAAATAAAATATTTATATCATTTCCTCCCTTTTCTTATTAAGAACAAAAGTTATAACTTGAATTTTCTCATGAGTTTATGTTCACAAGACCACCTTCTCCCATTTTATAGGATACCTACAAAAGCAAATATATAGTACAAAGATACATTTACTCTTAAAATGACTGAATGGATTAGAGCCAGTCAGCCTCCATTTTCACTCCATATTCACCACTGACTAGTTTGAGATCTTTTGAGATCACTTGTTTGCATAATGGAAATAACAAAAGTATTTACATTTTAGAGTTGCTATGAAGATAAAGTAAATTATATTGTATAAAACAATCAAAATAGTAATAGACACATTATAAGTGCCAAGTAAAAAGTTCAGAATTACTATAATTTAATTATATGTTATAATTGTATATAAATATATAATCAAGCTTCTTCCCCAAATTAAAATTTATATTACAGAAGCTGTTTATCGAATACATGTTAACTTTTAGTCAAGACCAAGTTTTACATGAATCATCTTATTTCAACCTCTTTAACATGTTTTAAAATAGTATAAAATGCATTTTTATAAAGTTTAGAAAGATAAAATCATATGACTGTTTTTATTTAAAAAGCTATAGTTGAAATTTAATTCTTTTTGTCTACCTTTTAAACTATTAGAAAATTCTAATATAGATATATAAAGATATATGTATATATTTTTCAAGGTCCTATAAAGAAAAATGGCTCTGAAGGCAAAATCAAGAAATATGGGTCTATCTGCTCCTAAAGTCATTCTAATGCATTTATATAGGACCGCGTGCATGCCACTAATATTGTCCTTGAAGAATGAGAAATTTATTTCTCTAATTACTGTGAAATGTGACTGCTGAAGATTCACAACTGAGTCACTCTCCACAAATGACCTTCCGCTGAAAGGAGCTATCTTTCTTAAGGATTGTCCTGGAGACAATCCTTATTCCACATCAGATCAATGCATGTGTACATAAGTCTAGCTTATTTTGTCCAAATCAAGACACCTCAGAAGGGCGTTGTAAGATCTAGGGCTACCTTCTCATCCTCCTGACATCAGCTGGACCCAAATGATAATTCAACACATTTTTTAAACAAAATTCTCCTTTCCTCATGCTCATCCTGTATAGTTAGACACCTCCAACTCCATGCCATAAATCACCCTCACTCAAGTCTTTGTATAAGAATCTGTTTTTTGAATACCCCAATTGCTGGCACATTCTTTTTTCTGAAATTATTAATTTAATGACTAATTCAAGGGTTTTGCCTTGGTAGATTAGCCATAGGGTCACTGCCTCCAGTTGAGCAGAGTCTGCACACATCCCAAGGACCAATGTTAATTCTGAATTCAGGGACAACAACCAAGACTAACAACTAACTAATTTTTTTAAGACAGTGCTTTTTCTTACTCTCTCTTCCTGCCTTATCTAGTCACTTTCATTCCCGCTTGCACCTTTCCTGTAGAAAAAAGATACTAATTCAAAACAAAATAGATATTAAAATGTCCAGTCAACTAATCATCATATTAGAATTAAAAAAAAATTGTTTTGGAATTTTCCTGAATAATTTTAACTTCAAAAAATATCAGTAGTGAG
Organism: Solenodon paradoxus; assembly: GCA_004363575.1. Classification (NCBI taxonomy): domain Eukaryota; kingdom Metazoa; phylum Chordata; class Mammalia; order Eulipotyphla; family Solenodontidae; genus Solenodon; species Solenodon paradoxus. The sequence continues at coordinate 280,136 of RJWH01000266.1, read as the reverse complement.
CCAATTAATATGAAAAAAATTAGCTCAATAATCATTGCTTATTTTGTTTCCTTTATAAAGTGAACTAAATAATACTCAACCATAGATTTGGGACATGAGGAAAATCTAAGTGGTGTCCCATCTTGAATGTCTTTATTCCCATGCCCATTCCACCATGTGCACAAGGAAGAAGCACAATATCACGTAAAAACACTTCTATGTAGGCCTAATTCAGGTAAGGGAAGTAATAATTTATGAGGAAATTCAAAAAGCTAAATAAAATCACAATATCTCCAACATTTCAGAGGTGATTACTTTCTCTTCAGGTGATTAGGAATTCTGGAAATCATCTGGTCCAAACTCTGCATTTATAGAAAAGGATAATGAAACCAAGTTCAGGCAACACTTTTCTGATGGAAAAAGCATAAATAGATGACTCTGAATTTCTGACTAATTAGCACTGAAATATGCTCTCATGAATATTTTCATCATCTACAAAGAGATGCATTTAAGAATATAAGTGATCTAAAAAGCAGATCAAAACAATGAGATACCAGTACTTACATGTTGCAATGGTTCAAATACGAAACACTGATAATGTTGAATACTGGTTGGAACAATAGAAGGCTTTCTTACTCATTGCTGCTGGTGGTGAACAGGTGGAACACAGAAGATTTTAGCATAATGAAAATACTCAGTGTAATGCTATAATAATGGATACATGTTTTATGCACTATTCTATTCATAGACTCTTCAACCCTAAGGGTGAATCACAATGTAAAATCTGGATTTTTGATGAGAATGATATGTCAATACCGGCTTATCAATTTTAACAGATGTACCACTCTAGTGGGGGATGTTGATAAAAAGGAAGGCTCTGTAGGTATGGGGGCAGGGAATAGGTGGAAAATCTCTGTCCCTTTCTCCTAATTTTTTTGTGAAGTCAAAACCACTCTAAAATAGATTTTGTTTTCTAAAAAGCAATTCACGTGTCCATCATTCATAAGGAAAACCTATTAAAAACACTCAAGGAAAGAACTAAAATAGAGGAAAATGGAATAAGACTAAGAATAGAAAGAAAAATCCAAATGTTCAATCAATAAATTGAAATATTTAATCATTCTTAATAAGAAAAAATATTAAAACAATTATGAGATACCATTAGGTGAACATACATTATATCTGAATTAAGTTACAGTGAGTCCTCAGTGTCACTGATAGGTTTTCAGAAATTGCATCTTTAATTAAAACGATGTATAAGGAATCCAATTTTACCGTAGGCTTATTGACAGGCAAGGGTTAAGTTCCATATTACTGGTTACAAAAATATCACCAAACTTCCAAATAAGTATCTAAAGTACTTCTAATATTAAACAATAATTCGTACTTATTTATTTTCCAATTGCTTATTCACATTCTGGGTTTCGAGTATTCATAGCCTATACAGACAACTCAGAATGCAACGCCGGATCCAACTCTGGGCAATATGCTCTTCCACTGCAGGACACACACACACACACATACACACACTTAGACAATTTAGACATGTCAATGAACCTGAAGTGAACTTCTTTGGGGTGTCAGAAGAAACCCAACTATCGAATGAAAACCTACACAGATATAAAAAGAAGTTACCAACTCCACATAGATAATGGCCACTGGCTGGGAATCAATTTATTTTTTCATCAACATTGTAACAAAATGATATTATTTTAGAACATTCTATATTCATTAACTTTGAGAAGGAAACATCTAATTTTTGTGCTTCCATAATGTCTGACATTGCACTGTATATTTATCTTCATAGTCTCACTTTCTGAATCCTTATAGCATACTAAGGAATGAGTTTTATCATCTTCATTATACAGATGAGCAATTTGAAACTCAGAGTCTTTAAAAAAATGCCAAAATAAACACAGGTAAAAAATTCTAATCAGGATTTGAAAACAATATTTAACTTTAAAACCCATAATTTTTCTATTAGGATATATGCATGCATATGTATTGACTGAGTAGAAATCTGCAATAAGGTAGCCAGGCTGGTGGGGGGCGGGCACTTTGAGCCCCTATGCCATTAATTATATGGAAACGACTATAACTCTCCAAGCTAGCAATTATGAAAATATATGACAACTATATTGATGTAAATGAGAATTTCTTCTGATATAGTTTATATAGTATGTAATGTATTGCTATTTTAACCCTAGATAATAATGATTCAGAGTAAATCAAGATTCTAGAGGTAGTTTTTATGCAAAATTAAAGCAAAGATCATTTCTTCAATCAAGTGTCCATCTTGGCCTTCAGGGGAACTACTAGTCAGAGAGTAGAGAAACCAAATTCATTATTAAGAGAATACAATGTGGTAATATGCATCCTCAGTTCTAAAGGAAAAATATAAAGAATATCTTAGCTATGAAAGTAATTACTGGTTAATGGTAACTTTGTATGGAATAGTAAAGATAGGTAGTAATAGATCAAGGGATATTCAATTATTAAGGACACCAAAGAAATTTATAGAGACTAGTACTTCTCACCACTTTAAAAGTTAACTGAATTTACTTCCACATTTATGTCTGATGATTTCTTCTCACTTACTTGTTTACCTAGCTCTTACTAGTAATAAGTTTTATTATGACATAAATCTGCTAGGTCAGGATTTGTTAAGGAACTGAATGTTACACTCAGAGTGAGTTCTTTGAGGAGAGTTTAAAAAATTGAGGTTTTTTGTTTCAGTTTTGAGGTTTTTTTTTAACTTTTTGATGTTGTATTTTTTAAGAAAACTAATGGGATAGTTTTGGAAGACACCAAAACTAGTAGAAGTGTTACCTCACTGTGGTGGGAAAGGGCAAAAAAATAAAATACAGAGGAGTTTCTGGGAAGGGACATAGATAACCCACAGCAACCTAGAAAGGATGAAGTCTGAGACTCAGTAAATTACTTTCTGGAAAGGACCAAAATATTAGAAAGCACAAAAGTTTGAATATTTCTTTCTCTGTTGTATGGTCACTCCAGTTAATAACAACTTCATCCCTGGGAAAGCTAGAGGAAATTCACAATGTATATCTAAGGCCATGTTGTAAGGTCTTACAAGGATCCAGTTTCCTCCATATCAAGTAGTTCAAACCTGTGAATTGATTTATGGCCATGGACTTAGTAAGAGGCCTTGAATCCTCATTATGGTGAGGTGGGCTGGGTTTCTGCTTCCTTAATGTAAATATATTTTTGCTGTTATATATCAATTAATCTATTAGTTGCTAATGGTCTATTTCATATTTAACAGTAATTTGAATAATTACTCAAAACTATAGGTGCTTGTAGAGTACACACTATCATTTCCTTAGTAGGAGATTCTGTCAGAATTCTTACCTAGTTGTAAGATAAGGCAGTTAAAACTACCATCTGCTTTTATTTCTAGTGATATCTGAGAATTCAATTTTATTACTTTTTTTTCAGTCATCCCTGGCCCACAGAAGGTACCCACCACTGAATATTGTAAGGATGCTTATAGCTCCCTCACCAAAGCATTTTTAATTTCTTCTAGATAGTCACTTCTTAATTAGTATGGAAAAGAAATACTTTAATAGGATACATATAGCATGCTTTCATTCATAAGCATGCTCCTCATAATATCATTCTTTCCTTAGAGCATGCTGAGGAAGATCTGTCATTTCCACCTCATTGTCTATATGGCATTAAAGAATCCAGACCTCATTTCATACTATTGTCAAATCTAAGTTCACAACATTAAATCTTGAATTGTAAGTCTGTGAAAGTATGTTTATTAACTCAGTCCTATACAGTGTTATATGTTATCCTTCTTGCTCACTGCTTAGAATCCTCTCTAATTCCAAAATTTCTGTGAATATTTGTTTGTTGGACTCACTCTTATGTGCTGATTAATAGAGGAAACACTGAGACTGGGTCATTACTAAGGAGTATAATAAAGAAAATCTTACCAAAATAGGTATGTGCAGAACTACTGAAAATCAAAAGTAAAAATGCAGTAGACTTGAACTAACACAGTAATTTCAAGAATGGTGTCATTCTCAATCCCTGCAGTTATATGTATACCTACTACATCTCTCATTGACAGAGAGTGCATTTTCCTTCCCTCCATTTTGAACTATGACTAGTTTTAATTAAAAAAAATGTCAAAGTGATGCTGAGTCATTTTGAGATGAGGTCTGAAGAGGTGTGGCATATTCTGTGTTGATTTGCATGATTTTCATTAAACCAGTATGGAATCTGAAAACCCTTCTAGAGAGCTCCCTCTCAGTCTCAGCCCTTCCTACTCCTTACATTAGAATTACAACTGAATTCTATTGTTACGTGTTATTCCAGTGAAAACCACATGGCCCAAAGATAAATTGTCCAAGAATTATTGATATGATGACCATGGACTAGTCAACGGTTGTTGTTGCGTTAGGTTATGTGATTTTGGACCTGTTTGTTATGCATTAACAGATAGCTGAAATAGCTAGTAAAAGTGAGGCACTGTACCTCCCTCAGATCTGAAAAACATGCATCATGTAAGCTGTTCAAGACTGAGCATAATTTCTACTTTCTTGTTGAATCCCCATGTAGAAGACTGACTGAGCCTCTATACCTCTGAGTCACTTTTCATGGTATATATAAACTATATACCATAGCTTACATTGGAACTCTTTTCATAAATATGTTCTCCTAACTCTTTGGTTCATCTATGAAGTGGGATATCATTATTTTATTTGACTATTGCTATTGTTACACCTCTTGGAAAATATTTTCCTAAAACAGAAGAGACTTTGATAAAGAAGCTTGTTCACAAGAATGCATGAGACAGATGTTCATGACAGGATGGTCAAAGAATTAAGCTGAATATAGCTTTAAATGTTTTATTAGTGGTTGAATAAATTCATACATTTATATAGCTAATGATATTTAACAGAAGCTAGCCATTATATTGATGAAAACCAATCTTTTTATTCTACTATATAATAACTACAAGTTTCTTTTCCAAATAATTATTACACTTTTATTTATTAATTTTACTATCAAAGATGCTATGCTAAGGCATTTACACAGAATACATATATTTTTACTGAATCACTGTCATTTGTCAGTACTAAGTATCACACTGAAATGACAGTTTTAACAGTTGTTGCTTAAATCTATAGTACAATAGCACTTTTAATTTGATGAGTAAATTCAGTTAAGCAGAATAAATAATATAATTGCCAAAAGTTGAATAATATTTTACTATACGCCAGGCACTTCTAAGTACTTACCCATATTAAATCATTTAATCCTTAAAGCAGTCCTATGAGTAATATTGTTAACTCCATTTTACTAATGAGGACACTAAGGCACAGAGAGATTATGTAAATTTCACATTTGTTAAGCAATGACAGAGTCAGCAGAAGTAAGACACTATTCTCTCATACATTACCAATAGCTGTGTGGTCATGCTTTACAGTATGACATACACAACTTTTTACCTTGTTTTAAATATTATTTTTATGTTACTATAAAACAACGACCAAGTAAGGTCAGTGGTAGTGCTAATTTTTGTCTTTCTGCATTATTTCTTCTATTCCACCTGTAGATTACCACATACTTCGATAATGTGTAGAACAATATAGTTCGAGTTTCCTAAAATTTTCCACAAACATGTTAGTCAACTTGCATTTGATATAAACAAACTTTGTTTTGTGTTTGTAACTCTGGCAAGAGTAAACCTGTCCACATTACATTTTTTGTTAATGTGTACAATGTTGTTTTATATGGAACATTAGCATTTTTAATACACTGTATTTAGAGTGATCAATTACTTTCTTTGCACAAAAATAACATAAAGTAAAATATTATACCAAGTTGACTCAAAATGATCATGATCAATAAATACAAATAAACTTAAAGCACAGAGACAAGCCAAGAACACATGTGGATTTGCTTTGGAAAGAGACTGTAGGAAGGACAATGCTTTCGCTTAAAGGTTTAGAGACCTGAATCTAGGATAATTTCATTGTGTTCTGCTAGTTCATTTATTTTTCTTTATATTGCACATATTGGCAAAACCTTAGGTATTTTTCTTTTTCTCTCTGACTTATTTCACTAGGTGAAATCACCTCAGGTGCCATCCAACTTACTGCAAAAGGAAATATTTTATCTTTTTTAATAGGTGAGTAGAATTCCTTTGACAATATATACCACAACTTTTTTCTCCAAGAAAGAATGTCCATCTGTCAACAGACATTAATATTGATCCCATATTTTGGCTATTGTGAATCTATTCTCCTGAAACATATATAACATTGTATATTAAACAAACATTTATCAAAAAATAATAAAATTAAAAAATGTGTGACCATAAGAAAATCAGCAAATAAATAAATCCTGTTTCCATTAAAGAAAAATACATTGAGATATTTAGAAATAAATTTCCCTGAATGACTATTTAAATGGAAACCCAATGCAAAAATATCATAGGGTTAAAATTCAAAGTTATACTTATTTTTCTAAAATAAATTGAGCATGAAAAAGCAATGTTCTTTTTCTATTATGAATATGTTTATGAAATTCTTGGGTCAATTACAGTTTCATACTGTCTGTAAGTTCTTTCAGGCATAATGTTTTGCTATATATTATTTTTGTGAAAAGATCATTCTAAAGCCACAGCACTAAAAATGTTGATATTCCATATAAAACAACCTTGCATACATTAACAATCTATAATAATGTTTTTACCAGGCAAGTAATTACTTCTCAGCAGTGTTAACACACTACAGTCAACTGAATGAAGAAGATAAGTCAAATTAAGATGGATGGAATTTTTTGTAATTGGGGTTAAGTTTATCAATGAATAGTAACCAAAAATGTATCTTTGATATACAAAAACACATTTTTCAAATAGTATCCACAATTTTTACATGTATATGGGAATGATTTTTTGTGAACTCTTGCAGGGTTCATATTTCTAAGTTTCCCTGACACCGCCAGTGTGGGTTCACAAAATGGGGCCTATACATTGATAAAAATGCAGGATTTTAAATCTAACTTGTGCTTAGGTGTGTAGGTAAACTAATCAGCAGTAAATTTTCCTTCAATTCTATTCAGTTGCACAAGTCACACTTTGATCTGTTTTCCTGATTGATTCACATGACTAAAATTCCTATTAATTGTTCCCATAGTATCAATAGGATTTATCCAAATATCCATTAAACGAATTCCTACCAGTGGCAATATCACATGCCAGAAAAAATTATACTACTGATATGATTATAAAAATCAGTATAAAATCATTACATTGTCTTACCTATGTCAGTATAAAATCATTACATTAAGTCTTACCTACGAACAGTTCTTATGTTTGGCTCAAATGATCACTTAAAAAACAGTTTTCTATACTCAGAGGACTTTACTCAGAATAATGCAAAATAAATAAAATTAAGCAACAGAATGCATTGCCAAAACACTGACTAGAACTTTATTAATAGACCAAAATTATATATATAAATAGATGCCACATAGTTCAGTTTGTCAAGTAAAAATACTATAGAGAAGTAACAAAGCAGATGGAGTACAAATCATGGATATTTTTATTATTTGTTGAGTGCACCAGTCAATTATCTCTCTGAAAATTTCTTTCTTTATTCCTAAAATGTGGAAAATAATGATTACATGATTATTGTATAATTATAGATTTAATACCCATCTTTTGCCAGACTTTCATTGAAGTCTGTTAAAACAGACATTCAATAAATTATTACTATCATTATTATCTCTAAAGTCCGTAATAATAGAATCATGTACTAAAATAAATTTCATTATAAAATAGCAAGTATCAGTAATATAATGCTAACAATACCTGCCTCTTTATTTCATATATTATCAGTAACATATAATAAGAAGTCCCATATTTATTAGCTAATTCATTTTATAGGTATGATATACAATGTAATAGATATCTTTTTTATGTTTTAGATTTGTCATTAAATATCATGAAGCTTTAAGTCTAGTGGAGGTCACCATAAATAAAGAGTAATAGGTTAGCAAAAATTGAATAGATTAGAAGATGTTAGAACACAGTATGAGTGACCCATAAAACTGGGTGGTTAGAAAAAGCCTTTAAAAAGAAGTGACAATATGAGTTGACACTTGCTTGATGAAAAATATCAAGATTTGCAAATCTTTGAACTTTAGGAATATAGTTCACCAAAGATAGCCTGTAATGTATTTTCCAACTTTTTTACATTTGAATATTTTGGACAAACACATGATGGATTTGATATTAATTATTATAATAATGTGATGTAAGTTTATTCTCATAATGGTACAGGACTTATCTGTAATTGGTATTCATTCTTTCATTCTACTAATACTTATAAAATACTAATTTAATATTTTTCCTCCATTTGTTGCCTTCCATAAAAAGGGAAGAGGTGTAGTAACTAGGAATTTCAGAACTACAATTGACTTTTTATGTTTTGTGCATTCTACAAGAGTCCTGTGACTTGGCAAAATTAGTTAAAATATTTAAACATTTATATTCTCATAATTGGAATTATGATAAAATAATATAAATAGTATATTATACATATACTAATTAGTATGCATATACTAAAAAGTATATATACATACTTTGAAGATTGAATAAAATAATGTGTAGACTCTTATCTTAGTATCTGGTATGTACCAAATGTTTTATTTTACCAAATATGATTTTAAAAGGTGAGGAAATAGAAGTAGGCCACCCTTTTTGTACATTGTGAAAGATATTGTGGTAAAGGTGCACAGTTCAATGAAAGTACATAAGAAAACTTACCTATTAAAGAAATAGTCAAAGAAAAATCCCTATTATGTTTCTAGATACCAGTGAATGAGACTACAGTCCACACTCCTCACATTCATGATATTCTGAACTTTGTTAGAAAGCAGACAATACGTCCAAAGATAACGGGTAGGCTTGTGCAGAGAGACCTTTACTACTAAGATTAATCACACATGTTCCATTTGAAATTACTGGCAGACAAAATTATGGGGAATTGTGAAATACAAATATCTACGTAGTTTATTGTTTCTTCTGTGCAATAAAATCCATAGAACACATTACTTTCAAAAACATAAGGAGAAATTGTGCAAACAATTCATGCTATTTTACAGACCAATTTAATAATTTTATCACTTCTAGATCAAAATTAAAGTAACGTGTTACAACATTTGCCTTACAAGAGGAATTCAAAAGTTGTCTTCTCTTAGCGTTTAGAAGAAAACATTGCCCTTGTGATTTGGAGTAAGTAATAAAATAAAAATCCAGGTGAAAACCTATATAATATATTTTTGAGTTGAATGAATTATCCAGACAATAAAACACAATATATCTAGCTTATAGGGAAAACAGAAAAAATAGTAAAAAAAAAAAAAACTGAAAGTAATAACTTTTCCTAACCGCTCATATTATCTAGAAATAATTAAATCAACTGTGTCAAGTAAGTCCATAATGGTACTCCTAAAGCTGATGCATAATTAATTAAACAATTTATACTCTGTTAAATTTATGCTTCTTTATAGCTTCAGACTTTGAAGACAAAATCAATCTTCAAGCTGATCCTGTTATGACATTCTTCTGATTTTGAAGTTCTAAACCCTGGTTGATATGTCCACTTTTAGCATAGTTTCAAAGCAATGGTTTCTGATTATAGAACCCATCTCATCTGTCACATTAATAACTTATCTGAGAATCTTAAAGTACTGTGTATAAATTCTTGTTGTCAAATTGAATGCTATTAATAGCTGCTCCACAAATCTTTTATTCTTTGTCTTCTTGCATGAAATTATTTATCTTACAATTGGTTCAGAACCATTTGGATAATGAAATATACATTTTGATGTGATGAAAGCCTGCCATGATATACTGATGGTAATGCCATGCCTTTCTCTCAGGATTAGCATTCCATTGGTGAATCTACAATGAAGTTCACAGTTTCAAAGGTTTGTTTCATTGGAAACTCAATAGCTGTTTTGAGTTGGGGAAAGAAATACAAAGCACCCAGAATTAAGTCTCATGATTATAAAATATTGTTTTATTTATATCACAATAATCATATTTGAATTCACATTTTCATATGAAGGGAATATTTAAATCTATGTTTCACAATCCTCTAAGTGCTGTTCTGCTTCTTTTTAATTTCAGCCACTGAGTTGGTAGGACTCAAAGGAAAACAAAATGGATTTATCCATCACTGAACACAATTAATTGTATATTGGCTTCTTTAGGAATGGAGTTAGATAAGATGACTTAATCACAATTTTTCAAGGGAAAATTATAAATAATTAACCACTCTGACTATGACTCTGATAAAAGAAAGTAAAATTCAGCACATTGAAGCAAATGACAATAAGATAAGGAAATTACTTGCAAGGAATATTCCATTTTTGTAACTGATTCTGCATTATTTAGCAATAATGGTTGAGGTTACTGCTTTGAACATTTATATATACATACATATTATATATATACACAAACATATTAGCATATATATATATTAAGACTAGAAGTTTGGTTTAACTGCATAGTTATATAAATAAATACATCATAAATATTTCTGTTATTTATTTATATCTCTATTTTTCATTCTTGAACATCTCAGAAGATATAAAAATGACTGTGAAATCTTGCATTATAATAAAATAACTGAAACATGACCATGTTTTACCTCTCAGTCCACTGCAAATATTCGTTGAACGTATCTATGGAGAATTACTTCTATAGGAATTTGTTAAGTGTCATAGTTTTTACAATATAGGCGCCTTAACTTGCAGACTCAGAGATTTATATTCTTTAAAGATGTATATTTATTGTGCTCCAAAAGAAAGATATAATTTCCCATCCAATAAAGTATGTGCTTCAAATTCCAAATATGTTGTTTCAAAAATACATAAAATTCTGATGACTGCCTTATACAATGACACACCCAAACAAACAATCATATTGGTTTGCTAGGGTTGCTATAACTTATGGACTGTGTGATTTAAATTAAAAATGTTTATTTTTTCCCAGTTCTCAGACTTGAAACTTAATGATCAAGGTGCCAGCAGGCCTTGTTTTCTTTGAGGTCTCTTTTCTTGCCATACTGATAGTTGCCTTCTTCTTGTCTCTTTACACAGTCGGTTGTTCCTCTGTACATACATGTCTCTTCCCTCTTCTTAGAAGAACAACAGTTGCTTGGTTTTAGATGCCTTCAGGGCCTCACTTAATTTGATCATAGTTTCAAAGAACTTACTCCAAAAATCTCTGTATACCGCTTATGAGTTCTGCATTTTGAGATTCCTTCTGTGGGTTGGAATTTCAACATAAAATTTTAAGGGGACATAATTTATCTCATAAAACAAACAAAACAAAACAAAAAAAATCAGTCCTTAAAGTTGTCTAGCAATTTCTTTAATGTCATCTGGAAAACATTTCCCAGAACCACTTTTAGTTACATTTCTAGACATTAAGTACTCACTGACAGTGAGGTGTAGTCATGAAGATAGAATTGTGGCAATGTCCTATCTCTTGAATGCATTGCTAATTGTCTTCTTGAAACAATGTTCATATATGTGATGGGTCCTCTTGGAGTTTTCATTCTTCTACCATTTATTCCACATATACTTGGGAGCTAAATGCCTACACATCCATCCTCCTGTTTCCTGGTAGTTGTAGTCGCAGTGACTTTGTTTCTGGAGTAATATAGATTTAATTTCAAGTGAAGCTGTATCTATCATGTATCAGTTTGTTAAAATGTTCTGGCAATAATTCTGAATTACCAGTCTAGAACTTTTTCTCTCAGCAATTTCTGTTATGCCAGAGGTACACAAGTACTGTAATAAATTTCTCCTTGCTTTTCAAATTTTTAGAGTGTCTTCTACTTTCTCTCATACTTTACCTTAAACATTTCTCTTTCCATATTTATTTTGGCCAGTTTGTATGTTTGTCAATATTTACATTAGAAATGATCCCCTATATAAAACATTAAGACTTCAACTATAAGATCAAAGTTACAGCAACTTATCTGGGATAAGTGATTATTGCATGTTATATAAACTCCCATATTAGAAACAACTGGACACAGTTAGAATTGGATTCTCCTGGCCTGTATCTGATAAGCCAACCTCTTATTTACTAGAATTTCAAAGTGAGTAAGTGATTAAATCTTTCTTTTATTAAAAAAAATAATAATTTGCCATAAGGATATAGAGCTTTTCTTCCACAAATTGTTGACAACTCAGATGGATAACCTACAATGGGGTAAGGGAGATTCCTGAGAAGAAGTGGTTGTACTTAAGCCACCACTTAATTGCCAAACAGCAAAGACAGCTTAGGAAATTTCCTAAAATTCCTTTCTGTCCAACTGCCATTGTGTGGGATTTGGAGTTTTGTTTCTGACATGACATCAGACTTGTTCTTGACCTCTGAAGAAAATATCAGAAGCTTTCCTATTAAGGGTTGGGGGTATCTACTTCACTGAATTAACCTAGCCAACTCATTAAGTAAGAATGAAAAGCATATATCCATAAGTTCCAAAGAAGGGGAGATCAGTCTCCAGAGATGCATTACAGCATGGTCTTGTACTCTATTTTTTAATTACTTTTATTGAAGCAACATTCTGTTTTTGTTTGATTTATTTCCCTTATTTTCTTGGTTTCTCTGTATACCACATATGATTTAAATTATACTATACCTATCTTTCTACTTCTGGCTATTGTTACTAAACATAATTCCTTCTAGGACAGCCCATTTGCTGCAATGGAAGAATTTCACCTTTTTGTTAGTTAAATAGCATTCCATCGAGTGTGTATGTGTGCATGTGTGTCTGTGTGTCTGTGTGTAACTCATATTTTCCTTGTCCATTCAATTATTCACTTGGCAATTAGGTTGTTTCCAGCTCTTGGCTTTAATACATAATGCTACAATGAACATGCATGTATTTCTTTTAAATATTGTTGTTCTGGGGCACCCAGAAGTGGACTAAATGGATCTTTTAAAATTTCTGTTGTCAATTTTTTGAGGGATCTCCATATTGCTTCCCATTTTGGCCCTTTTTACACTCCACTAGCAGTGAATATGAATCCCCTTTCTCCACATTCTTAACAATACTTGTTTTCAGACTTTTGAATAATCACCATTCTCACTGCTACGAGATGATATTTTGTTGTTTTTGCATTTCACTAGTAACAAGAAATGATTCATATTTTCTTTTCATGTGTCTGTCGGCCATCTATATGTCTTCTGAAGTAATGTATATTATGATTTTCTGCACATTTATTAATTGGATTTTTTTGTTATTGAGTTTTATTATATATTTTAGTTATTCACCCCTTGTTGACTGTCTGATGCACAAATACTTTATCCTATTCAGAAGGATGTCTTTTTGGTTTGATGAGAGTTTCTTTTGCTATGCAGAAGCTTCTTAATTTGATGCATTCCACTTATTTATTTTGTATTTTTTCTTCTTGACATTTTAGTCAAATGATCAAAGATATCTCTTAGGTCAATGTAAAGGAGAGTTTTGCTCATACTCATTTTACGGTTTTAGCCTTTACATCCAAGTCTTTAATCCATTTTGGATTAATTTTTATGAATGGCGAATTATAATCTTCAATGAATAGAAGTTGCTATGTAAATTATATTTCAATAAAGCTACTTAAAAATGAAAAAATATAAAGAGAGTATTTTATCTGGTTGTGAATGTATGAAAATAATTTCAAATTCTTACCTCCTTTTAAAATCTACAAATAATCCTGTAGACTGTTTCTGCTTCTGTCTTGTTTTCATTTCTCTTTATCTGTACCTCGCTCATTTTCTTTTGTCATACTGGTTTTTGTTTATTTCAATAAATCTGTTAACATTTGAGGTTTTTTTATGTTAGGTCCATTACATAATGTTTTCTGTTCTCAGATAGCTTGCTAATTTATGCTACTGTTTCTTCAGCATTGTTCCACTTCCATCATGACTTTTTCTAGTCAAGTCAGACAGGCTTTCTCTCACGATGTCATCACAATCAGTCCATTCTGACCTTTCTAATCACAACACCGTCTTCATTATACTGCAGAGGATTTTTAATTTTTAAAATGTATTTGTCAGTTTTCTGTCACTATAATATGGGCTTTAGGAGCATAATGATCATGTGATCTTGATTCACCTACTTTTGCATAATATCTAGTACAATACTTAGATGAAATAGACTCAATTATCAATTGTCAAAGAAATAAAAATACAACTATCTCTACTGCATTTGCCTACCTAACACCTAAAATATAATGGAAGAAAAATAATAATTCTATGCTAAATATCAGAATGAATAGTAATTCTGCTGTCAGTTACAACTGCATAAAAACTTTGTAAGAAGATTGTGAGTCCCATGTCCTAGTTTTCACCATGCTCAAAAAATTTCCCTGCTGACTGATCCACCTACAATATGAGCTGAATAATAATTTTAAAGAAGATAATATACTTACAGACTTTTGCAGATCCTAACATTATGTTCAAGTAAGAATGATAATGTAACACTATACTGAAGCACTGTGAAGTCACCTTACTAATTTTTCCTTACTATCAGAATTTCTTAGTCATAGATAATAATCTAAATCACTTCTTATTATTTTACTTGAAGACTAAGGTTAGTATTTGCTGTGTTATTGATTTTCTTTTAAGAGCACTATTATTGTCTCTAACCACTTATCTATTCATCATCAGAATTGAGTTAAGTCTTTTGGAAAATTCATGAGTAAAGAATAATTTGACTTTACAGTTATTTTGACCATTCATTTTTTTTACCCACAATTTTTAAGAGACTTCTCTTTTGTCTTTAAACTTATAATTTAAAATGTGTGAATGGCCATGGCAATGAGATATTATTTATTTATAGTTACACAAAGGATATTTTGGAGAGCACTTTCAACTACATTAGGATATATTATTTTAACAATAATGTGTATTCTCACTTTTTAGATGATAACACTGAAGATGCAGTATTTTTAAATTTTTGTTGATTTCAGTAATTAGAGTGTACAAGATTTAAACTTTAAATGAATTAGACTTTTAACCACATTTAAGAATTAAAATATCCCATTTTTTATAGCTTCAGCATTTATCTTCTATTCTTATTTTTTTTGTTATCTGTCTTGTCTTCCAGTCTTTTTCTTTCTTTCTTATTCCTTTTCCCTACAGTACAACTGGTATTAGACAGTTTGCAGACAACCCATAAACCTTACATAGATAACTCTGTAAATAACTATTTTGACAGCTGCCAAAATAAAATTGTACCAAAGATTCTGAACAGGAGACATGAACAGGACACAATAGCACCAAACACAACTTTTTTAGCAGTTAAAGGTTAAAAAAAAAAAAAAAATCAACCTGGAAACGACACAACTTTCTCTGCCATCACATTGTAGAGCTCCAATTTTACTTTGCTTTTGGATATCTGGTTTTAAAATGTTCTCTGATAGGCCTTACCTGTATAAAGCCTTCAATTTCAATTCAAGTGATTTTGAATTTCTTTTTACCTTGATTCTTTTTAAGGAGAGAAAAGATATCTCATTCATTTTCATATATCACTTACAACCCCTCAAACCTAATATAATTCCCAAATTCATAACAAAAACATTAGATAGTTTCATAATTATTTCATAGTTCAATGAAACTAATATTAATTCCATAGCTTAGACATTTTCCAAATATCTTTAGGAGCTAGATAAAATAAATATTTTTTAAATGTTCAGTGTTTTCCTTATTTTTCTAGCAAATTTGTATATACATATATGTATGTATGTATGTATGTATGTATCATCTATAACACTCTTACATAGCACCTCTCTCTCCAAGTTCAAGAATATAAAACCCTGACCAGAATTCACATTTGAAAAAATCAATAGCAACTCTAAAAATATACCTGAACATGAGGTGGATATGTCAAAACATAACTTCCTCATAAAAGTATTCTCACACGGGAAAATTGCATAATTTATGTAAAAATCCCCACTTTTTGGTAAAACTCTAGATTATCATATAAATCACTCAAGCCATGTTTTGTAATGCTTTGCTTGTAGTTTCAAAAAGTAGGATTGGGGATTTGAGGTCAATAGATTATGAAAAAGATGATAAGCAAGGAAAAGGACCTGAAACAAGTCATTATCTGTTCTTTTTGACCCTAGTTTTGTGTAGTAAAGGTAGAGAATATTAACAAAGACTGAAAGATTAACATTGCACATTCTTTAATTGTATAGTTTATGTAACAGCACAAAATGTGGTCATTTGAATATAGTTGATTCAGTTTGTCTAAACATATGGAGTCACTTTCAGAATAATGTATAAATATTTTAAGAAAAATTAGAAGTTTGAGATATAATCAAACTAATAATAAGAAATATTCCTCCAAAAATCAGATTATTAGAGATACTAGAAAATAAGTGTTTTTATAATTAAAATGGATATTTGAAACTTACACAAACTCTTTGAAATTAAGCAAATTATTTTATATCTTTAGGCAAATTTTCCTATTATTAGAAATTGAAGAAATGTGCTCTCGTACTGTGAATATACAGAAAAGATCTATGTAGATGGAAAAATTTATTTCCAATGTAATTTTTTTCTTGAAGCAAATTATAAGCAAATTATAAAAATTATGATCTTATTAAAATATAAAACACTTGTAGTTTTATTTGTTTAGACATATCTTTGAAATTTAAGTAAAGAATTAAATAATTCAAATGTATAACTCATTTTCTTCATAAACATACTCCAATGGTTTAATCTCCACTTAAGCATTGAAATTAAAAAGCTGCATTTTGATGTGATAGAGAGTTATGAATTATTCTGCCATTTGTCTTTGTAAGCCTTAAGAAATCATGCATGGTTTATAAGGTTCAGTTTCATTGTCTCTAAAAGCAATAATTCTATTAATGATAATAAAATGAATTGTTACATTTCTATAAATATTATCTTGTCACTCTACAGGACTTTGTGCTGCATACTTCAACATTATTTCACATAATCTTGAATAACTTGGTGATATTAGAACATTACTAGTCCTGCTTTTACAGATGAGAAGCTAATTTAAAAAAACTGCACTGTTCAGAGCAAATAGCTACTTAATTTGACTTGGATACAATGATTATATTATCTAATTTACAGAGATACTGTGAAAATTAATTGAGAAAACAGAAACAGATTCACTATGTAAAATAAAATCAACATAAAAGTATGTTTAATAGTAGTAAAAGGGTATGATTTTTTAAATAATTTAATCTTTTAGAATTTCAGTAAACTATGAGTTGTAAAATGTACGTATGTAAAATGTATGCATTGAAACATACATTGGGAGGCCTTATCCATTTTGGTATACATAAGACAATAGTGAAAGATTTTCTTCAGGCAAACGCAGCTAATAAAAACAAAATATGGGTGGAATTTTATTGCTTTGTTAAATATTTATAATTTTATTTACTCTGATACTTTTTAAAATCTATTTAACTAATTTTTTATTTACTTCTTTTAAGAAAAGAAAAAATAAACATGTGTGTGACAAGAATAAATGGTCTTGTCTATTTAATGGAGAAGAGTTTGTGTCTTGAAAGGGATATCGAGTGGAAAATCAAATTTTTTTACAATCTAGGAGAGAAATGGATAATGCCATGCAGTTGAGTTACAGAATATATGAAAATGATAGATTTCTGTTATTCTTGAGGTTCACCAAGTGGCAGATAAAATGTCTATATAAATATATTAGCTATAGTTAGAACACTAGGGCCCTCCCACAAAATTATAAAGGGTATAGAGAGTAAAATGATTTATAAAGATGGAGAAATTATGCTCTTGCTTTTCCAATTATCTAAGCACCTATATAATTATTAATTAATGAGTTATTAGAGAATGTATTTCCATTCATTGACCATTTTCCTTTAGTTGGATATAAGAAAGTGCTATAGGTAATTAATTTACAGTTTACAAAATTGTAATTTATCAGTCATATTTGTGAAATTCTCTCAGTTTATATTTCTCTTTTTTAACAAAAGGTACATAAACTTCAAAGATCATTTTCTAAAATTAAGTAACAAGCTTTATTTTTTCACATTGTGTGCTTAGAAAATCATTTAACTTAACTTTCAGTTTTTTATCCTTATATAGAAAATAAACAAAACAAAATTTAATTCCTTTCTTTACCTTCCTTTCTTCCTTTCTCCCTCCCTCTTTCCCTCCCTCCCCCCTCTCCCTTCCTCCTTCTATCTCTCTAAAGAAAAGCTGTAGGGGGGAAGGAAGGCTCCAGATTCTGGTAGGCAGGAAGTGAGGAAGTAGCAAACATTTTTATTTATTGTATTTGGTTGTTCATCTTGGTCATTCTGATAGGCCTGCAACAGGAATCCAATACCCTGGGATATACATGGATTGTGCCAACCTCTACCCACTCTGGGTACCTAGAAAATAAGATTTCTAATATCCGTTTTTTATTATTTTCGACAACATTGTACATTTTAACACTTTTTTTTTGAGCTTCAGGGCCAAATTAATTTTGACTTCTAAGTGAAATATCTAATCAGAATGAGTTCAATTAAAAAAGAATGCATGGAATGTAAGCATCAAATATAGCTCACTAGTATTTTTTAATTAGCTACTATGCCTTTCTCCACTTTTCTTATAACATATCTACTTTTAGAATTTGTAATTTTATATGCTTCTTATAATCTTGCCTGTATAATTTCACATATGCTCTTTTTGTTTAAAGGAAAGGTATAGGCAGTTATGATGGTGAGTAGGCAGGAGACAGAAGAAGAAAGAGAAGGAAGAAGTAATTCATTTATTTTAATTGTTTATCACTGATTTTTTTCTGAGGATTCCAGGTCTTGAACTGGAGACCTTGGGATGTATGTTGACTGTGCCTGGTTTAAACTGCTAACCCAGGGCACGCCTATGTATGTTTTTTTCAGTGTTAATTTTGCACCATCAGAATTGCTTTACTTGTGAGAAAATTGCTTACAAAATTGAAACTGAATTTTATACTTTATGCAGATTTATAATGCTATATAATGTTAGCACACTTGAAGTTTAAACAGGTTTTAATAACCAAAGATTATGAACAATGAGAGCAAATATTATATAGCAAATTTGAAGCCTTTTTTTTCATTATTTGTATGAATAATAGCATGAATTGCTAATTCAAACAACTAAATTACTAAGGCCCAGTGCTAGTAAGTACAAGAGTAAGATAGCCAGCACAGATCTGTAACTCCCAGGGTCTGAGTGTTGGTGGGAAGAAGCATTCTGGCTTCTGTTTGAAAGTGTGTGGCTATCTAAATATTAATTTTATTTTATTTTTTTAAATTTGTTTTTTCTCATTTGTTTGAATGATTTGAAAAATAAGCATGCCTTAATTAGCTGGGGCTGCCATAGCTAAATATCTGTGACTTAAGCAAAAGAGTTTGATTTCTTTCTGTTCCAGTGACTGAGACATCCAAGATGAAGGATCCAAATAATTCAGATTCTGGTGACAGCACTCTCCCTTGGCTTGTTGACAACTGAGTTCCCGCTGTGTTTCCACAAGGTCTTTCCTTGGAGATTACATGCCTCCTGAGAAAAAGATTGCTTTTCTTATAAAGCCACTAATCCTTTCCAATTAGGAACTCATTCTATGACCTTATTTAATCTTAATTACTTTTTGAAATCCTGTCTCTAAATACAGTAATTTTGGAGGTCAAGACTTAACAGAAGAATTTCAGGGACATAAATCAGCTTTTGCCACCACCATCTAAACTCTAAAAAGGATTCTGTCTGGAAGCTAAATAAATTCCTGGAAAACATACGCATTATCTCAGAATAATAATTTTAAACAAACTTTACATTCTTCTTACCAGAAAATCAAAAAAGTCAAAGCTTGTTATTTTAGATAAAATTGACCTTTCAGTGCAAAATGAATTGGCACTCAATGGTCTCTTATGAAAGCACAGCTAATAAGAGGAAACATGAAATGATTAAGGAACACTTCAGAATTAGGACTTGGGCCATAATTATCCACTAGTCAGATCAAAACTATGAATAATAAATATCATATAAGAGAGGTTAGAGATAGTGCTGGAAGAAAGTATTGTCTGACTTAATTACAATATAAAGATAAAGAGTTTTCAATGGGAAGACAATTTGAATTTCTCATTAGTTGTATATATATATTCATAATTTATTAAATGATAGCTTTCTTTACTGATATATGTTTGGGATTATTTCATGAACCACGATCTTGCAAGTTAGCTATTACTTTTGATTTAATATATCCAATGAAATTTGATTGTTCATTACCAGGGCTATTATAATTTTCAGTTTTCATAAGTAAATCTGTGAAGCTTTATATTTTAATTTACAGTGTATGTAACACTGATGCTTGCATGCATTCTCAGACCATTCTAGTTTCCCAAAGTGAATAAAACAGTAATCAGTTCATTAATTTCTAGAATGTGTTTATAAAATAGAAATTCTCCTTCAGTTATAAGGTACCTTGAGCCAGATGAGCTGATATTCTCAATTTTCTTCTTCTAGATTTCTCTGTATGAGATAGGGATGCTCTAGATATTTCTGAATTTTAATACCTGAAAATGTATACAAGTCTTCCTCTGTAAAAGACAGGATTCTGTATTTGGGGATATAATTTTAGTCCATCTCATCCAAAGTCCATCAGATAACTCACTTAGTTTAAGACAGAACTATTTACTTCATATTTGATGAAAAAAATTATAAAGGGAAATGTATTAGTTTATGGGATTTCAATCTCATTTGAGATATCAACATTAATTAAACTATTCAAAGAAGAACTAGAACAGAGGAAATGGAGGAACTCGTTTGTAAAACAGTTTTAATTTGTTTTAACAAAAATTTAGAATAGATTTTTATCTAATGACAATTCAACATAAAACAGAATTGTTGCCATATTAATGGGCCATCAAATTGATTATTTTGAATTTTCAAAAGCACGGAGGACATCTCGAGTAAATTAAATAGATGAGTGCATGAAATTAAGGTAAGTCTCTGCATAATGCCAGAAAAAGCAAATGTTTTATAATATTTTATTGAAGCAACATTACATCATATTATTTAGGTTTAAGGTGTTAATCATCATAAACCAATATCTGTATATAATACATTAAGCTTACCATCAACAGTGAAATTTTATCCTTCATCGTTTTGATTTTGTCCAAAGTACTTGTATCCCACCCCTTACACTTTGACAAGGATTAATTTGATTTTATAAACTGGAAGTCTATATTATTTGTTTTGATACATTTGCTTGTTTTGTTTCTCTATATATCACACATCATGAAAAATGTGGAGTTTATCTTTTTCTTCTTCTTAAAGTCAGTTTTTATTATGACAAGTAGAAAAGTGGTTGAAATAATTTGCTAAAGGCACAAATATCTATTACTCCTTTATTTTATAAGACTGTACTTCAATTAATGTTGGTATTATGAGTATAAAAATATTTATTTAAGAAAATATTTCTCTTCACACAGTAATGTTAACAAACTGCTCCTCACTAAACAGTAGCTACAGGTAAAGTTTGAATTTTTAAATTAATCCACATTTGAATTTTTATAACCATGGATAATAATGAAACTATAAACTTCCTCAAATTTCCTAATTGGAAAATTCTAAGTGGCATTAAATTATGTTTTGGGAAACTAATCACACTGGTCTGGAATTTAGGAGTGGAGATTATTAACTGCAATGTAAATTTTAAAAGAAAAATATCAAGCAATTAAAATGAAGCTAAGAAAAATTTGCTCTCTGAAAAACTCACGCACTGTGCTGTATTAACAATTTACTACAAATATTCATTCAAAAGTAAGTTTTAGCACTAACTCTATAAGTACAGAAATATGCAAAATAATATCCAAGTTTTATCAAAAGCTAGATTCTTATTGTAATAATAATTTATCGTTTTAAAGATAATCAAAGTGGAGCTATTAAGCAAAGCATAGTCTATTGTTATCCAGTATAAACTTTGTCATTTCTCCAATGTATATTTTCTGGGATTTGGAATTTAATTTATACCCATTAAATTCAAATACACAAAATTCAAGGATATCTGAACAAATCCAATATTTAGATAGAAAGAAATTAGAAATAAGTCCAAGAAAAGTATTTTCCAAATGATTCAATATGTTTGTCTTTTCTTTCATCAGTGTCCAGAGTTAAGTGGAGTTTAGATAAGATTCTATCAGCAAGAGGAAAACAATCAGTTAAGAACATCTGCCCTCTATACCTAACTTCATTTCTTTAGATAGTAATAATTATGCATTTTAACTGAAAGTAGTAGCCATTTGGTAGGTTGTAGTTTTTAGCATGGCTTTTAGCAGATTTCTTAGCCTGGATAAATAAGTTTTACATTTGTAATTAGCAAAATGTGGCTTAACAGTACCCCACTCCCACAGAAAAACAAAATTTAGACAGTTTTTCTTATTTGAGATTTTTTTATTTGATGAAGACATTTTTCAGTGTTTGGCCTGGAAACTTAAATGCTAGACTTTCTATGTTATTGGAAAATTAAGCAAAAATGCTAAAAAATATTTAGTCATTTAAAATGTATTATTTACCAGGGTTCTTTTTTCTGCATTAAGTAATCTCTTCTGCTTTGTTAATTTAAATATGATTCTGTTATATTGTGGCTTATACACTCAGAAGTTATCATATAGTTAATCTTATTTTATAGAAAGATAAATAGGTCCATAAAAGTAAATAATTAAAATTATTAATGACAGATAAAGTGCACTAATGAAGGTCACTAAGTGAGACTTCATGAAGTTGGAAGTAGTTTAAAATTTGTCTTACAATACCCTCCATTTGATTCTAGTGCTAATACAGAAATATCAGTTTAATATTATAATTTAACCTCAAGTATCTAATGAGTGCCTAGAAGAAATAAAAATCAATATATCTATACTGTGTAAGGAAAAGTTATGTGCTATAATTTCATGAAAAATATAATGACTGAGAAATGTTTTTCAACTAATGTGAAACTTTTTAAGTTACATACTATTTAGTAGTGGAAAAAATAAAAATAAAATATTTTCAGTATCAGTAAAAAATATTTACTATAATTTTTCATTGAAGTTCATAGAGCCCACTCATTCTGTGTACAGATGTAGCTTACAGAAGTCTGGAAACTCCAAATTTAATTTCATTCAAAGTGATTTGAAATGCTATTCCATAGTAACATGTGATAACATATTTGCCAAAATGCTCTCAATCTGTTTCAACAGATGTTGAAAAAGAGCCGTTTCTCATTTTATAACTACCAAAATACGTGGGGAGAAAACAGTTCAAATAATTTTGTTATCATGGTCAGGAAGAAAAAAGGAAAAATTACAGCAGACACTGTACAGATTTGGCACTATATTATGCTCAAGCATTCACTGAGCTTAGAAAAGTTTCCAGTGCTGTGGTTAATACAATTCCATTGATATTCTGATCAAAGGAGCACCATCTGGCTATGAATTATATTTTTGTTGAGCATCTATGTGTCTATATTTTATTACACCTCAAACAGACTATGTGGTGCTATCTTGGAAATTCACTTTCCCATATTTTAAAATGTTTTGAAATACCTCTACTCATCCTTGGAACAGAGGACTTTTCTAAGAATATCATCAAACACTTTTAATTTGCAAACAGCATATTTAAAGGAAAACTGTTAAGTGGCACTGTGATAATTTAAAAAAAAAAAAATAAAGACAAAGTTAATGTTAGAAAATGTTTGTGCCTGACAAGCAACACAGTTCTAAAAGTCAAGTCACTCAGCCTGCGTTAATAAGAAAATCCTTCTGATGAACTGTTTAATCGGGTTTAACAAGGCTATTTGCAACTAATCCTAAATGCAATAATAAACTAAAGGCCTATATTCAATGTTAGTTTTGCTCCCTTTAGATCTTGTTCATAATTACAGTTTGGTCTTTAATTATTTTGCTTCTCATTTTCAATTTATGATTAAGACCAACAACATGCCCTGGAGACATAAAGTGCTGAGGTGGACAGGAATATAACAGGACACTAATTCCTTTAGCTTATTGGCTCAAGTGGCCAAAATGAATTCTTGTTTTGAAACCAATAGTTCCAGAATAAAAATAAAGGTATTATTATCAAGGAAACCTGCATATATCTTTCCAAATGTAGCTCAGAACAAGATTTTTGATCTGTTTTGTGAGGTGACCAGTGATTCAATCCATGGATCCTAGATCTATACTCAGTCAAATCCCGACTCTAACTTACCAGTTTCATGACTTTGGAAATGATGCTTCATTCATTTGTTTGTTTGTTTTTATGTATTAAAAATACAGCAAGGAAAACAACATTTACTGAGCAATTTAAGGGCACAAGAATTGTGTAGACTTGGTTATTTAAGCCTAGATTTTTACAGTAGCTATCTTCTTTCCCAGTTTGGTGATACTGGGTGGTTTGCACACACACTCTGAGTCTCCATTTCCACACTTGGAAGATGAGATCATAAAAATGAGATAAGAGATTCGCCAACCTGTCTTAAATTGTCCTGAAGACTCAAGACTTTCAGTTGTCGAATCGGGATAGTCTGGGTAAATTTGAGACATCAAGTAAATGTAAATATCAACCACATACTGATGGAAGTTAATATACATTCAAAAACACTTGAGTATCACTTCTTATGTAACAGATTCTCACACCTACCAGGAAAATGGTTCTTACCTTTCCAAACTGCAGTCATCACACATTTAAAAATTATACAATAAAGCAACAAGCTCAATAATTATTTTATTGAACATATGCAAATCATCTTGAATACCGCTTGCTTGTCCTCAAACATATTTACAATATTACTGTTGTTATTGATCAACACAGTTTTGGTGAAAATGAGAGCTTAATTCCAGATTGGAGATGTTTTCAGTTTATCATTTTCTCCAAATAGAAAAAATAGTCAGGTATTTTTAAGAATAAAACTGATAAGTTTATAGAGGTTGTACGCTAATGCTTATAATTTTATTTATATATATATATAAATAAAGGCATGTTAATTCAAATAACCACTTAATTTCATGACTTACTTTATAAAATAACTTCACACGCTAAACTAGAAACATTATTATAAACTCTGCTTCAAACATTAGTGAATTGTGACAAAAGAGAAATAGAAAAACTCCCGTAGTATTAAAATGTAATTAGACTCTAGGAGTATCACATATGTGTGAATCTTTTGTGATATGAATAATAAAATAGGTTTAAGAGATTAACACCAAGATACAAAGCAGAAAGGATAAAGCAAAATCCATTGAGCAGATGATATTTTAATGTCACTCAGGGCAAACACAAATAGCCAGGGCATGATATTGAAAGATTTATTAAGTCATTTGTTTTACCATGTGGTCTAAAGGGATAGTGTGCTGAATATTAGTTGCTCCATGTTAAAGACTCATATAGGTACACTTGATGTCCTAATTCAGGTCTTTGTGAAATGTGCAAGATTTCTCTGGGCTCCATTATGTGGTTGAATCAGTATAACATATAAATTGCAGATCTAAGTCTTGATTTAAAAATTCTTGTCAGTCTTTCTCTCCTCATATCCTGATACCAAGATGGAAGTAATATCCCCCTTATGTAATTCTTGTAGCATTATATCCATGAATCTCTTGATGTCTTTTATTTCCATACCCCAGAGACTTGCGTAACACTGACTATAACCGAATCACCACTGGTTCACATAACCTTTGATTGTAATGAGAAACAATGAACTAAGTTAACTAAGATTTAATTGGTATATTACCTTATGCCAACTGAGCTTCAACTTTCTCCTAGAAAAACCCTAAGGTATTTTTGATACTTTAGCCCTGAGCTACTATGATGCCAAATAAACCCTGTTGTCCATGAGAAGAGAGCAAGGATATCTTTTTTTTAGCATATATTTTAGAAATGACAGATAAAATGCATCATATATTTCTCTGATTTACTGAAAAATTTAATAAGAATCGTTTCCACTTTTGGGGATAGTTACCTCACCCTCACAACCTCAGAAACAGTACAAATTGCTGATAATTATTGAGAATTTGCTATCTTGCCATGTGCCACAAACACTGCTATATATACTTCCATGAATTATGTTGTTGTTTACCTCAAATCAATATCCTTTGAGGTAGACAGTTGTTTTCACTCCCTCTTCTCTTTTATAAATGAAGAAACTGAGTCTCAGAAAGGTAAAGAAACTTACCCCAAGTAATATCCTCTCAAGCTGAAGTGACAGGATTTGAACACAGCTAGCTCAACACCAAAGCCTGAATCTTTTACAGCTGAAAGGAAAGATGGAAGGAAGGAAGGAAGGAAGGAAGGAAGGAAGGAAGGAAGGAAGGAAAGGAAGAAGAGAGGAAGGGAAGGAGGGAGGGAGGGATAATAGAGGTGGAGGGAGGGAGAAAAGGAATTGAACTGGGAGCAGATTGGAGTATCATCTGCTTGAATCAGTTTTTTCCCTCTGCAAACTGAGCTTAGAGAACTAGGTCTATTTTCATGGTCTGCTCTTATTACAGAGGTATCATCCTATGCGCTCATAAATTGCAAGCTAAGACACCATTAATGATGGTTCATCGTTTTTCCACACTGCTAAAATGTATTACTCATTTAAACTCAAATAAGAAGACCTCTAAATCAGGTGCTGAGAAAAAACATGTTGATTTCCAGATAGTAAATATTTTGCAATCTGCTGCCACACAAGTTTTCTAGAAATTATTCAGTGTTGCAGTTATAGCACAAAAGTTTTCACATAAAATATATTTTAAGGAGATCCTGTCTAGAATGAGGGTGAATGGAGTGACAAATGTGGGCACAATATGGTGTCATTTTACTTTGTGACTCTGAGAATGAGTGATTTGGAATACCTTGGTGGCCTTACTTGCATTAGTTCATTAGCTTTTCTGAGATCAAAAACAGTTGTGGCTGACTTTTTTTCTTTTTTTTTTTTTACAAAAAATGTAGCTAAGATTAGATTTGGCCTTCAAGTGGTAGTTTACAGACCTCTGCATTATATACACTTGATTTCTCATTGTATCTTAGAGTCTACTCACTGCCCAAATACAGAATTAATAAATGAATCATTTATAACCCTTAGATTACTTGTAAGAGCACCCTGAACATAGTAAGAAGTCAATTAATAAAAGTAAAAGAATGTGCCTCTAACAGATATAACCTGCTATAGATTTGAGCTTGATAACTCTTATTAATTCATAGAAATATAAGTACTCCAAAGTTGAAAATCCAAGTTGAAGAAACATATTTGAGGTGAAAAACAGACTGTTGATTTCTATGTCCTAGGAATAAAGGGCTTATTTCTTGCTTGGAGGATATTGAAGAAAAGGAGAATTCCGCATTTGGACTTCAGAAGAAAAGAAAGAAGAGGGACCCTGGATTTCAAAAAAGAAGTGAACTTGAGGAGAGTATGACAACAACTTCAGACAAAATAAAGCACAGAGTTAGGTATTAAAATCAGCCTGTCAGAGTAGGATTACTCTTTAGATAGGTGGGAGACTCAAACTTGAACCTGCACTTGGTCAACCCCAAGACTGAAGTATTACCACACACATCTTCTCAGGTTTAGGAGCAGCCCTACAAAGAATCTGTGAAACATTTTCTCCCATTGCAATGAGAACTCAATGACCTCTAAATGATGAACACACATTGCTGGTGCCCATCATTATTATCTATAGGAGATAGTTATTCAAGACCAGAAAAATTAGAAAGTAGGAAACTTCAACATAGATTCTCAAGTGATACCACATGAGGGAAGATGAAGTGAGACATGAAGGAAAAGGTGAATGCTGTCAAGTAACAGGAGGTAAGTTATAGGCACCTCTCAGGATATCCAGAAACAAATAGGGGGCCTGATAACAGAAGACAGATTTTCTGTGAACAGCTGAGAGCAAGAACCAGGAACCATAGATTTCGTAATGGTTATTAAAATATTCAGTTCAAACCATTTATATTTTTGTATCAATGTATATTTTGTATCATTTAAAAAAATCTTTAGATCTTCTGAAGAAGAGACAACAACATGTAAAATGAAATGGTAAAAACATATTAAATATTAATTTTAATAAACTTAATGTCCCTACTCCATCTCAAAGTGATATCTATGCATATTTGAAATTTTTTCTTTCTTTTAGTGAGTTGATTTTTAAGAACATCAGAGATATACTGATATATAGAAAGGCTCTAAAAATGGTGGGGCTCTGCACACAGAGTCTGCATCACCTACAATAGCTCAGAAGGGAGAAAAAAACAAGATAAAAGCTGTCTAAAAATAATACCCAGTCAGGCTTTATAGTTTGAATAAGCATAAATATGAAATCTCATCTGCTATAGTTACAAATTAGTTTTTAATATTTTGCCATTGGACACTACAATTTTATATTCTGAAGAGTATAAAAAATTCTGAGAGAAAATAATGAGAAAAGAACATCTATGTTATAACTTGTATGTGTCTTGGTGTATTAATCTAATAAGCAAACATACATAATACTTTTTTTTTTTTTCTCAGTACAGCTACTTGGTAATTTTCACAACCATGATATACTTGGATATTGGAATCACTAGGTCTCTTTACTTTGAATCCTGGCAAGAGTTATCAACAAAATTTATCCATGGCTGCCATTTCTTTGACAATTTGACATTGGACAATTTAAGAACAGTATAATATACTTGAAATTAAATATATAAGAAATGAAAATAATATGCATTGCTTAATTCTCTAACAAAAAAAAAAAAATTTGGAGTCTGAATGGATGTTTTGAGTTCTCTCATTTAAAACTTTAATTAGACTCAGTAGGAAACTTTAACTGAGCCATGTGAGGAGACTGATCAGGTCCTTTGAATTGAGTCCTAATGAAATATGTTGAATTTGGAGAATAGTTTTCATTGCACTCTGTCAGAAATAGGAGAAAGGGCAATCAATATTTATTTCATAAAAATAAAACTGCAGCCGGAACTTAAAGGAAAGCAATGTAAGGTGGATTTTATTGTCTCCTAAAATGTGCTTTTATTTTTTTTTTCCATCATAGCTGACTCTTTCACCATCAGAACACACATCTCTTCTTCAATTACATTTTACATTGTCTGCTATTTCAGCAATTATCATTTCATGTTGCCTCTTGACTATCTGAAAGAGGGTCAAAAATGGTTCATCACATACCAGAACACTCTGTACTTTCTTTTTCTTTGTTTTCCTTTTTTTTTTTTTTGCTAACAATATTTTGTGCATTGCAAGTAAAATCAAGTGACCCTATAAGAATAACATGAACTTTCTCTTATTAAATCAAAGAAGAAGACTTCTTTGTAGAGCTAAGGGATTTTGGAAAGTTTATTACAAATTTATTTTCTTGTTCTTTCTAATAGGCTTAAAATATCTGTTCTCTTTTATAGTTCTCCTTTTGCCCTTACTTCTTTATTCACTTAACTGGTATGAATGTACAGTGTTGGCAAACTCAAACTGGGTCATATCCCATAGGAACTCAAGTTCAGAACCTTATTTTTTTCTTTTATATCATCTATGTTTTATGACGGGCTTAAGAGAATTGATAAATGTGCACCTTCCTGGGATGGAAGGTTAACACGATACAATCTTTTTATTTATTTTTTTTCTTTTACTAGTTTGTGTATTAGAAATTGCAGAAAAAGTAGGATACAAACCATATTTATCTGAAAATTCTGACCACTTTAAAAATCTGGGAATGCAGTTGAAATAGTTATGCGACTTTCAGAAATTCAAAATAAAAACAAGTTCTAACAATGACCTCATTAAATCCCATTGCTCCAAACATTAGCTTGCTATAACTCTACTCAACTGCCATTTTGGAGAGGAACTCAGTTGACTAGCTACATGCATGACTAGTGAGAAAAAATGCCTTCCACATCGGGACATAAACCAATCTAAACAAGCATCACAGATCAAGAGAGAATTTTGCTATCTGTGGTAAAAGATGGAGATATGTTGATTGCATCTCTATTCTTGGCTCTGTACTAATCATACTATTAGGTCATAACAGGCTTGTCTCAACCAACTTGCTTTAAAACAAAAATTAAAGATTTCTGTTTCTCAGAAATCCTCACGAGTTAAGCTCATCAAAATATTTTGTGGAGTTGAGAAGTCAATGAATCAAAATATATTTCAGAAATCAAACATACAAGAGAATGTGCATAGGAATAAACAAGGGTAGAAACATGAAGAAGGGATTCTTGGTGTTATTGAAGCTGATTGCTATTGAGCACAAAATTAATGAATTTCAGCTCTTGTGCTATAGAAAATCCAATCCCAAATCTACCTGAGGTCGATGTGTTTCTTTCAGTATGCATTTATTGAATCACTTTTTACTAAGAATTAAGGAATCAACTATGAATAAAAACAGTGAATACTCTGGGCTTAAGGCAGATTTTTACCCTTGAAGAAATAAAATGCTGATCAAATAAGCAAAATAAAAGCTACTAAGTTTTATGTAAAGAAAGTTACCTTTTTCATGAGATTGACAATTTTACCTAGTTGATGGAAAAGGGAATATATGGTATAGAAAATTGCATTTGAATTGAAATATAAAGAACAAAGTAGAAACAAAGGAAGCATTAGTTACTGAAGAAAAATACTCTAGGCAAGGTGAACAGCATGTATCAAGAGAGAAGGCACAATTAGCAAAGAGAAAGAAGGCTAGTATCACCATTAAGCAAGGAGTAGAATGATTGAGGTGAAAATTGAGAAGTATGTAGGGCTTACCTGCATGTTCTTTACATGATGTTTACATCTTTCTTTTTGTACTGAAAGTGACAGAAAAAATGACAAAGTATTTTAATTATGGGTATGTGTAGAGGAGGAGATATTGGATATGGAAAATGTCACAATTAGTATCACAATCGGAAATAATTGTTCTGTCCACAAAATAATGATTTAATTTTATGGAGGAAGGTGTTAGATGGTCAATTCTGTAACTCAGACAAACAACATTTGGTTTTTAGACTAGACTGGGGTTAAGTGAGATCTGAGACAGTGCAAAAAAAACCTAGGCTGTAAGAGGGACAGAACTTGATAACAGAATACGAAGAGTTCAGTGAGGAAAACATCTTTGCTAGTTTTCTGGTTTGTAAAGATGGTCGTGCATCCTTTCTATGTGGGATGGGACAGTACTAGAATGTTGGATGTAACATGAGCTAGATAAAAAGAACAAGAAGACAGAAGGAAATTTGAAGAAAAAATGTAATTTAACAAATACAATATAGCACTTCCCAAACTTCTTTAAATACATCGCATATTAAGCATTTACTATCTCTATCTTTAAGGAAGAAAGAAAGAAAAAGAGAAAGAAAGGAAAGAAGGAAAGAAGGAAGGAAGGAAGGAAGGAAGGAAGGAAGGAAGGAAGGAAGGAAAGGAGATTAAGAAAAGTTATAGAACCAGGTTTATCATCTGCTAATGGTGATCATATATTTAAGCTTCTGATAATATATACTGCCTCTGAACTTTGAGGCTAAGATGCTAGAAATTAAGTAGCCAGATCCCACTGATTCTACCTTACATATTGCATGCTGTGATCTTATCTCCAGATTCATTTAACAAATATCCCTCTCAAAGTGGAAACCTGACAGTAATTTTGCCAAATCTTTGAGAGTCAATAAATAGAATGCCTCAGAAATATTGAGACTTTGACTGCTTTATTTAATAGTCATTTTTTCCTGATAGCTTCCTAAAAATGCCCATCATCCCCTCTCATTGAGGACACTGAAATTGTTTCCATATTGGTCTCCAAATCCTTTGCTTTTAGACCTACATGATATACTTTGCAAACACATTATTCCACTAATTTAAATCCTCCGGGGTCCCATATTGTTTTCAAGATAATGATCTAAGTCCTTCTAGGGAAAATTTTACTTATTGTCTGATTTTATTAGTAATAGTTCTTCTTTTCACCACAATAAATAACATTAAATATACATTCTCAACCCAAGTTCTTTCAAGATCGCCTGGATATCTCCCTGCTTCAAACTTTGTTGCAGATACACACTGGATTTGGCATTTCTCATGTGATCCTCTCTAGCTTTTTTAGGATGCTTGTACTTGCTTTGTCTTCTGTGTTCCTTCCTCTCATACCTAAATCTGATGTCTTATATTTGAACAATTAAAAACTACTCATTCTTTGAATGCCAAATCAAGTAAGATTTAGATAAACAGTATGGAAAGCCCTCAAAAAATTGAAAATATAAATTATATATAATCCCATACATTACAATATTTACCCAAGAAAAATACAAAAACACTAGCTTGCAGAAATAGACACACCCCATGTTTGTTGCAGCATTATTTACAATATCCAAGCACTAGAAACAACCTAAATATCCATGGATAGGTCAGTGGATAAAGAACATGTGGTAAATACACATAATGGAATACTACTCAGCTATAATAAGATGTTGAAACCATACTGTTGGAATTAATAGAAAAGGAATCTAAGGGAAATAATATTTAGTGAGATAAATCAGAAGTAGACAGGCAAATATGTGACCTAGTCATATATGGTTTATAGAGAAGTCAACAAAACAAATAAAACAAAAATAAGTATTTAGTCTATACGATAAAATTAGAGTTATCAGAAAGAAAGGGGAAGAGTAGCTAACTGACTGGGTAAAAGGATCGAATAAAAGGTGAAGAATAGAATTAAACTTGTGGTTTAAAATCAATGTAGTATATATGTGTATATATGCTGATTTATGATGATACAAACTTATATCATTTAAAATACTGATTTAATTTTATGGAGGAAGGTGTTATTTAAAATAATAATAAATCAATATTATAGTTTGATTCCCCATAGGTCTTGATATGAAAATTTTATTTAAACAATAAATCTCATACATTATACTCAATGAATTTTCTCAGGCAGAATAAGAAAATCCATGAGATTACACTATGCTTGTCTTATTTAATATGTGTCTTCCTTAACACAATGTAAGCTCCTTGAGGACAGGAATTATTATTTCATTTTTACTACTTTTTATAGGACCAGATGCTGTTCTTGGCAGACGAAAGTCTCTGAGTGAATATCTTCTAAAGGAAGAATAAAGATAGATTCAAGGACAGAATGAAAGTGTCTTAAATTAAGAAATGTGAGTTTTATCCTGAGTGAAGAAAATGTCGGTTTTATTTTCCATTAAAATAAAAGTGATGAGATTATTCACTAGGCAGCTTCCAGAATATAATAGATTATGTCTAAAATGAACAAACTTTGCTGATGTAATTTGCAAGAGAAAACTCAATAAAGTTGAAGACTAACAATATATGCAGAGCATTCTCCAGTTTAAAGTAAGATAATAAATAAATTAAGGGGAAACAATACTACCAAGCAGAAATCATTACCTGAAAGAAATAAAATTATAATGTTCACTTTAAAAGATGATCACGTTGGTTTGTTATATGAAATTAAAATTGTTTTATTAGGTTTTCTATTTCTGAAATTCAAACATCTATAAGTAACATCTTAAAGAGGTCCTTCCACATGTGTTACAACTTGGAACCCCCACCAAGAGTCTACTTACCTCCAATTGAACTCATTACTAAGTTGAAAATTACTTATAAACTCAAATACACACACACAAATGTTTGTAGAGAGGATGTTACACATTCATGGCAATGGAAAATGAATTAAGTATACCTTTGTCTAAGACTGGAGAAATGGGGTAGTGAATAAACCTCTGAGTAGGGTTATGTTCTCTCTTAATTCTGGTGGCCCTTCAGTGCATTGCAAGTTACAAGGCTCTTCCAATTTCCATTCAACGATGCTTTTTTTAAATGTTATTCAAAATTTCCCCTAAACAATTTGAATTCTTTTAAAAAATACAACTGTAAATTCACATTATCTACAATTTAGACCTAAACTCACCTAGTAACCTAGAAACACAGGGTGGCCAATATCAAATTTATGGTTAAAGCTCAACACCCTGCACATATTCACATACAAACACTGCTAGGTAGAAATTACTGGGCAGAGTGCAGGAGGAAGGAGAGGGACAGGAAGGAAAGGATAAAGAATACCTGAGCTCCACCAATCAGCTTAAAGACCATGGGGGGCCTCCAACTAGTTTTAAAGGCAACGACTGACAGAGAAATTAAAAACCATACCCCACCCCTGGTGGGGAAATAGCCAATAAAAGCCCCAGTCCTGAAGATCCTGGCACCTGCTTCCCTGTCAGAACTGCCCACTCTTTATCTCTTAAGGGTGTACTTTTGTTATCACGTCAATAAATCTCAGTTGCTTTCTGTTGGCTGTGCTACCTTCTTTGTTCCCAGAGTGGGTGGGTCTGACAAAAGCTTCTCTAAACTCAGCAAGACCCTAGAGCTGACAACACTATGAGAGAAACGAAATGGTCTTTCTGTAATGTTTTATATTATATTGCCTTTTAAAATACATGCTTCTGAAATATAGGAAATATTATATTATGTGACAGAAATTTTCCTCTGCTTTGACAAATGTCAATATTGTATGTCAAATACATTATTTTGAAGCAAATTAATATATTTTAACCTTATAGATTTGAAGTGGATAACAAAAAATAAAATAAAAGATATGAACACACTTATTGATATATTTGATAAAATTTATATATTTGATAAAAACTTTGGGAGATTTTTTAAATCATTCATGTTCAATATTCACTAAGATTCAGCTTATAGATAGTTTTAGCTTCTCTAATAGTCTGAGAAACATAGTTTGATTATTTTAAATTTATCAATATGTAAATTATTTATTAAATAAAATGTGCACATATATTTGTATACCTATATCTATATCTATGTCCTGCTCACATATTCATATGTCAGTTGATAATCTAATGATTTTCACTCTGATTCTTTGCTGCCAAAACAGTGGCAGGATATAGCAATCATCATCTTCCTCCAATTATCTTTCTATTCTTATTGAACAAATAGTTACAGTCAAAATACTATTTTTTAAAGGCCTCGCTTCCATTCAGTTTACCCCCATGGCCAACAATTGAATGAGCAATATATTTTTCAAATTAAAGGTTATATCTCAATAAGCAAGAATTAAAGCTTTTAGTAAATGTCCTCTCTTGATTAATCCTTACAGTGACATGAATTCTTCACTTTAACGCAATCACACTTGTATGACTAGTTCAGAGCATTATATCCAACCAGTTAAGTAAAATCCCATCTTTCTATACCACACTCTAAAAGACCTACATGTTCACCTTGTCACAAACATAACAAAGCCCTCAGGCTAAAAAGAAAATAAAAGCACTAAAACAAAAAATAAAAGTAAAATTTATTGTTTAAAAAATAATCCTTCTTCCGACCACTAAAAAGTATTTAGTAAGAAAGCATATGACTGAATCTGAATCTAAACTCTAAATGCCATCATTTTCGGACTTTATCTGTAGTCAGGCTTGCTGTGCTGTGATTGAATATGTTCTTATTTTTTTGCTCTTGTATCTTCTTGGATAATGCCTCTCTGCCAAAACAGTCTTCTCTTTTGTTTTCAACCATCAATGAATTGATACTTAACCCTTCCATTCTCAAGTTAGAAGTGGATTTCTCTTCAGAAATGTGTAGCAGCAGTTACGATTCGTTTAGTACCACTCAATAATTCAGTGCACTAAGTCTGCAATTTTGCTTCCTTTTATATACTCCACTGAAGCTAATTGAAAGTTTTAATTAAGAATTTTTTCTCATAATTGTGTTACACATATATGCTAAATTTATACTTCAGGTTATATTCAGTAATAGATTATTCAGGGTGGTGTCCCACCAGCTAATTTTCTGCTGGAGTTTTTCACTTGATTCAAACTTTTCTAACTGTCCTTAATGCTTGTGATTTCCAAATATATTACAGAAAAAAAAGTTTACTATTCTAACCTTTTCCTTACTTTACACTGTAAAGATAATATCTATACTTAGACTAGGATCATATTCTTGACTGATGGAATTTTTTTATTAGTTTAGATAAAACAGTGTTATTCAATTAGAATTTTTCAAAATCAAATTACATTAAGAGAACATATGTTATGTTTTCATATAATTTTCAGCCTCTTTTATATCAACAACTAGGACATAGATAGCTGTAATTTTTGTGATATCTTGTTGGCATCATACATGTATTTACATGCATTTCATTTAATATATAATTATATATATAACTTAATTTTCAAATTTTTTAATGTAATTTTAAAAGTAAATATTAACTATTTATTTTCATCCACAATAGGGTATCTCATATTGACTGAATCCTCTTGTTTATATATATCAAACCTATATAGTTATAACAAATAAATAAAACTTTTATGAATAATATTATCATTATAATCTCCACGACATAATTGTATAAATACGCATTCTGGGTTGCTGAACAGGGGAAGGAAGAAGAAGCCAAGCAAAATAATCTGTTGAACAGAGAAGAAAAAGGTTAGAAGTCAGGGATGCTGAAGTAGATGGAATTTGTAGAGAAGATAGTGGAGAAAAGATGGTTGTGTAAGAAACAGAACTTCAGAAATACATTTATCTTTCATCTCAATCTTTTTTATTCAATCTCTTTTATACTGAGAACCATGTTCATTGCATAAGTTTCTCTGACTGTACTAGAATTGACAATGACTGAAACGAACTATGAAACAAAAATCTGTAGTATCTTTCAAGGATTATTTTAATGGAACTCTTAATGACTATACACATAAAAATTAAAAAAAAAAAGTCCAGGACAAATTCTGGATATCTATAATAAATATCAGTGAAAGAGAGAATATATTCTCACCTATATGAGCATAAGCTTTAAAAGAATCAATAATGAGAATGTTTTTTTAAAGGAGGCAGAGAAAGAGGAGATTGAAGAGGAGGAGCAGGAAAGAGGAAGGAAAGGAGGGGAAGAGGGAGAGGCTGGAAGGAAGAGGAGGAGAATGGAATAAGGGGGTAGAGTGAGAAAAGAGGGAAGGATAGAGAGGGGAGTGAGGAGGAGAGAGAGCAGGGAGGAAGAAGACAAAGAGGAGACCAAGAAAAAGAACTAAGAAGAGAAAATCTAATATTTGGATGCCATAATAAAGACTGAGTATCCAGAATGGGTGAGATGCAATTACCTTTCTCTAATATAGTCAACTTTGTGTTGCTACATGAGACTCTACTATTCACAATTATATAATTAAATAAAAAAATAATGATTATTTGCTTTTGGACTATACGGAGTTGCATCTATTCTAATAAAGAAGAATGGCAAGGACCTTACAATAAAGTTACTGCATGTGAATATCACAGAAAGGAAAGGAAAAGTTTTGCTTTGCATACAAATTGTTTTTACACATTGGAAACATGTAGATTAAATGAATATTAAGTGTGCTCAAAACATTTAACTGTGGTGGAAATGGATGGAGCAATAAGAGGAAGCTGATTTTAATTTCACTTAATAAGTTTTCAACAGAAAAGTTATTTAAAATAATTTATACTCTCATGGAAAACAATAAATCGTTATTAGTATATCAATTTTATCTTTACCAATGAATTTTCTAGACTATCAACAGGTAGAGATGCTGAGAAAAATGAGAGAACTGAGTAGTTTTTTACCTAACGATTTTTATTTACTATGTTTTTTGACTCAAAATATCAATTTAAAGTACTCAATTTAAAAAACAAAATTAGTAAAACTGTATTAGTCAAATCATTAGATGCTTTGGCATCATCTGAAAATTTTAAACACAGAACATGGACATAATATCCTACTTGGTTTGAGTACTGTGTGTATTGGTATCTGCTCACCAAATAATTACATTTTAGGGTTAAGACAATCAGTGTAACTTCAATGATGCAATTTAAAAGAAAGCAATTCAAGAATGTAAACAAGAATATGAACATTTGTAGCGTTTTCTACTTTTAAGGTAATAAGTATTACAATAATAACAACCAGTTCCTGTAAGATTTGTATGTATCTTATTTAATGATAAACAGTAGTGTGTGTGTGTGTGTGTGTGTGTGTGTGTGTGTGTGAGAGAGAGAGAGAGAGAGAGAGAGAGAGAGAGAGAGAGAGACAGAGAGACAGAGGGAGAGAGAGAGAGAGTATCAAATGAAGAGTGAAAATAGTCATAGGTCATTTTGGAAATTCCTTGGTACATATTAAACTTTTATATTGGTATTTGATATCAATTCCATTAACTCAGGTACCCTTTGTTCACTGCTCTTTATTGATAAAATCAGATCCTGTCTTTTTGCAAGTGACTAGGAATATTTGTTGAATAAACAACGCAACTATAGAAGGAGATCTTGTCCTTTAATTCACCATTGGTCTGATCCAGGATGACAATTTCTCATTCATATCAATAATAAAATTAACTTATAAATGATGCTCTACATTCAGCTTAACTTCCTGCTGCAATTGGATAAACATCTCTACACTAAATTTATATGAATTTCATGAAATATTATCAATTTTAGGTGCTAACCCAGAAATTACTTCCGAACCCACAGAATTCACTCAATGTATTTTTAAATATATTTTAATATGATGCTATTCAACTAATGCAACACTTTCTCTTTCAAGTTGAAGTAAATTTGAGACTGAATGGAATCGAATATTTTAGATCAAAGGAGGTGATGTGACAAATTGCAAAACAATAAACATGTATGGCGTTCTGTGTTGTACTGTATCCTAGCCTGATTTAAGAAATGAACTATTGAATCAGAGGCAACTTTCTGAAACAAGCGGTGTTCCTTTCATGAGTATCTAAGCTACACATATTTTATTTCACACTGCTATCTCCTGACTATTGCAGAACTTTTGATTGCCATCATTACATCATAGAACTACAAACTCAGTGAATGTGCATTTCCACTTATGTTCTAAATATTTCTATTTTCTTTTTATGTTTATTAGCAGATCAAAACTCTGATAAAAGAAATATAGTCTGAGGTAAAGCTCATGAGTTGGTTAGAGAGAAGACTCAAAAATACATGGGAAAATGAAAGAAATAAATTCGGGTAATATTTTTTTCTTCTTATACCATTTTATGTATTCATTTATATATCAGATTTTTCATGAAATTGATACAATACTTTATTTTATTTCTAATGGTAGGTATATCTTTTCATATCTATTCATTTCAATTTTTAATCACTTCCATTGTAGTCAAAGAAATACATAACTATAATAGTAATGCTTTTATTTTTGTTGAAGAAATATTGATATAGATCATTATAGATTTCTGATATACAACATCATCATCTACTTTGATATCTGTGTATGCCACATTTCAATCACCCAACAAAGTCTATTTTTATCTGCAACTATATAATTGACCTTTTTGATTCTTTTCACCCACCTCCAAAAACTCTTCCCCTCTGCCAATCATGTTGTGCTCTCAGTCTCAAAGCATTTGCATTTGCCTTGTTTTGTTTTTATATGCTTTGTTCTCTTATCTTCCATATATGAATAAAGTCATATTGTATTTCTCTTTATCTGAATTATTTTACTTAGCATAATAGCCTCAAGTTTCATCCATGTTGTCACAAATAACAATGCTTCATCTTTTTAGACATGTACATGTAAAAAATTTAATGTGAAAGGAGATATTACATAGTTTCTGATGTTTTGTATTCTTAAAATATCATATAGAAGAATTATAAGCTTAAAAACTATTTCTAAATAAATATATTTTGCTAATATATAGACTATTCTTCCAGAAAAAAGGAAAACCTCTCATCTGTACTGGTCTCTGAGGAGACCTGAGTGGGTGCAGTGTTGTGCTAATGCGGGCTGTTGTCTTATTTATGAAGTAAGAACATCCCCGGCAAAGTCATCACTAAGAACCAGGAGATAATAGTCCAAGAAGTCAAATGTGATGGTTCGTGAGCAGGGACAGTCAAATATGTGGATTGATCCTGAAATAAAATCTCTACAAATAAGGGCATTAAAAATGAGTGAGCACATGAGGAAGTAAAAAATGAAACGAGAAAGAACAATTTAAAGTGGTGGCCTACAGTAAGGGAACACTTTTTTTCACAGTGTTCATGGCTTTTACCCTGTTCTACTATAAGATACTGCAGTACCATGAGATCTTTTAGAGAAAGAATAAAAACTTAAGTTTGACAATAAAGAAGAAAATATTGTCTTTTCCAAATCTAGAGAAGCAAAAAAGAGATTATATCATCTATCAAAAAAAGAATGAAAAATGACTTAATATGCAAGAAGACACTGTCAGGGAAATGCCAACTCAAATCAAGTATTGTTTGACTTCCATTAAGACACCACAAACATTTGCTTCTGTGGTCTCTGTTAGGTTGATTATCCTGCATATTAATTCAGAAAGAGACATTGGGTTTGGATAATGAAAAATTGAGATTATCTCTCTCTTTTGCTGATAATTAAAAACCAAGTAGCATGAACACAGATATAGTTAAAGAAAATGGAAATTTTTGTTGTTTTGCTGAGAAGAGATATTTTAGTATTGTATTCCTATAGTAATAAATGTCTACAATCAAAATGTTACCAAGTTGCATGATTTTTTGTCTCATTGTGTAACCCACATTGTAGAAATACAATGCATGTAATGAACAGATATAACGAGTAAGAAGAAAATAACCAATAAAATCATTCTCCTAATATTGTAGAGAAAGAAGTCAACCAACCTTTTTCAGGAAGAAACTGTGACTCTCATATAAAACTGAATGACTGACACCCTGATTCACAGTGGAGGCTGAAATAGTAGTAAATTCTGAGCACCTCTGTTTAAAGGTCATGCTTTGATATCTGTAATAGACTATTAAAGTCTGTGGCAAATAAATACTTCAATTTTTTCTTTGAAGTTTATTTACAAGATATCTACATCATTGAACTCTGGAACACATCATTGAACCAGTAAAGACTTCAATCCTCACAAAACAGCACTGTCCAACTTATGTTTTCTCTCCATTTTGTCTTATATTCAGTTACAATGATATGATAAAAGCTTAATTTGGTTTTTCAGTATAATAACAATTTTGAAAAGATATCAAAGGATCTGAAATTTGCTATTCCTTTTTCTAGGCAGTACAAATTAGAATAAGAAATGATCTGTCTGTGTCCAATAGGAAAATGTGATTCATGAATCTGTTTCAATGAATGTTCAAGTCAGTGCAAATCATGTTTAATATCTTTAAATTTTACTTTCTATTGTTTTAACATTTGGTATTGGATTTATATAGTCATTGATATACTAAGAAATTTATTTGCATTATTCAGTTACACTATATCTTATGTTTTTCAGAGACTAAAATTTTTCTCTGCTTCTATTACGAGAAAGTATTGAGAATCTCCTTGAAGTAGTCGTTTACCCTCACTTTCAGTCCTCACATATCATCATTCTCGAATACACACTAATCTTGAATACACACCATTCTCCCTCTGAATTCATTCTGAAAGACATTCATTCTGAGTGATTTCAACACTATTGACAAAAATTTTTCAGTTTCTCTTGCTGAAATGGTCTCTCATGGTTGAAAAGACCCATACTATGCAAAATTTCAGTCTTTCTGTTTTGCATTTTTTTTTAATCTCCTTTGGTTATTTCTCTTTCTTGTCTCTGAATATTAAGATGCCTAATGACTCAGACTATGGGTCATTTCAACTATTTACATTCAGTTCTCAATTCATTTTATTTATTATTTTAACTATAACTTTCAGTGGACTACTGCTGTTACTTCAAAGCTATATTTGTAGCCTAGACAACTATATTCATTTCCATGGAATGATCAATAGTGCCCAAATTTTAAAATATTCAAAACTGAAGTATTGTTTTTACTCACCAAATCATTTTTCCCAAATATTCTCCAGTTCAATGAATGCTAATATTATTCACACGTTTTACAACTGTAATTATTCATGTCAATTTTTCCTTACTCTTATTCAGTTGTAAACAGCTTTTCCATTTATGATCTTTGTTTATTTATTTACTTTAATACACACATTAGGATTCATATAATTATTTATTTATTAGTTTATTTGTGTACTATCAGATCCACCCTAGCCTAAAATATCTGAAGCCAGAGATAACTGCTTACTTAGGACTATTTTAACAGTGTCTTAAATATTAATGTAGAATGTTTGGGGCATTGAATGAATTGAGAAAATGGAGGAAAATGGAGCTTTTACTCTTTAGCATAAAAATAAAATTCTTATTTTGAGGGAAAGAATCACTCTGAATTTACTAATTGTTCACTATTGTGTTAGTGTTGCTGAGGGTTTGATAATGCTTTTGCTCAGTGGGAAACAACACCAGGGTGACTACTACACGTGGACCAGCTGCAGTCCTGCTCCTTAGACACCTTTGGTACCTGAGTTGTCTAAACCTGATTCTTCATATGACTCCGGCATGTTACATATTTAGTTAGAACTCTGCTGTCACTTATAGTAAGGAATCCTGGTTATACATGGTCTACGACATTGTTGGGGTGAAAACTGTAGAAAATGTGATTCTGATTACATTTCCTCTGAATATCAAGGAATGAGATTGATGGATCATATGAAAATTCCAGTTTTAATTTTTTGAGGAATTTCCATTATCTTTTCCAAATACCTGTTTGTATCATTATTAAAAATTGCTAAGATATGGAAACAAGCAAAATATACAGCAACAGTGAATGGAGAAAATCTATCATCTATCTATTATCTATCTATCTAGCTATCTACTTATTTATTTATCTCTAGCCCTCACACAGATATATGTATACATACACATGATGGAATCTTATTTAGCATTTAAAATAGAAAAATAAATCTGTCATTTGCTACAGTATAAATGAGTCTGAAGGACATTATGCTAAGTAAAATAAGTCAGAAAGAGAAAGACAAATACTAATTGATCTCATATGTGGAATCTGAAAAAGCCAAATAGTGTAGGGGACTGGGAGTGGGGAATGAGATGGATGGAGAAATATTGGTCAAAGTGTTCAAAAGTTTAGTTTTTTAAGAAATGTACTAGAGATTTAATGTATATCATGGTAATGATAACTAACAATACTATGTTGTATACGTGCAATTTTCTAAGACTTAAATGCTAAATCTTAACAAGCATGCACATACAAAATAGTCTAACTATATATGGATAACAGATATTACTTTGTTTGATGTGCTGATTACACATGCAAATACACACACAAACAAAACCACATCAAATTGTAAAGATCTCAGTTAAGTTTCAAAAAAGGATATAATACAAAATCATTTTGTTTTGCATTATTTTATATATTAGTGACCACAAGTTTGTGTCTTAAAATTTATTCTGTTCATTAAATAAGTACATACCTTAAATCAAAGATGTTGCTTATGGCTTGGTCTCTGCAGAAGTCTGTTAATATTTTCATGACATATCTCAGCTAAAGTTATTATTGTAATATTTGACTACTTATCCTCGCTTTTTAGGTGAGGAAAATGAAGGAACAGACTAATAAGCTTATGAAGTTGTTATTAGAGCATGTGCTAGGCTTTTGCCTACATATACTTGCAGAATGTGAATACATCAGGCATCAAAAACAACTGAAACCATGCAATTGGTGATTCTAAGAATGTCCCTAAGGCAAAAGAGATTTCTGCTGTCCAAAATTTTTAAAAAATCACAACATAAAAAATGTCCTAAAACAGGAAATAAATTAAATCACATTTTCTTAGAAATGATGGGTAGTTATTTTCTCTGAACTCTGCCATAAATATCACATGTAAGGCTTCTGAGGTTAAATATATTTAAGCTTCAGTTCAAACCTCCAAAATCACAATTGCCATTTGAGTTTATTTATATGACTTCTCACTATATCTGATAATATAAAAAGACTGTTAAAATAAATACATGGTCCACAATTCTTTCATACAAATATATTAACTATAGTCCCAATTTATAGGAAAAAAAAACTCTCTAAAGTTATACAGGACATTAATGTGTAAAGTATTTTCCTGTTAATGATTATACGACAAAGATACTATTTTCATTTCAGTTATAATTGTAAAGCTATGTCTCAAAAGACTTTGAGGAAGATGCCTAAACTTACTGAGTATACAAATTGTGAAACCTTAATTTGATCACAGTTTTTTCTAACAAGAGGTTACATACTCTTGATTCACTTCACGGGTACACTTTCCGGTTATACCCACACAATCTCCAGCCCTCTACTAAACAACACAATCATCTGAAAAAGTATCTGAATTAAATCTTTGCATATACAAGTTTTAAAATATCATGGCAAATCTCATTTATACGTAGGAATAAGACTGAGACTTGAACGAGAATCCTGCAGCTTATTTCTTCTTTAAGGATATTTTATTGCTAAATTCTTGTCACTGATGAAACTGAGCAGACTTACAAAATGCTGACATTAAACAAAAGGAGTCAATTTTCAAGAGCAGTTTAAATATTCTGTGAGCATTTTTCTGTCAGTCAAAGTGTAGAAGTTATTTTTAATTCATAGTGCTTCATTAGAAATAATTAGAACCTATTAATAAGGGAAAAGGTAATTGAAAATATAATTTCAGAAAAATTCTGAATAAGATGCATCAAACCTCCTACTACTTTTTAATTCAGAATAATTAATTCTGCTTCCATTTTTTTTTTCTTTTCTTTTTAGACACTTTGCTTTAAGTGGTTGGAGACATCTTACATTTATCGTAGTTGATATAGTCTCTAGCATAAAGTAGATGCTCAATAAATATTAACTACTATTTTTTTATTAGTCTTCATGGAAGCATATTTTAGCTCTCCTGAAAGCCAAATACTTCA
Organism: Solenodon paradoxus; assembly: GCA_004363575.1. Classification (NCBI taxonomy): domain Eukaryota; kingdom Metazoa; phylum Chordata; class Mammalia; order Eulipotyphla; family Solenodontidae; genus Solenodon; species Solenodon paradoxus. The sequence continues at coordinate 235,381 of RJWH01000266.1, read as the reverse complement.
GAGTTTTATGACTAATAGCATAATATTAGTATAATAGTGGTACCATAATAAGGAAATCAAAGAGAACACAAGAAAATGAAATTTGTATTGTCAAGAGGTTCTGAAGCTCTCTATGTAACCAATATTGTAGACCACTATAAAATAAAACCACTTTCATCTGTGGGTCAGCCCTTCTGTGTGTTAATATGTAATTAATTTTCTCCAATTTGTTTCATCAATCCATGAACTGACAGTGATACTTTTGCAACGGCATTGCCTTAAAGTAGATCCATATTGCTTTAAAATGAGGAAAGAAGGAAGAAAGGAAGAAAGTCAATCAGGGAGGGAGAGAAGGAGGGGAATAGTTCTCTAATCCAAAATATATCTTTTGAGAAGCCTACTGATTTCCAAACTGAATTCTCTGTTACACTTTTGTCTGTCTTTTTTTTCATTTGATAATTTTCTGAGTAAGACTTGGATCAAAAGCAGTAGACTTAAATTCTATTTGCAACCTCTTTTAAAATCATAATTCACCCAGAACTCCTGAATAGAAATGTGAAATATTATTTTTTCAATTATTGCAAAATTTGGATGATGTTTCAGAAATATTGTTCCATCAAAAAAGGCAGCATATCAAAGGACTAATTTCCACACTTCAAAAGTTAATGGAAATAATCTTGATAACTATTTAAAAATCAGCTGGTCCCTTACTATTTTAAATAGAAGAATTTAGTTAGGATTTTCTCATATTGTTCTCTTTTTTCTGATTTTTACTTATAAATAAAAATTAGCTATGATCAACCTATTAACATCCACAAAAAACTGAAATACAGTCACGGATAAGTAACTGACAAGAGAAACAATATAAAGTGCATGTAAAATAAATCTAGCACAGTATTTATTTGTAAATGCAGTGACCTCAAACATATGAGATAATTAACCTTATGCTGCTTAAATATTGTCCAAAATTTAATACAGAAAAATATCTGCTGATTTGAAATATAAGTTGACATTCAAAAAAATGAGACTACTCTTGACTTTTTACTTTTCATTGCTTGTAGCATGAATCTGTACCCCATGCATCTTCCTACCTCCAATGACACACATCTCATCATCTGTCTCTTACTATCATTTCCCTCCTGCATAGTTATTTAGCACAGTCTCAAATACCAATTCACTGTGTCCTTGAAGATTTTTTTCTACTTGTCTTGCTTACAAAAAGTCATTATGCACTTTGGAATAATCCCAAATTTTCAGATATAATGAGAGAGAACAGGTGCACAGAGAATGAGAAGAATTCATTATGCACATTATTGAACTTTTTTTTGTAATGCGGAGAGTCTAATTGGTTAGATCTATCAAAATAAAACCCAGCATCATATTATCACATGGTATAAGTGTCACTTATCTCTACATATTAAAATGGTTAGAAAAAAAATAATCTGAATGAGTGAGTCAAGCAACAAGATAGAAGTATGATGCCTGTGAAGTATTCTCTGTGTTTACTAAATTCTTTAGATATAATTCTGACTTCATTTCTCTTAATATGCTCAGAAAGAAGAAATTCAAACATATGTGGTGAAATGAAATGAGCTAACATAAACAAACTCAAAATATTCATTCAGGTAATGTTCTATGGTTAAGAAAAAATTAATAATTTTCTCTATGGAAGTATATTTCTCTAAATATACATATCCAGGTAAACAGAAATTTCTGTGCTTCATAATCACAATTACTTCATTCAGACTTACAGAAATATGTATAACATAAAAAATGCAAAATTTTCTGTGTGATATTTTCAGGTTTTGAGGTACGGGGAAATGGGATTAGAGTCACATGAGATCAAGGGCAGGAGGGTCTATTTACTGTCTTCTGAATCTTCTTGCTGGGAAATGCCTTCAATTCAACCACTGAATGCCCTGCCATAGTTTACGTTTAGTATGGAGTTATAATTTCGTATAGCATGGTAGATTTCTTTGTTCAATTCTATCTTACTTTTGCATGTTACTGTAAATTCTTCTGAATAATCTTTGGTTTCTAGTTTAAATGTTCAAGTTACTAGTAAGTTTCTTTATTCTTCTCTAAGTGATCCCCCAAAGCACTGATTTTTTCCTGTGAGCACCTCCTGTGTCTGTCACAAAACATTTGTTATTTCTGATTTTGACTGTATAATATGGCTACTGTAAATGAAGTTCTCTCCCTACGCACTTCATTCTTTTTTAGAGAGGGACTGTCCCTCGCAACAGACTTTTTCAAGAGTACTAAAAAGGCAATAGAATTTACCTTAGACATCTTCCAATTTCATTTCTTTTAGAATCTCCCAATCCCGTGCGTGTATATATACATATACAGAGACCTGTATCAGTCATGTCTGACTAATTGATTCCATCACCTATCCTTTTGTGTTCCCCATAATCTCCTGTAAAGTCTCCCATTTACTTGTCTTTCCAAGTAGATGGACTTTCCTTATATCATTTCCTCCTTGTTTACGAAGTATTTTCTGTCCTTCACCACTTACTGTAATATTTGGCAATCTTTAGAATAACGTGACTTTTCTGTTCTGGAAATGGGAAAACATTAGCTTAAAATTTCAGGATATTACTCCATTTTATATATATATGTGTGTGTGTTTGTGTGCGCATATACTATGTTGGATATTAATTTTCTTTGCTAGCTATTACCAGAAAATGTTTTAAAAGAAAACAAAGCGAGATAGATAGAGAATTTTTTTTTACAGGAAGGTGCAGGAAGGATTGAAGGCAAGCAGAGTGAGAAAGACAAGAGGAAGACACAAAAGCTCTTTATTCTATTTAGGTGTTCATGTTGGCTGTTTTCCTGGTTCCGGTACAGTATTCAAGCTGGGATCTTTGGGATATATGCGGATCTTACTGGCCAAAGGCGGCAGACCGAACTGCAATTCCACCAGGGCACACAGTAGAGACATTTTATATCAACTTTTAAGATTGTTATTTGTCAGTCTTCATTCTCACCTTTTGCCAGAGATAATGCAAAACTTTGTTTACTAAGTAGAAGATAATAGTATGTTACAGAGTTGTAATATTTAGAATATAGGTAGAATATTGTATGCTTAAATAGCACTCATTTTTATGTAAAGTGATTATTCTTATTTATGTTTTTAAATATGCACTATCAATAGGAAAAACAGATTTTTGTATGCCATGAATTGGTATTCTCATGAAATTTTCTATTAGTTCTGTGTAATTTGTGTTTAACAGTAATTAGCCTTATTTTTATAAGTGAGAAAATGTTTACTGACTTCACTTTCTCTTCTTCAAACTCTCAAAGGAAAATGGAAATGCAGCATGCAAAACACAAGATGAGTCTTTAAAAGAACATTTGGTACATCAAAAATTCATTGTAAGTGGCAGGATAAATTTGGTACTACACAACTTTCTAGAACCAATAATGTTTTAAAGATATTTCTGATGCATTATCTACAACACATTTGAAAACACATTTGGAAAAATATAGAAATCCTTTTTTTAAAAGAAACATCCTTTTTTCATCCTAGTTGACTAAGCAAACAAACAAAAGAGATAGGGTTTTAGTAGAATTGAGAGTAAACATCAGTCACTTTAAAACATACATATTTCCATTAAATATCTATAGTGTTATGATGAAATGTTACTTCAATAAAATTAAAATAAATAAAAAGAAGTAACATTTACTTAAATGTTCATTTGCCCAGGTTTTCTTTATTACAAAATAATTTTGAATCATATTATTATATATAAAGAACAGATAGAGGAACATATTTATTAACTTATACTAAAATATTTTTACTGAAAAACTATTATAAACATTTCTATTGCAGGTATGCTTTTAGTTTTTTTTTTTTTTAATTTCTCTTATTTCAGATAAAAATAATAATGTGGGAGGACAGAAAGAATATACAGCAATTTTCCAATTGCTTTGTGTTTGTTTGTTTAGACTGTATCTTAGAGATATCATTTTTTTCTCAAAGGAAAATAATATTTTTTGTATTCATGTTTCTGACCTAAAAACTTTAGCAAGTTAGTAACAAAATAGCAAAAATAATGTATAATAAAAAATAAATACTTCTAAAAATTTTTAATCAGCTAAAAACTATAAAATATTTTAACACAATGATATATATAAGTATGCATATATTATAACAGAGCAGTGTTGTTTATACTGCTCTATGAAATATGCACAATATGTCTATTCATGATACAAGGTTAATTTCAAAACATTTTTACCTTAAACTATATTCTTTCTATAAAATATTTTTTCAACTAATTTATAATTTACAGTGAACTAATTTCCAAATATCATACCTATGGAACGAATGAAAATTAATGATAATCCTCTGTTTTCAAAGAAGTTAAGATACCAAATAAGTCCCAAAATATTTCAGAAAATAGGTAAATCCCCTTAGAGTAGTGGTTTGGTCATCTGCCTTTGGCACACAGTTTACATACATCTTAGGGAACTGGATTCACCTCCCAACACAGGGGAAACAACAAAGATGAACAAGTAAATAAAAAATAGAATGCTTCGTTTCTTTCCCTGTGTTCCTGCATCTGCTCAGCTTCATTCCTGTCTGTATCTTTGGACATACACACACGCACACACACACACACACACACACACACGTACACATCATTATACATGGAAACTAAGAGTCTGGTTTTCTGGTACATCAAGTGCAACTTGGACACAATGGATATTAAAATGGGTAACAAAAGTGGGTAGTCTTTCTGTCAGTAGCTTTAAACTTGATAGTGACATTCTCAAAAAAACTACTTTGAAAAGAGGCTTACAATCCATAGAATGAAGGGCAAATGTGTATATGACAGGAAATAAGAAGCAATGGACTATATTGCAAGTAACCTTGGAAGATGAGCTAAGTGTAAAAATAAGGAAATAATTACTTTAGGATCTGGTATCCATTAACATTTCTCAGTCGTGAGAGTCCTATTTTTGAAGATATTGTACCAGAACACATTACATGTCTGAATTTTAAAAATGCCTAATTTGATAAGACAGGGAGTAATAGGCAATTGTAAATGTATTTTTTATGTCTAAATATTTTGATTTCTCTTTTCTTTAAAATAATTTTTAAAGGTAAAATTTTGGGGTACCTATGTCTCCTGGTCAGATGAGGTCTCTATTGATGTGTTCCTTTTCTATCAAACATGTCCTATAGACAAAAGCTTCTCAGAATTGTCCATTGCTCTGCAACTTTTCTTTTCAAGAGCAACCCACATTTTTTTCCCCTATTTTAAGCTATAGGATTAGCTGTTACTATATTAATGAATAGAAGCAAACATAGACTCGAGGTCTAAATTTTATAAACATAAACTAAACTGAAAAAAAATAATAAAGCGATACAAGTTGAGAACATATTATACATTACAGAGTACCAGAGAAGATTAGCATGCTATTAACTTCTTATTTCAAACTCTAAATAAAAGCATATTTAAACCAATTAGATACAGATATTCAATAGAGTCCATTTTTATACTGAGCATTATTTTCAGTGCATTTATCGTTTATTGTCTTAGTTTTCAGGAAAAAAAAAAAAACCTTCTAAAGTAAAATCTTGCTATCACCCTATAACTAACTATTCTTAAAGTTACTCTGTCTTTTTTTGAAATAGCAAAGGAACTGGAAAAAAAGAACATTTGAATGAGTATAAATCACTACAATGTTAGTTAAAGAAATCACTGAATCTGCCACCTTGGTTAAAATTGGTTAGTTTTCACTCTTTCTATAGTTTCTAAATAGTCTAATGGATTGAACAATGAAAAAAATCTAGGAAATTTGTTAAAATACCTCTAATAAATGAAGAGTGAAATTTTGTTTTGTTTTTGTTTTTGTATTCTATATATGTGGGCCACGAAGTAATCATTAGCAATGCACTGTTAGATGAGGAGTTTTGCTTTTTGAAATCAATGACAAACTGATAATTAAAGCTTGAAACATTTAAAGATAGGCTTCTATCTTACATTTTTAATGTGCAATCACCAATGTATCCTTCACTAATTCTCTAATAAAAATAGAGGAAATAAAGTCTTGTTTATTTCAATGCTTACATCTGTGCAACATCTAGAAAACAACATTAATCCTTTGGGGAAGATGTTAAAGTGTTCCCATTTTAATAGACCTATTACTTTATTGGAAGAGCATCGTCATTTTTAGAAGGAAATGACAACATAGGTATGTCCTTTACTAGTTTGCAGCAAATTTGCTAATGTTTTCATAAGTATATGATATCAGTAAACAATATGAATTATAAGAAAAATAAAGGAATAATATAATAAGCACTTATATTTATTATGTGTGTTGTTCTATGTTGAGAACTCTATATATATTAACTGATTTTCCCTTATGGTAAGTTCAATGGATAGGTGCTATAATTATCTTCACTTTACAGGTAAAGAGATTGAGGCACAGAAGTAGCTAATAGTGGGCAGAGATGAGATTCAAACACCTGAAAGGGGTCTGTATAATTAGTACAGGTGAGGAATGCCACACAGTATAATATAGATGCATTTCATATTTGACAGAGCTAATAAGTCAGATTATACTAATCTATACTAGTGCACTTTATATTGACTTTGCATAGGAGTGGGCAAAAGTTGTTGCAAATTAAGGTCTCTTGACTATGTATTTACTAGTATATACTTATTCAACGTTGGTTTGATTATACTCATTATTGGCAGAGTTTGATTCGTAATATCTGTGTTGCTTCTGGTCATTTTTCTAAAACACATTCTATTTACTTTCATGTCAGGCTTGTTCAATAATATCTTATTATCCCTATCACCCTATCAGTGTGTGCATCATTGTGTGTGTGTGTGTGTGTGTGTGTGTATGTGTGTGAGAGAGAGAGAGAGAAAGAGAGAGAGAGGGAGTTGGAGAGATGGTTGGAACACTTTCTCAGATAGAACTTCTTTCAGAAAGTTTGAAAATGATGATTTAATGCAACCTATTTTTTTCCTCTGATTCAAGGTCTAAGTTATATTTGGGGATTTTAGGGTTTTGATTGCCACCAAGAAGACTACTACTGTTATCACACCTAGCAGATGCTGCCAGCCCTTAAGCTCCACATATTTCTATAGAAGCTCTTCTCTTTTAAGAATTTCTCCCAAAAGTAAAAAGTAGACTCAGGACACAGCAAAGCTGCCTATGTTATTTTATCCTGCAAGGTGTTAGGCTTCCTCAAGAAGAAACTTTTCAACTCATTAGCCAGTTTAAAAGGGTTTTTAATTTTTTCTTTCTAAACTTTGTTTACAGTGATTTTTAATTCATTTTGCTTAAATGGAATTTTATTGAGGCTGTCAGGAGCAGACTGCATGCTGGGAGTTGTATGAAACCAAAATCATTATCCCAGACTAAGAAACAGCTGGAAAGAAACTATGGGACCTCCCACATATCCCCCACTGAGATTTAGACAATGGGTGAGTTATTTGACAAAGTAACAGCAACAGCTGCCAAGTAGGTCACTTTTTAAAACTCAACAGTGAAACTTTCAAATGGGAATGGAGCAGACTGGGGGGGGGGGGGGGGGGGAGGAGGGAACATATCTAGGGTAAAAAATACACTATATATATGCATATATATGTATATGTATAATTTTGCCAAATAAACGTAGGATAGCTAGAAATTTGATGGATTATCATTCATATTATTATAATATAGTAATATAGTTTGGAAATATTTCAAATGAGATCAATTTTGTCTTAAACTTTATACCTAATATCCTTTACTGATAGTACATTTACTGGCAATTACATTATCACTCAAAAAATATACAGACACATCATAAAGCTATCATAGGTTTATTTCCAAGCCACAACCATAAAGTGAATATCACAATAATATGAGTGACTTAAATTTTTTGATTTCCTGATATTTATAAAAAAGGTGTGTTTACATTATAGTTTATTAATTATTCAATAACATTATACCTTTTGAAAGTGTAAAAATAATATACACATTAACTAAAAGCACTTTAATTAATGATAAAAATAAGATAATCTGATCCTAGCAATTGGTGAAGGGTCTTGCTTCAATGTTGATTGTTACTGACTAATCAGGGTGCTGGCTGCCAAAGGTGGGGGTGGCCATGTCAATTTCTTGAAATAAAAATGAAGTTTACTACACTTAGTTATTATTTCAAAAAGCATCTGCAACCTCTCATGCTGTTTGATACCATTTTATGTACAATAGAATTTCTTCAAAATTGGAATCAGGCATCTCAAACTCTGTCTTTTCTTATTAAATAATGTTTCATAATATCCTAAATCTTTAGTTGTCTTTTCAAGAATGTTCACAGCATCCTCAATAGGAGTAGACTGCATTTTAAGAAACCACTTTCTTGACTCATCCATAAGAAGCAACTCAGCCATAACTGTTATTGTTTTGAATCTCTTACAAATATCATTCTGCTAAAAATAATATATTTTACGTGAGGTCGCTTTGTTATCAACATTATGTTTTAGGTATGAAGCATGAAGTTTCACTCTTGGTCAAATACATGATATCACACCTCTACTCCAACTTTCTATCCCTTCTCTTCCAGTACACTCAGCTCAGTTCTATTGTCAGAGTCCAAGGATTAGTTTCTATTTGGTTTTGTCTGTTTGCTTTATTCATTTAAATTACCTCATATGAGTGAAATCACCTTTTGTCCTTCTCTTCTTGACTTTTTCATTTAATGTAAGTTCCCTAATTCCCCCTATCTTGTCAAAATGACAAATTTCATTTCTTTAATAGTTGAGAAATATTCTATTGTGTATATATGATATGTGTGTGTGTATCACATCTTTATTCAGTCACCTTTGAATGGGCAGTTAGTTTGCTTCCAATTTTTGGCTATTTTAATTAGACTTCAGTGAATTCAAGACCACATGTATCTTTTCTAGTGCTTTTACATTTTTCAGATAGATGCCGAGAAGTGGAATTGATTGATCATATGGCAGCTTGATTGTTGACTTAATTGAGGAATATGCATTCTGTTTTCTAAAGTGGCTATACCAATTAACATTCTCTCCAACTCTGTACAAAGATTTCCTTTTCTACACAGCCTCACTGACACCTGTTGTTACTAGGTTGTATTTTTGATATAGACCATTCTCACAGGTGTGAGATGATAGTTCATGGTGGTTTTGATTTGCATTTCCCTAATAATAAATTATGATGAGCATATTTTTTTCCATGTACCTGTTTGCCATCTTTTTCATCTTTGGATAAATGTCTATTAGTAACAACTTTTTTTGATTAAGCTCTTGGTGTTATGGGGTTGAATGATTTCTTCATATATCTTGAATTTTTTTAGATCTGTGAAGTACAAGTATATTTTGTTTAGTTGACTTTCATTTTAAAGTTTCTTTTGATGTTTGCAAGTTTTCTTTTTCCTTTTCTTTTTTTTTTTTTTTTTCTTTTAATTTCATGAGGTCCCATTTGTTTCTCTTGACTCTGGAGTTCAGTCACTAAAGATATCTATAAGACAATTGTCATGGGATGCATTTGCTTTTGTTTTATTCAATATGTTTTATTGCTTCTTTATTACTTTCATCTCTAAATTTCTAATCAATGTTAAATAATGTTTGCATATGATGTTATAGAGTAATCTAGTTTTATTCTTTTGTTTGTGGTTGTCCAGTTATTTTAAGAATGTTTGTTGAAAAGACTTTCCATTCTCTAACATATGCTCGTGGCTCCTCTGTTGCAAATTAATTGATCATTTATCTATGACTTAATAGCTGGGGTCTCTGTTCTGTTCCATTAATCTGTTTGTTTTTATTCCAATACCACACTTTTTTGATTACTATTGTTTTATAATATAGTTTCAAATGCAATATGATACCTCCATTTTTCCCCCTCTTCTTATGATTACTTTGGCTATTTGTGGTATTTTGTGGTTTCATGAAAATTTTAGATTTCTTTATTCTGTTTGCTTGAAAAATGCTATTGGCTTTTCAACAGGGGTTACAGGGGTTGCATTAAATCTACATATTACTTAAGGTCTGATGACCAATATTTTAAACATCTGCTTATTCTATTTAGTTATTCAATTCATTCTTACCCCCAGTCCCAGATCTCGAACTTGGGTCTTTGTCATATATATGGACTATATCCAGTGACCTTATTCACTGGAGCATTAAGGTGTGTCATATAGGGCCATTTTGCAATGATAATTCTTCCCATTCATGAGCATGTTGTATCCTTCCATATCTTTGTGTTTTCTATTTCTTTTAACAATCTCCTGTAGTCTTCACTGAATAGGCCTTTTACCTCCTTTTATGTTCATCCCTGTGTTTAATTCTGTTTTAATGTGATTATAAATGGGATTGCTTTCTTAATTTTTTCTAGTTTATTGTATGCATATAAAATGGTTTATTATTTTTATAGTCTGTCATTGTCTTCTATTTATGAATTCTGGGTTTTTTTTGGTGGAGACTTTAGTGCTTTCTTTATATATTCAAAATATAGAACACTTAATATATTTTTGTGTTATCTTCACATAGGAGACATGCCAATATGTTTGTATATTTCAGCTTAAGCAGTAAATATGCTGTGAAAGCAAGCATTCATTAAGATTTTATTATCAGATTATAGCAATTCAATCATGTCAGGCTCTACTTTTAATCCTAATTCTCTTGTTATTTCCACCACAACTTCAGTTACTTCATCCACTGAAGTCTGGAACCCATTAGTGTTATCCATAAGTGTTACAATCAACTTCTAAACTACTGTTTTGTTGATATTTTGACTTCCTCTCATGAATTAAAAAAGCTCTTACTCTCTATTAATCTCTAGAATGGTGAGTACTTTCCAGAAAACTTTTCAATTGACTTACACAGATCCATTAGAGGAATCATGATCTATGGGAGTCGTGTCCTTAAAAAAAAAAAAAAGTATATATATATATATACATACATGCATATGCTTATTAAGTAACATAACTCAGAAGTTGAAATGTTTCCATAATCCATGATCTGCTGAATGTATGTTTTGTTAGCAGGCTTACCTCCACCAGGGCTCTCAGGTTGTCAGGCGTACTGTCAAGAGTAGTAATGTTTTGAAATAATTATTTTTTTTTCTGAATAGTAGGTTTCAGCAGTGGGTTTTCCTAAACCACATTGTTATGAACAGGTGTAGTATCTTCTAGGCTTTGTTATTCCATAAAGAGAGTACCAGCAGTATGTTTAACCTGATTCTTAAGGACTCTAAGACTTTTCTAATGATAAATGAGTATTGCCTTCAACATAAAGTCACAAACTACATTAACCCCTTACAATAATTATACTGTCTTTTGAAGCTTTGAAGCTAGGCTTGATGCTATAGATGGTATCTTCTTTCAATGCAAGATAATTTTCTCTATATTTAAAATATATTTGGTGTAGTCACTTTTATCAAATATGTTGGCAATGTCTTTTAAATAACTTGTTATAGACATTTTGCATTATCATTTGCCACTTCACTTTATTAAATATGTTATAGAGACAAGTTCTATAGTAAAAACACATTAACCAACTTCTGCTACCTTCCATTTTTCCTTCTGCTGCTTACTCACCTCTATCAGCCTTCATAAAACTGAAGAGAAGAGGGCGTAAATTTTGCTCTGAGTTAGATTTTTGCTTTAGGGAATTATTGTGGCTGATTTGATCTATCCAGACTCCTAGAATATTTTTCCTTATCAGCAATTAAGTTATTTAACTTTATGTATGTCTTTATTTATTTATGTATCTTTCATATCTTCATTAGAAGGGCATTTTAAATTTCCTTCAAGAACTTTTTCTTTACTGTCACATTTTGGTTAAGTGGTACAAGAGGTCTCTATGTTTTATATTCTTTCCTCATTAAGCTTAATTATTTCTAGTTTTTAATTTAAACTGAGAGATGTATAATTTTTCCTTATACTGGAACACTTACAGACCATTGCAATAATTGGCCCGATTTCAGGATTGTATTATCTCAGAGAATATGGAGGCCTGAGGAGAGAGAGGAAGATAGAGAAACAGTTTGTCAGTAGAGCAGTCAAAACATAAATACATTTTATGAGTGTGTTTCACGGTTTTCTAAATTAGTAGCAATAGTGACATCAGATATTACTGATTACCATGATAGATATAACAACAATGAAAAAACGAAATACAGGAATTTTACACTAAAGGTGTTCCTGTTTCCATTTTCTTAAGTAAGTGTGTGCAACAGCCTCTCCACACCAGGAAATTCTTGAACTCTGATCTGATCACCAAATTCTGATGTAGAAATGGTGAGGCTCCCCAAATATAAAATAAGCAATGTTAGAACACCAGGGGCGTGTTTGAGAATTCCACTCATTTTTGACATTATGTACCCAGAAGTAATATCAGATTCCATAGGTTAAGTGCTCAGTATCCCAAGACCGACCTCTAATTCATATGCCAGCCATAAACCTTGGTTGTTTCCTGTGTTTCTAACCCACTAACTATCCAAGTCAGATTCCTGGGAACCCCTCCTCAGGTACAATTAATTTGCATGAGTGGTTCACAAAATTCAGAGAAACATTTTACTTACTAGATAATTGGCTTATTACAGAAGGATGTAACTCAAGAACAGCTAGATCAGAAACAAGGTTTGGGAAATGATCACAGAATTGTCCATGCTCATTCTGGACTCCATTCTTCCCAAACCTCAAAGGATTCACTAATTTGGAAGGGCTTCCAACTCTGTCATTTTTGGTCTTTCTCAGAAGCTCCATTACATAAGAATGAGTAATTAAATAGTTGGCCATTGGCAAGTGATTCAGCCTCCAGCCCCTTGGAATCTGGAGGTGAGACTGAAGCATCCAACCCTCTAATCACCTGATTTAACTTCCCGGGCAATCAGTCTCCATTCTTAGGGTGTTTCTAGAACTCATGCAATGCACGTAACAAAATACTTTTAGCACTCTCAATACTTAGGAAATTCTAAGAACTTGGGGGTGCTCCAAGTTAGAAACTGTGGAGAAAGACCAAATATCTATGAGACATGTATTTTGATTGCCTGAGTAAACTATGGTTTTTTAAGTCACAATATTTCAGACACAAAAAAGTGACCACGTGCTGTTGGAAAATGACGCTGAGAAATTTTCTAGATTTAGGGTTGCAAAAAATCTTCAATGGTTAACACAAAATATGTGAAATACAGTAAAGCAAAGGATAATGAATGAAGTACACATGTATATTATTAACATGTGACTCCCAAGTAATCTTTTCTCTGTTCCAATTTTTCATAAGAAAAATATTTACACATCTGAGAATAGATCCTAGTCACAGTGTAAAGACAGATTTTTAAATAGAGTAATGTAACATTTCTAAATTAAATTGATCACTTTAAAAAAATGGGGTGTTCTAAAAAGTAAGATAGAATGTGATAAACATAGAATAATGTTTTCTCTTTAATCATTAACCACTAAATGGTTACCTCATTTATCAAGATGTTGCTGTGATTCCACCTCATGTACTAACTGAAAGAAGTCCTACTATTTTCATCACTGTGGATTAAATTCCTAAAATATTTGAGGTACCAGAAATAAAACACGGAAAAAATTTTTTAAAGAAACTTATAATTGAAAGCAACCTAGCAAACCACAGACATTTTTAGATATCACTAATTCTTCTTATTTCTTTTTACTTATTTAAATGATTGCCCTCATATCTTCCTATTTAACAGGGATATTATCCTTCCAGCAAGTTGAAACAATGTTATTTCTAACAAGCTTAGTAGTTAAGTTTGGAGTTAACTCTTCACTATGGAACAAATGGAATTTTCAGTGACTAGAAAAATTTGGAATCTGAATCCATTCCTTTCTTTGTCTCCTAGAAAATAGATAATTTCACAATTAAAATGGAGAAGTTATTCTATGGAGAGCATATAAAATGTGAAATTTTGCATGCATTACAGCTTTATAGAAGAATATATTAAGGATAATTTTGTTTAATTTTTCTACTTTATATTGTTAGTGAAATCTGACTATAACTCTTAAAAGGGATTGGAACCTAATTCTAATCATTCGACTGTGTAAAAATTATATCAAAGAGGACAGAGACTCTTTATATGATCTTTCTGTTTTATTATTTAGTTATAATTTAGAGAAGTATTATATATATATATATATTTTAGCTTTTAAAAGGACACATAACAGTTTTGAGATTAGGTCTTAGTGTATAAATCCCTTTCTGTTGAAATAGGTGATTTACAAAGATGAAGAATGTTGGTGCTTTGAAAGCTATGTGATCTTTCATTTTTACCCACACAAACTAAAAAGGGCTCTCTGAGAGAAAGTTTGGAGATACGAGAATATAACCTGATGTATAAAAATGTGCGGGCATTTTAAGTGGGTGTTCAATTTTTGACTTAGCCATCAGGAGACTAGAGTGAATTTTTATTGTACAGTTTTTGCAAGAACAGGAATGAACTGTACTTATCCATGTATTCTTAAAAGTCAATGTTTTAAGAGCAGACCATACAAGTTAAAATTTGACACAAATGTGAAATAGCAGTGAAAATAGCACAAAGAAATAAGACCTTTTAAACTGTTTGTGTTATCTTGACTTTAAAGAATAATTATTTTCACAAAAGTACATCAGAGTAATCTAATGAACTCTGAACTTGCTAGAGTAGCAACAAAAAAGTGACAGGTCTTAAAGTTTTGCTATTCAAATCACCATGAGATTAGATTTCAGTATTTTGAAAAGTTTTTCTGGTAAAGAATTCTTTGAAAACATCTTTCACAGTACAGATCACAGTTAGCTTCAAGGGGATTAACTGCTTAACAGTAGTCAGCTTTTCCTCTCCCTAATTAGCAAACTTGTATTAGTACTCAAGAGATTTGTTGATGTTGCTTTGCTTGTTGCTTCTAACACTGTAGAAAGAGCGTTTTGCCCTTGAGAGATTGCACAGATGACCCTGAAGTAAAATGGCTGAAAATCAGTCAACCATCAGAAACAGGGCTTCTGGTCTCCAGTTCATATAGCTCCAGAGTTCCTCTTCCATAGAGGCAAGTACTTATTCTTCATCCACACATCATTTCCCATCCCTTACACTGTATACATATATTTCAAAACAAAAAAAAACCCACATTAAACAAGAACAGAAACAAGTCTGTAACCATCTTCCATACTACAAATATTTACTTGTTTTCTATCCACCATATTTTAATCAAAAATCAAATCTGAAACTTAAGGTGCATCTCTTATCTCTCATTATTTATGAAATTCCATTAACTCCATGAACTCAAAGTATCTCAAAAATTTCTCTCAGAAAAACTTTTTCTTATCCATGTATATCTTTCCATTTCCTAAGACAGGACACTTTTATTTCTCTCTTGTATTAAATATCATATATTTACAATCTGGGAATCCACTGGGCATGTTATACTCAACCTCCCAGACACATAGATACAAGTTCCCTAATTAACATTTATAATGGAACTAGCATGATATTTCAAATATAGAAAGAAATGCCTATATTTCTTTTAAATTTATCTTCATACCTTTTCTTTGCACTTAGAAATATATAAACTTTATGAAGACGGGTATCAGTGTATAAGTAGTAACTAACACAATTCTTTACACTAGTAAGTAGTCCATACCATTTGTGTTTATCATGAATAGCACATCTCTTATGCAAGACACACTCCTGCTTTGGTATCATACTTCCCTTAGTTATTTCCATTTAGTCAATTATAGCTCTTCTGTAGTATCCCATTTAACAATATCTTTAGCAATGCATATTCTTGTAGTCTTTCATTTTAGTCTGTTACAGAACAATGTACACTCAGACAATTGGTCATAAATGTGATTAGTTGTAAAGGAGAAATATTTTGATCACATGTAGAACTTCATTTTTGAAAATGTGTGAGAAGTATTTATAAACTATTTGCTTTATTTGGCTTTATTAATAATCACAAATACAGATGGCATTTCTAGAGATTAATATGTATTTAATAGTGATTTCCTTTTTCCAGTAAGGATTACTCTCATGTCTCAAAGTATAATTGAACTCTAAGGACAAATGAGAGTTAAGAATGTATTCTTCTGTAAGATAATTCATTATGCCACCACCTGCCAGCACCATCATCAGATTATCATTCTTTCTCTAATGGGTATCACTTTTCAGACACTTTCGTTAGATGATTAAGTATTGCTTTTACAATTTCCAAAGAAATATTTTAAGTGCTAAAATGAAACATCAGAAAGCAGACACACACACATAGGTGCACCCACATTTTGTGATTTATATTATTATAAGGAAGAAATAATACATATTTAGTGAAATAAATGTCTTATCAAACTTATGCTTTCCAGTTATATTTAAAATACATATTCAAATCCATTTATTTTCAGTTTATCCCAGTGGTTTAGAGAAATTTCAAAATCAAATAACAAGTGATTGTATGTCTCTGGTTTACTATTAATGAAATTGTAGTATTTTTAGTATTTAAAAAAACACTCAACTTGTGGCTCTAGAAAAACAGAAACTTTACAGTTTTAGTGATCATCATGTTAACCTACAGAGAGGTTCTTGTGTCTTATCTTTAATACAGAAGTTTAACATTCCAACTCAGATGTGACCTCATCAGAAAGTTCTTCTAGAACACCAATTTAAAGCAGGAGGTCTCATTTTGTTGATGATCTCTCTCCTTAGTTTGCTTTGTTTATGTTCGTAGCATTCATTATTTCTAATATGATATTAAGTATTCAGGTGCTTCTCTACTTATTAAATGATGCCCTGGCTACAAAGTAAAACCCATTTGGATAGGTACTTTCTATCCTTTACAGTCTTTGATGTATCCCAAGAGTATGCTAGATAAATATTCTTAGAATGAAGGTATAATCGACATTGATGTCTCAAAAAAAAAAAAAAAAAAAAAAGCAGCCTTAAAGGACAACACTCTCCTCCTTCCTGACAATTCTACTTTTTCTTTCAAAATTATTTTATCATCTAAATTGCAATTACTAAAAACACAAAAAAGAGAAGAAAAAACTTTCAGATCCTGATATTCAATTTTTTCTTTTTATCATTTAACTTTTGAACAAACATCACTGTGTAATTTGAATGTTCAACACATATTTGGATAACTGTATAGGTGAATATGCTAGAGACTACACCTACTAAACTTTGTTGCACATCTGTGTTATTTTAAAATTATATAATATACAATTTATATAAAACAGATTTCATAATTTTTATATGCTGCTAAGGAATAAATCAAATGCACAAAATGAAACTAATCATTTATACTCATAAACTTAAAGTTTCATTAGGACATATAACATAATCTGTGAGTAGATATCAATAAACTAATAAATTTTGAATAATGGCAATAGTCACCAGTTAATCCCAATGTACCAATTCAATAGAATTCAACCCACTGGTTTTCCAATTCACAACTATTTCCTCATCATAATTTATTATCTACGGGACTGTATCTTTTTCAATATGATTACGATTTTTCTTACCCTCTGAATCTTCCATTTTATGTTTGTAGGAAATTCTCAAATTGAACCGCATCTACTATCCTTCTTAGATCATAGCCCTTTTCCATTAATGTCTTCATATGCCTTCAATAACTCTGGCATCTTTTAAATTATGCTGCATCTCATCTTTCCTTTGCAGGCAGAGCAATCTCTCTTCTTTTGTAAGTTCGTTCTCTTCACCTGAGCTTTTATTGCATGGTTTTTCAAACTGGATTCAATTGACATTTTCTTATGAGTGATTATCCTTACAAGTTCTATATCAGTAGCCACGGCCTCTGCTTGCTAAATGCCAGTAGCTTATACCTCCCTTAATGGTGGCACTTTGGTCATCAGAATATGGTGGGGAGATATAATTTCCTGTTGAGAACCCTATGCTTTTCTAACAGATTCCATTCCCGTGAAGACAATTCTGATACCTTTCTTTCCAAATGCATGATGCTTGGGTAGCTTCTAAGTCTCCTCATCTTGTTTCTAGTAGCATATACATATGCACACTTTTCTCTCATCTAAAACCAAACTCTTTCAATAGCATATTTTTGTTTCATTTCCTGATGCTTATTTATTTCTCTTTTAACACTGAAAAAGTTCCTCTCAAAGTTGAACTTCGAATCACTGCCTAAATGAACTTTTATTTCATTTCTTGCTCAGCTGTAATCTTAGATTCATCTAGTGAATTCTTAGAAAAGAAATTTCTAGCTGCTGCTTCATCCGAAGAACACTTTTCACACCTTATCATTTAAACACGTTTAACATATTGATTATTCACTTGTTCTTAAAACTCTGCTTCATCCCAGCATTCTCTCAGTCTCATGCTTAAGGTCTTCTTTCAACATTCGTCACACAATATTGGTCTTGCTATTTACTCCTGATAGACTGTTTTTGACTTTATTTTAATTTCCACATTACAAGTTTCAAGCAACACTTTGAACTCCCTCACTCATCTACAGCACAGAACTCTCTTTTGGTGTCAAGATATCCATCTCTATCATTTCTGATCGACTAATAATTTTAGCAGGAATTATATCCTTCAAAATGTTTTAAATATATATTTAATTTTACTCAATAGTATACCCAAACAATATATTGCATATATATATTGCATGTAAGACGGAGAATCTGGCACATCCATCACCCCAAATAAATGTTTACATGATGACCATTATTATCACCAACATCATAAACAGATATAATAATAAATATAATAATAGCAAACTCCCTACTAGAGAACTTACATAAATATTTAGCACAACATACTCAAAATACAATTTTTAATCTCCTCTAAATTTAACTCAAACAATATTCTCCTCTTGCTGGAGCCTAAACCATGATCTACCCTCTTCCTCACTCCGCACTGTCAGTCACTATTGCCATAATTTACCTCCCCTCACTCTTTGTAGGTAGTGTCTGGCCGTGTGTCACAGCAAATTTTGTGTCATCTGTCTTCTCTTTCCTCTCTAGTCTGTGCGACCTTCTGAAACTACAAATCAATCATTCCTCGATTGTAAATTGCACTTTATGTTTTCCTATTCCTTAGGTTAAAATTCAAAAGTCTCAGAGGGAATCCAAAAAAAAGAAAATCCACTCATATTTCTCACAAATGTTTCCTTCTCCTGGAAGTCCTGTGGTTATCTGCTTTATCTCTACTTCTTTTGTATTAAGGCATAAAGCTTAACATATTAGTTTATCTTAGTTATATATTAGCACTTTACATTAGAATAAATAATGAGCAATTTATTAAATGATGTAAAATATATTATTACATTATGCTATATTCAGTTAAATATGCATTCATAATAAAATTTAGATTTATCCAGTGATTTGTTTTCATTTTATGTATTGAAATAAGACATCATTGCATTTATTTGAATATCATTTGTTATGCAAATGTATTAAAAAGAGTATGCCCAATGTCAGGGTTAATCATAACAACTAATATTTATTTAATGATTACCATCTTCCCTATGTTATATTTCTAAACTTGAAGTCTCATTTTTCCTGAAACGTAAAATCTTCCATGAGCCTTGAACTAATTATTCATCTGTCTATATTTTTGTCACATTATGGAAGTGTATGATCTCTACTAATCAGAAATTTGTTCTATGGGACTATCTAAGGAGCCCAGTTCTACTTTTGTGTTCTTCCTTCCCATAACCATTATGACACTTTCTTTACATGTTTGAAACACATCTCAACGGAATGAGACAACAGAAATCGGAGGTCAATATATGCTAAAGAAATTGATGTAGAAAATTGCAGGCATAAGTCATGTGTACTTTATTGGGAAAATCAAATTGCAAAAAGCCTATGAATCTTGCTTCTAACCTCAGTTTCCAAGTCCCCACTATAATTTTATTACCATGGAAGAAGAAAAATATGAGAAAACTTGCTCATCTGCTACACTTAATATTTGTTTAAATAAATTTGAGTTAGAAATTAATTTCCAATAATTCTTCCCTCATTAACAGTCAGTATTGTTGATATTCTTCAGTATTAGCAAGATGAGAGATAACGAAGAAGAGAGGATTGCATATATATATATATACACACACATACATATATATACACAACATGTATGTATTATAAATGTTGTATTCCAATTTTTCAAGAGGTTTTTTGTGATAACTAAAAAGGTAAGATTTATTTATAAAGTTCTAAAACTTAAAAATGAGAAATAACAAGGAGTGATGAATTTTTTATTAAAACATCTAAAATACATAACCAGGGTTTAACACAATTGACAGAGTTTTAAGACTTGAATAATCTTATTGCACTTAGCAATTATTTTTACAGGCAAAATTTAACTGCGTTCGATTGTATACTGCACTGAATTTTCAGAGACATTAAAATGGCAAGCGAAATAAGCTTAGAATTGAATACAGTATACATATATGGTACATTTTGATAATTTCATTGCAATAATGAAAAATTGTTAGTTTAGTACACACAATTCTAATGACTTTCATAGATAAAGTTATTGGAAATACTGTTGAATTATACTTCTTGAACATTTAACACTATTTTCATATCATGATCTTAGATTCCTACAAGAGTATGATTCTGTAATTTTCTCCAGTGTTACCACAAATTAGTCTCCAAATTACTCACTCTGGTCCAGACACACTGAATTTCCTCTCTATTCCCAGAGTTTGCCTATCCCTTTTCTTCACCAGAATTTCTGTACTCTCTGTCTCCTCCATCTTCATCAGACTTCCAGTACTTCATCCATGGAACTCCTTCTCATCCTTCAGAAAAGTTAATATCTTCCATGACCATCTTCTCTAAAGTTATCCCTTCCTATTTCCTTGTCCCATCGACCTACGTATTTATTTCCTTCATTGTATTTTTCACAAACTATACTTGTCTTTTTTACTGATTTATTCAACAGTGCATTGCTGCCCACATACAAGTGCAAGCCCCAGAAATGTGTTAGAATCCTTAATGTCTCTGTCTCCACACTATCCTATTAGTCTATTTCAATAAATGACACAAAAGTGTTTATAATATTTGTTGAATGAGTGAGCAGTAATAATAAGCTAGCAGAAATATATGTTTGTTTGTGTGTGTACATGTGTGTCTACTACTTACTGTTCTCAAATGTAGAATAAAAGAGACATGCTTACAGAAGTCTAGGGCAGTTTTTTATAACATTGACTGATAGTATGTGACTATAAAAACACTATAGACCTTGAGGCATTATGAAAATTAGTCAAGAAATAGGTTGTTGGTAGCTAAACAATCAATGTTTCAGATTCTGCTCTGCAATCAAAATACAACTTACCCATAGTAGACTGTTACTACATTTTCCATTGCCATTAGCTCACTGTGTATTGAAGAATTTTTCTAAGCTCCTCACCATTGTTTTTATTCTCTTGTACTCCTCCACTGGAATCCAAATACTGCTCACTTCTAATTATTTAATGTATATACTTCAGACTAAAGCTTTGAATGAATTGGTGATTGTGGTTTCAATTATTTTAAAATGAATAGGAAAAGGGCAGTGAAAAGTAACTATTGAAAACCGAAGATCTTGAAGGAAAAAAAAAAATGAATCACAAAATCCTCTCACTGTTCTATTTTAATAGTAATCCATCTAGAGGTAATTATTTCTGACCATCATTTGTATGAGTGAGAAAGGAGGTACAGGAAAAATTTACTCCAGTATATTGCCATAGAATAAAAGCATAACTACCCACAAAGAAGCCTTAGCAGTTAACACTCCCTGACCAACAATAACTTACAGCGTGATTGCAGAACTTACCCTTGTCCAAAACAGAAACACTAGTAGCTGCTCCAGGTCAATCACTCCAGAGAGGAATAACCAGGTATGTGCATATTTTCACAGAGATGGCTCTGTTGCCTCCTTGAGGCCACATTCATAAAAGCTTTCTGGTCATAGTCTACCTGTCAGAATATATGGGAACAAACATGTGTCAATGAGAAGCCTAGTTAGGTTTGTAATGTTAGGTGGATCTGGGCCAGATACCCAGTTTTGTTTCTTATTAGCTTGCTTCCTTGGGTGAGTTACTTTATCTAAATCTCAGTTTTCACATTTCAAACTTAAACAATGAAGGTACCTTATAAAATTGGCATATTCTGGTGATTTTAAATAATGACTCCACAGATAAAAGTTTAGTTTGTAATAATTATTAAGATTCAAATTATTAAATTTAAAATTTGGAATTACTTCTCTTGTTTTCTTGAATAATTTTACTGGAAATTTAATAATCACTCTTTGAAATTTCTATCTGTCAAATGCATGGGCTGAGATCAGGTAAAATTGAAAGTGACCAAGTGAAAAACTAAACCGCAGCTAAGTACTTTTAGTTCATTCTTTTCTTATTCATAGAAATTAAATGCAAAAATAGAAAATTAAGAGCTAATGCCAGTGTTATTAAAAAGTGAGACATTTTCTCTCTATTGTTACTCTATTACATGAAAAATATAATCTCGATGACAATAATCCTGAATATGTTTTCAGTGTTTCTTATGTACCCGGAATGTACAAATAGCATTACTTTTTGTCACACTTAATATCAATAACAATCACAAAATTAGTCCAGTGCTATGCATGAAGTAACAGAGGCAAATATATAATATGCATATTATACAAACAAATACAATTCCAATATTTGTCTTGGCTTCAATCACATCTGTATTCACACAAATACAGAGGAGGAAGAATAAAGAGAAAGGCATCATTTTCAGCACATTTCTTGGATGTTGCGCAAGCAGTTCTGCCTTTACCCCATTGGATTCGACTAAATAACAAATTCCACCTACTTGCAAGGAAAGCTGAGAAATATAGACATCATTTTCAGAAACTGTCTTGTTAAATAGTGGAAGTTCTCATGTTAGGAAGAAAGTACACAGAGATGGAAAACTTTTTCTCTTATAAAGATGTGCACACTTATTTTGGATTTCTTCTCATAGATATTTGGAGCTATAGCTTTTGAATAACATTTATTCAAATTTTGATTATTCTTATCTTCTATAATAGTACTCTGATGAGCAGATCAAAAAATCCACTCCCACATGGGGAAAGTGTGCTTACCATTCCCAGAAGTTGTATTCCATGCAAAATGTTATTTTAAAATAAAATTTCCTTCAAAATTTTAGCTATCAATGATGTTGCATATTTTTTATTTAATTTAGAAAAGTTAGTCTTTTGCAGACAAGTTCAAAAATGGAGTTTCTCATAATTCATTCATTATTTTTTTAAAGCATGACCTATTTTATAGGAAATTTTTCAGCACAAAACTTGAGGCAAAAAAAAAAATAGTCTGTTTTCACGGATGATACATTCCAATGAAGAGAAACAAAACACAAAGATAATTTGAATTCCTATATTGTTTACTGAATGATTGATGTACAAGCTATATTTCTTATCCTTTAGAAACTTAAAATTCATGTGGAAATAAATATACCCATAGAATTATAAACATAATCTTATATTATAAATAAATAAGTGATCTTAATTGTGGATAGTGTCAGGAAGTAAGAAGGGTCTGAAATTTTATTCCATTTGCAAACCCGTAAGTTAGTTGCCAGGGTTTCATGGATGCTGGATGAATACACAAAAAAACCTATGTCAGAGAACAAAGGACACTCATATTCTCAGTCTCTCAGGCAGCTTAAGATGTATCTTTCTAGCAACTTTACTTTCCAAGCATTATAGGTTGATGAAGAAGGCCCAGGTAGAGACTGTTTACACAGGGTGTTTCTGTCACAATCAAGTACCCCTGAGCTCAGGAAACCCACATTCTTTAAAAAGACCTGCTAGCTTATCTGGCCAACGATTTCCTCAAAAAGGGACATTATATTTATTATACTCATTAGTAAACTGATCTTTCTTCTGCCCTGAAGAGAAACACTATCACTATCTTAAAAGGCAATTGACAATACAAACTTCCTTGAAAAGATATTCTAGAACAGAATCTGATTCAAAATGGGCAGAGGCACTATGGAGAAGAGTTTACAAATAGATTTATAAGACCAGACAGTCATGGAGTTGAGTTTGTACAAAATAAGAAGTGCACATGTGTTTAAGTAACTGGGAGAAGAAGGCCACTACTTTGTCTGGATTCATAAAGTGGGATTTTCATGGCAGATTATAAGATTTGGTGAGGATAAAAAGTAAAACAAGATATTGTTAAGTTTGTTAAATACATCAGAAATAATTTTTTGAATACAGAGTGGCTTGTGTAAGGCAAGAAAAATTTTGGGAAAATATTATGGTGAACTACTGGAGTGGGGTCATTGTCATGGATCCTAGTGAGAGATAAATTACCAGACAGAATCCACTAATCAGATCAGAATGGCAAAGAAAAGGAATGCTGCCAATGTTTTTCCAGTATTTTATGACTAAGTAACTATAAGACTTATGATACTACAGGGAGAAACAAATTAGTCAGTAGAAGAAAGTCGTTTACAGCTGGGAGAATCAGGTTGATTTGAATTATGTTTAATGTAATCTAGTTAGAACATATCTAAGTGGAAAGTATCTAATAGGAGCTGGAGATAAGAGATTAGAGAAATGTCTTGAAATCAAGCATTCAATGGATATGAAACTGTGTAGGCTCCTTCATGTTCCTGTAAATAAAATAAAATCTCAAAGCCTTCCCAGTTCCTGACAATATGGTCAGTCTTGGATGGGAGTTATACAAAGAAGCCACGTGAAAAAGGATATTCTGTACAAATTGAGATCACTTTCTGACAAGATAGAATCTTTTCTTCTCCATGTTAAGAAGTTTCTTTACTTCAAACCCTGACTCAAGCTTCAATCTGAAAAAAATAAAATAAAATAAAATTGCACTATGTGCAGTCTGTTAAGTTTGCACTCAGTGTCTTATTGCCCAAGCGCATGTAAGTACACTGGATTCAGTTAATTAGCAAACTAAATCTTCCCTGTCTAAAAAGTCCCTGAATATTTCTTCATTGCCTTGTATACTCTGGAGTTTTATCAGAATTTGAGGAAGATTTAACTGTAATTTTAGTTAGCTGAGTGGCACAGAAAACTCTTCTGTTTCTCCCTCTGGCAGTTCACTTATTTATTCCTTCACCCACACGTTTATTTATACAGTCAATTCTTCCTCATCAACAAATGTGTTGAGGTGCATTTTGTGAGGTATTGTGGAGATACAGAATGAATCAACAAAGTGTGCATTTCATTCCTTGTTAAAAAAGAAATGCCTACATCGAAACTTAGGTCTAGTAAAATTGAAACAGTTTGGTTGTGCCTAAAATGCTGTCCTGCCTACTTAAAGCAAGATTCTTAGCTACAAGTAATATAAGCCAACTCTAGCTAATTTACGTAGCGAATACATTTTTTAAAAAGAAAGGCTAGAAAAGTCATCACCCAGAAAAGTTGACAAACCAGGTTACCAGGTGAGCAGGAACAGGGATATCATGTGCCCACAGCCACAGACAAATGTGAACCAGTTCAGGGAGGACAGTGTTTCTTTCATATTTATACCCTGGGGCTTGTGGGGTTTGCACAGTCCTGTCAAAAACTGAACACACAAGAACGGCCTGACCCTCAGGTTGTATCTCTACTTCCTGCTGCAGGATATCTCTTGTATTCCAATATTTTGTATTTCCTCCTTCCACTCCAACCTCCTGTTCTTATCTCCTGTCATTTTCTCACTTCATCTTTTCATTCTGATCCTCTCCAATATGTGATCATTGGGAGCCTTAAAATTTCAGTAGAATTAGGAGATGGTTAACCACCAGTGAACAAATCCAAACTGTAGACATTCCATTTTGCAGTTCTAAATTAAAGCCATTTTATTTTAAGCATCATCTAAACTATCCGTAGTGTCCTATAAGCTCTTGGGCAGTGGAATAGGTTTGGTACATGAAAAAACAAGATGCACTCTTTCCCTTTCAGGTAGTTACTGTCTAGATAACTACATGGACTAGTCATAACAGCGAGAGCTACTAACTATAATAGAATAAGTGTTCTTATGAAGCTTTGTGTGGAGTATTATGGGAAGACAGATGAAGATAATCCTGCCTAAAAGTGAGAAAGAGAAGGTGCAGCAAATGTGTCGCACATATGACTCAAAATACCATGTTCCTATGAACATAATTTCCATTCTTGTTTAGAGTGAAATTTTCAATGTATTTTCAGTCAAATGGGCACATTTAATTTTCTGTACTTCACAGGGTTGAAGTTATATATTATACCTCAATGAACATAATTTGGCTAGGTTCAAACAGCATCCTCGAATCTATAGTCATATAGCATTTTGGTCTTATCCTCACAAGGCCTTGGGCTACACAATAAATTTCCTTAATATAAAAGTTGTTGGATGATAAGGAAAAAATAGCATGTAACCAGAAAATAGGATTTTAAAAGTTGTTTTTAATGTACCCAGGAAACGTATTCTGGAAATGAATAATTTATCTTTGAGATTTAATCTGCCTGGGGTACATTTTTAGGGCGAGAAGAAGACAAGGCAAAGGTAGACATAAATGGAAAAGTATTCAAAAGTTTACATTTTAAGCTTCCCATATGATATTTTAAGGTGTCATAGATATTTTTGTGAGCTCTCTCAGTGTGAGCTGAATACATCAGGCTGCTCATGTGCAGAATGGAGCAAAATGGCTCAGCGGTGCACTTAGCAAGGATCATGCATTTTTATGTCATTCACACTTCGGTACCATGATACCAAAAATGACACCAAAGTTACATATATGTATATGTGTATGTGTTATTGTTCATCTATACCTATATCTACACACACATATATATAAATATAGATATATATGCATATATGTACATCTATTTATTTAATTTGTGAAGTGGAATTTCTAAAATACTGACTTCACCAGCAGATAGGCTATTACAGAGACTGGACCACCACACTATTTACTCATCCATCTCATCTTGCCCTTGTTCTTCTCTCAGAAATGTGGCATAGCTAACTTTTGTGGAATATTTCTTACGATTGTTTAATTTCTTCTTACATAAATCCTAATTTTGCTTCTCTTGAAACTCATCACTTTTAATTCTAGAATTGTCCTAAATATAGTTAAAAAATATGTCTATTAAAACTCTAATAATCCAGATGGTAGTATTTTTCTAGAAATATTTTACTTGCCAATAAATTGCATAATGTATAACTCTAGAATAAATCCTAGAATTGAAGTGTGAATAAATGAATGGATGGAAATAAGTTGGCTATAAATTTAGATAGCAAAGGTTAAGCTAAGTGGAGCTGGAGACTCGGGATACGTCACAATTTCTCATGGCAAAGACTGGTAAATTCCTTAAGTCAGTAGAATTTTCCAGAAATAGTAGGCTCAAAGGATGTATCAAAATTAGAAGAATACCAGAGTATATATAAATTGTACAAAGAAATTAGCTGAATAAAATAATAATGGGTTTTCTTGATTGATAAGAACATATCAATGAGTTTATATTGAACTGCATGTATGTAGTGCTGTGTTTGTGTTTGTGTACTTGTGTTTGTGTATTTAGCAATAAATAGCACCAAAACATTTTCATTACAGGTGTTTATCCCAGAAATATAGGACCAGATCTTTGCAATTGTCAGCTAATTCTCCCTTAATATCTTCAACAAATACTTTCTTCTCTTGATTTCCTTAGAATGAATTTTACAAAAACAACATCATGATGTTAAGCATTACCATGCAATCCAGATGAGTGCGTACATTGAGGATTGGTTATTTGATTAGATCGGTTAGCTTGATTTCCCTTGCCATAGAGAAACAATGCCGAAAAAGACCAAGACTGAAAATTGATTGTATAAATAAAGATTCATAAGATGATGTAGAGCAAGTACCTTATCTACATTGTAGGCGTCTATCTATTGGGCATTGTATAGTTATCATCTGTTGCTATGTAACAAATTAGTCCCAAAACTTGTCAGATAAAGAGAGCACAAAATTATAGTCTCATATATTTTGTGGGTCAGGAATGAAGGAAGAGATTAGCTGAGCTATTGACAATTGGATTGCGTCATGAGATTACAGTCAAGGAGTGGGATCAGAAAGTTTAAGTACAGGTAATCCACTTCCATGTTCACTCCAAATAGTTGGATGGGGCACACCAAATTTTCTCACTGGTTATTATCAGGAGGCCTGAGTTCCTTACCACAAGAGTTTTTTCTTATTCTTCTTGGGAGTCTTTATAATACTGTAGGTAGCTTCACCTAGAGAGTGATAAAGTAATCATCTGTAAATGTAGATTGATAGATGTATAGATACAGAAGAGTGATTAATTTCAAGCCAGAGGCTCCTATCTTTTAAAAACTAGTCTCAAAACTTGATATAATAGCATTCTGGTAGTTTAGTAACTAAACCCACCAGGCATAGATCACATACATTCCAAGGACCTGGGTTTGAGACCCAAGGATAGGGGGAACAATGAAGATGAACTATTAGAAAAAGTACATAAAGGCTTC
The DNA here is from genome assembly GCA_004363575.1 of Solenodon paradoxus. NCBI lineage: Eukaryota > Metazoa > Chordata > Mammalia > Eulipotyphla > Solenodontidae > Solenodon > Solenodon paradoxus. The sequence continues at coordinate 206,973 of RJWH01000266.1, read as the reverse complement.
TTCCTCCTTTCTCTTCCTGCCTGGCTGCTTGTTTTTATTCCTGTCTACACATCTTAAAAAAGAAAAAAAATACAACATTCTTCCAAATCTATTGGTCACATAAAGTAACAATGGTGAAAAATGGAAAGGTTCTACAAAAAGTTTTTCTGAGGCATTAATAGAGATCAATGTATGAATGATCAAAAAAATTTCCTTTGTTATGCAGCTCAAAATATGTAATGCTAGTCTCTAATAGTTAAAACTAAGTAATACTAATAGTAATACAGGAAACAACAAAGGAAACAAAATGAACCTTGACCTGCTAAATGCAATAAAATTCTAATGATCTCATTCTCAGATGAATAAATAGAGGTCCAAAGTCATATTTCATGAGTGGAAAAAAAAGCAGAAGTTATCAATATGGACCGTCCCTTTGGTGGTGAGAGTCTATAACATAATTATAGCCAAAAAGTCCTCTAAGAAACATTTATAATTTTTCACAATTTTCTGATGAGACTATGCACTATGAACCAACTTTTCTGTTCTCTTTTGTAACTGGCAGTTTAATCAAGCTGAGATGATGTGGAACAACCTCACTCACGTGTCTGGTACTGAGTTGGTGTTATCTAGAAATACAGGGATAGGTTGACCTTCAAATTCTAACTTTTCTACATTAATTAATAGGGGTATAACTGTAGTGTTCAGGAAGTAGCATGAGAGAGGAATCCTCATTCTGGAACTTCTTTTCTAACCTGAGCTGCCATCATCTTTGTTATTGCCAAGTCTCATGGATTCTGTCTCTTGATATGATATGTTACAAAGTTGTGCTGCAAAAGAAACTTCACACAGGGATGAGAAAAACTGGTTATTAAATGGGTATACTCTGCAATTCTTATTAATTCTTATCCACTCCTTCTAAAATAAAAGTAAGTGTATCGATAATTTTAGTTTTGAGTGTATTGCAATCCAGGAAAGGAGAAAATGTAACAGGGCTTATACATAATTATCTCATTAAAGAATGAAATGGGAGGAATGGAGAGAAACATACATAGTAAAGAAAATATGCAATGCAACAGTGAATTATTCAATTGATCTACTGTGAGCAACTGAAGCTGGATCCAACCAAGAATTTCTAAGGAAATAGAAACTATACATAACAGAAGTGTTTATACAAGAAAAAGAAAAGGGGAGTTTTTTCATGATCCATGACATACCCTTTGTTCAAAATGGAATCTAAATCCCTCATATTCTCAGCTCATTCCAGAATCGATGTGTGAATGTGTCCAAGTGTAAAACTCAATAAAGTTAAGGGAAAAAAGATAAGGACAGTATAGTTCAGAAACTTGTTACTGTACCCTACTTGGAGAAAAATATGGACTAACAACATTTTTGAACATAGCTATCAGATTTCCATGTAAAGTAGCTATGAAAAATTTCTATATATGTTGTATCATTTTACACTTACTGAACCTATCAGGAAAAGAAAAAGAAGTAAATAAAGACCAAAATCAGAAGATTTGATTGGAAGAATCAGGATTTAAAAATAGGCTATCTCATACCAAAGTCTATACACTTTCATTGTGCTTTATTTAATAAAAATCTTTCTAGATTGTGTGTGTGTTCATTTATTTGTATAGAATAAAGTTGAGACAGGGTCTATCAGATATTGTTGGAGATGTTGGGTTCTTAGGCCTCACTCTATAATAGGATACAGTACATCTTTTGTAATTTGAACATTCAACAAAGAAAAAAAAGACACATAGGTTTATTTAGAAGCCTATATGATACAAAATAGGAAGACCATCTAACCACACAAATTTATACTGACATATCACTGGGTAAGGAAGGTTTTTTTTTTTTTTTTATCAGAGTGATGTTGGCTGATGGTGTTTTCTATCAGAACAAATAATCCTAGTCCTCCAGGTAAATAGATGTGAGGCAAGAAATAAGGAATATTTTAAATATTTAAGAAGTGGTGAGGATATACTATTTGATGAAAATGATATTTTCATGAATGTAGAGGTTCATAAAAACTGGTCACTCACCAATATAACAGTCAAAACTCATTAATGATCATTTGTCCACATATTTCAGTAAAATGATAAATGACAGACAAAATGGAGGTCTAATATATTGTGTGATCATAAAAATGCCTTCTGGGTTATCAAGACAATGAAATGACTCTCACCATAGTTTTCTCATTGAGTTTATAAGTTTAGAAAATTACTGGTTCATATATTTTATATATATGTAATATAATTTCATTAAACCTAAAATTTGATTTAAAAGAAATCTTCATTCCTCTACTGTTCAATAAAACAGAATTACTATAGAAGCTGTTAACTCTATATATGTGTTGCTTTCATGAATGAACACAAGAGGTCAAATAGAGAAGGCTACTGAATTTTATTGCTGTCTCATAAAGACTGTATATAACATCCATAAAGAAAATTGTGGAAAAGTAAAATGTTTACTGTGAGAGCATTGACTATGAAATCAATTATATATCATGGAGAAATTTGCATACAGTGGAAGAATAACCTGAGAACTACATTTCTATACATTCTAATTTTTTCTATCTGATTATAAAATATTAGGCATTTTAGATTTAGACACATAGTTCAAACGTCTATCAGGAATTTTCTGAGGGATAATTTCTAAAGGGATTCCTGGCATTTTGAAATATAATTGTAGGTTTTTCTTTTGTTTTGTTTTGTTTTTAAGTATGTTGCAGGTAGGAAGGAAGGCGAGCAGGAAGGTAGGCTGGAAAAGAGAGTAGGAATAAACTTTTTATGTATTTTTTTGATTGTTCCTCATCCCCCACCCCCACCCTTGGCACCATTCTGTGAACCCTTGTCTTTAGGATGTATATGGACCGTGCTAGTCACGTGCTAGGCAGAGGACCTAACCACTAAATCACCAGTGCATGCCTAATTCTAGTTTGTTTTATTCTTTAACAAATATATTGGACTTTGTATAATTTCTAGTGTGTCTAAAATTGTTTTTCCAGACACCTTCAGTATTTCTACATAATATGAAATATTTGTTAAGTATATATCGCCATTTCTTTGGAGTTTACAATGAAAATCTCCTGCACAGGATATAGAAGAAGTCCCTGCCTCCTGGGGAATAGATTACAAGCTAGGTGAGTCAGCCTTACACCATTTAATAATCTACAAAAAGTCCCATATTCTAAATGAATGAAAAAAAGATTTGACAAGCACACTGTCTCTTCACTGAAAAGTAGGGTGTCAATCATTATCTGTCCTTTTTAAAGTCACTAAATGCTAATAGCTTGACACATCTGAGAAAGAGCAGCAAAGAAACTTCTTAAGTTTTAAAACCCATTTTTGAGGTAACACATTAGCGCTCATAAATGATTTTCACCTGCACTGTGTCAACCTCAAAATAAACACTAGTGTCAGAAATAAACATGATTATCATACTTACTTTACAGATGAAAAAGCAGACAATCAGCAAGGTCACAAAGTCACAAAGCGAAGAAGAGAACTGAAATTGATTTATTTCTGCCTTCACAATTTTTGCTTAGAAGCCCCCCCCATCCTGTCACCAGTCTGCTCTTGAGTTATAGAGATGAGCAAGCTGCTTCCTATCCCCCATCTTCTGTGTTAACATAACAGTTCACTCCTTGTAGTTGTAAAATATCCTTGTTCTTCGGTTGACCAAAACTCCATGAGAAATGTTTGACATGATTTTTATTTTCTCAGAAATGCTCAATACATTTTACTTGCAAATGTAGTTCATTGGTTATAATTTTGTGCATATTGCTCTGTGAAAAAATTTTGAAAGTATAAGATATTAACAACATTTTGATTATACATGTACTAATATCAGAACTGTAAAATGCAAAGTGGTGGATTTTGTTCTGTTAGGGCAGTAAATGACCCATTTTAGGTGTCCAGTTGACTGATTCGGGGCACTAATGACAAAAAGATAAATTCCATATAAAATTTGAGACTAGCTTCTATCATAAGTTTCAATGCAGTGCAAAGCTGTTTAGGTGTTTTGATATTAGTTACACTGATGTATTTGAGGGAAACTGTCTCAATGTTCTGTCTCTTTCTCACACACACACACACACACACACACACACACACACACACACACACACTTCTCTGTCACTTCCCTTCCTCTATTCTTCCTTTACTCTCTCTTTCTCTCTTAAGCCAGTTGTTTCTGCTGTGTGTGTTCTGCTTTTCCTTTATTTCTTAGGCTAAATTCATTTTTTACTACCTACTCTTTTTTCAGGGGACTCCAAACTATAAACTAAGTTTGGATTGTAAATTTTAATGTTACAATAAAAATTATTAAGCTAATTAGGAAACATGCTAATCAGTTACATATTATAGACAACTATTTATCTTAAATGTTAAATATTGTGATGTAGGGATCATAACAATGACATTAGTCAAGGTAATGGCATACCTTGGAATTAACACCAAATTTTCTAAAGTCTATGAATGTCTTCTTTCTTTTCTTTCTATGCTATCAACCATTTATCATTTGCTCATTTTTAAATACATTGAAGTGATCTGTTAAGGTTATTAATTAAAAATGATCATTATAGGAAAAAAAAAGAATGAAAGGAAGAGAGGAAAGGAGGGGAGGAAGGGGAAGAAAGATGAGTCAGAGTTGAGGGGAGAGGAGGTGGGAGGAGATGGAGGAGGTAGAGGGGGTAGTGGAAGAGGGAAAAGCAAGAGAAAAATAAAGAAGAGAAAGAAAGAAATTAATTTGAAGGTGTGTCTTTGAAAATTATCTGTAGATTCGATGAGTTGTGTTCAAAATATTTTAGGAATAATAATGGCTAACATGCAGAATGAAACCAAAAATATGTGCCAAGCAATATATGAAACAAAATCACTCCTGCCTTTCGGTACTGGATAGTGCTAATGATATTCCTTCTCTAGGATGACCATTCCTTAGTGCTAGGAGTCTGAAAAAACAATAAGAAATGACTTCATAGTTTTAATAATGGAAGAGATGTCATTTCTTGCTAAGACTTTCAAAATACAAAAACGAAATTAGTATGGTTAGCGCTCATAAGAAGGAATGGCAATAATCTATATATTGGTGATGTATTAACTACTGAAAGGAATATATCATTTTTAACACATGGAAGGATTTATGTGTGTATGTAAGTCAAAAATATGCAACCATTTGTATATTAAAATTAGCACTTTAAAATAATTTTACGTTTTTCTTCTCGAAAAACTCTTAGTATGTACAAGCAATAGTTTATACCCTTGTGTAGAAATAATAGCCTTTATATTCAAGAGTCTAAAAAAAGAAAAAGCTACAATTTTTAACTAAAATTGATAAGAGAAATAATTGACCATAATATACAAATAATTCTGATATCTTGAGGTACAAATTTTGAATCAGTATATAGAATATGATGGCATTTTATTTCCATATTTTTAAAAGCAAATATCCATATATACATACATATATATGTATATATATATATATATATATATATATAGTTCATTGCATGTTTATAGAGTTTCAAAGTCATCAAATATATTTGAGCAGTCATTATTAGTAGAAAGAAAACAAGCAAATCACTTTTCATTTAGAGTAAAACTAAACAATTGGGACGACATCAATCTGAAAACTTTCTGCACAGAAAAAGAAACCATCACTAAAACAAAAGGGCAACCCATTAAATGGAAGAAGATATTTGCACAACATATATCAGATAATAGGTTTCAAAAAATATAGAAAGCTCAGCAAGATTGTGATAAAGAATACTGGAACTATGGTAGTAGATGTGGTGTGTTAATATCCATACATTGAGAAGTGATTTCAATATCCGAAAATGGGCTTGCAAAAAAATTAAATAAAATAATTCTTAAAAACAAAACAAAAAAATAATCCAGTTGAAATATGGCAGAATATCTTATAGACAATTCTCTAAGGATGACATACAGATGTCCAGCAAGCTCATGAAAATCTATTCCATCCCTCTTATTAAGGAAATGCAAATCAAAATAACAATGATATATCACCTCAGATCTGTGAGAATGATTATTTTTTAAAAGACTAGAAACAAGAAGTCTTGACAAGAAAGTGGGGACTAGGAAACTCTTCAATATTGATGGTGGAAGTGTAAATTGGTGTAACCATTTCACACAAGGAGGATTTGGAGATTCCTCCAAAAATTAAGAATGGAAATTTCACATTATCCAGTTAACCCATTGCTGGATATTTACCCTACCCTAGAAACACAATAACACTAATTGAAATGTATATTTATATTTCTATATATCTATATGTCCTCATGTTCACTGAAGTATTATGCACAATAGCCAAGAAATGGAAACATTCTAAGTGCTCATAGACAGATGAATGGATAAAGAAGTTGTAGCATATATATATATATATATATATATATATATATATATACACACATAATGGTCTACCACTTAGCTATTAAAAAAGACAAAATCCTGTCATTTGCAACAACATAAAGATAATTATGCTTAGGGAGAAAAGTCAGGAGAAAGACATAGAATGATTTCACTCATATGAGATATATAGAAAAACGAGGCAAGAAAATAACCATTAACAGACAAAAACAGACTCAGTCTATAAAATCAATTTAGTGTTTCCAAGGGGAGAAGCATAGAGGGGCAAGAAATTTATTGGAGCAGGTCAATTATATTGTGAATGGGGAACTATACTAGTAATAGTAAATGTCAATGTATTTCAAACAAATGTTAATTTACAAATAATGCACACCTTTAACCTATTCAATTTTGTGATTCAATACTCCTTCATTAAATTAACTTTAAAAAAAGACACATGTAAATGTGACTCACTAGTTTTTTTAATGTCTAGCAAATAAATGGGTTAGATCTTTCAACTACAAAATATCTCACTTAGTTAAATATAAACATGATATCATTTGGCTTTTTGTGCTTCAAAATGCAACTTAGTTCTATAACTAAACATTTTACAGAATTTTTAAACTAGGAATAATCACTATTGTTTATTCAGCTCACCAAATATATGCATATATTCACCAGATAATAATTTCTCTCTCACTTAACATAAGTATTTGCTTTCAACATGAAATGGTTAAGAGAGTGTGTTATTTTAAATAAGAGAATGAATATACATCATTTTAGTCATTTATATAAAGGACAATTCATTGTTTTTTCTTTGCCTTTGACTTAAAAAAAAAAATCAATGCTTTATAAAGAGTCCATTTGCTTACTATTAACTTTTAAAGGATTGACCAGGGAATTTGGCCTTAAATATGCAATAAATGTAAATTGGTAAAAAGTCTTTGGGTAGCCAAAGTCAATATTTGAGTTTATATCTCTTGAGAAAGGTTAAGTAGTTATATCCTCAGAGCCTGAGTGAATATACTGTACTCCAGGATGTGACCTTCAATATTTAGGATGAGAAGTGTCTATTTGTTAAGGGCAACTCATACTGATAAAATTCATAAAAGGAAAATTGATTCATTTATAAAGAGGAAAAGAGACTCTAAGGAAGTACTGTTGGATACAACAAATGCTTTCCATATGTCTAAGATGAAATTTTCATAGTTCTCTGATTCATTATGTATTAATGTGAAAGTATCAATTTAAGGCCATTTTCCTAATTTCATATTCTTTAGAAATCTTCACTTGAGTCTCTAATGCTTGTTAATGTGAGATCCCTTACTTCCCCTTCATTAAAATTGAAAATAAAACATTGTTGATTAGTATAAGGTCTAATGTGTCAAGTTTGAAACTTGTATTTACTGTGAGAACTTTTAGTCAAGTTTCTACATATAGATATTTTAGGCTTTACTTACACCTGTCCAGTTGCATTTTGCCTGGCAGATTGTTAATGTGGTCTATGTGCCATTTGGTTTTTAAATGTGTTATTCCTTGTAGATGCCTTTATTGGAAAGCTTACTATGACTGCTCTCACCCTGTTACATTCATCAGAATCTGCAGCAATTGTCTTCTTTTCATGATCTTGGGTGAAAGTTTCTCACCTAAGATAGTCCTATCAACCTACTACATAGAATCACACGTGATTGCCTTCCCATTTGCATTGAAAAATCTTATGAGGAAATTGTCATTTTTGTTGATAAAATTTGAGATTGAAGATCAGTACATATTTAAATTGCTCCCTTTAGACATTGTTTTAGAAGAAGAATGTAGGGTATTTCTCTTGAAAATACTCTGGTTAAATTCTTTTCATAATTTTTTAGTAGCTGCAAGGTCTGAAAATTTGGTTAAAATTATCAATAATGGCTTTGTCGTTGTTAGAGTATTGTCAGTAGTATCTAGAAAAGAGCACTGGCAAACATTGCAATCTATAAAACTTTAAAATAATTGTCTAGATTGGAAAAAGATTTTAACAATGTGTTCAATAAACTATTTAACACATATAAAGAATTTCTATTTTCAAATTCACAATTAAAATTTTAAAATCTGGAAAGTCAAGTTTAATTCTTCTCTTACAATATACTAGACATACGCATACCTTGGTAGAGCAGTAGTTATATCAGCCATCTCTGCTGAAGAAGTAAGACCTGGGTTGAAGCTCCAGGCCCAGGGGGAAGCAACCAATGTGAACAAATAGACAAAAATAAAATAAAGATGCTTTTTTCCTCCTCTCTCTTCATAACTGTCTGCCTGCTCTCCTTCATTCCTGCCTGTAGTTTCATATTAAAGATGATATAATCTCATCAATTTAACAACTACACTAAACTCGTAATCCTACTGCAGCTGATAGATGGTAAATATTACCTTAATCAAAGTTTCTATACAACTGGAAAACAAGCATTAAAATTGCACGTGTAACCTGTAGCCAAATAATAGATAATTTTGCATAACAAAAAGGATGAAATAATTCCAGGGACTTTGGAGTCCTTAACTGCACAGGACTTAATCAAACAACCTTTGCTCATTCATTCACTCAAAGGGATTTGTACACAAAATAATAGAATTAGACAAAATAAAGAAACTGTTCTGTTAAGTGAAGTTAGTGCCTATTCATACTGTAGAATTTTGTTGTTAGACTGTATGGTGTGTAAAATTCTTTAGAGTGGAAGTCTAATTACCTCAGTAACAGAGTACCCTAATCTCTTCAGCAATTGCTGTACAATTATTTAAAATGTTCTAACACTGTTCTCAGGGGAGCTGTCAAAAGTCATGCACAACTTTTACCTTTCTTCAAAAGCATATGCATGCACCTGTCTGAGTTATTTGCACTTGCCGTTTCTTCTCCTTTGTTCCCTCTTTTTCCTTAGTACTTAGTCTGTCACTTTCTTCAGATCTAGGTTCAAATTTCACCAGATAGAGTTTTTTCCTGGCAATTCCAAACTCACTACTCTTCTTGACCTCTTAAGTTTCCAATTTCCCGTCAGTTAATTTTCTGATTATATGTTTTATTTCGGACAACTTAAAACCTCACATATTTCACTTATTAGTTTACTTCTTAAATGTCATCTTCCTAGTACAATATCTATCTCATAGGCAAGGATGGGGAGGGAAAAGTATTTTCCCAAATGATACAATAAACAATATTGGAATTTATGTTTACTCACTTGAGCAGTCAATTTTAATCTCACACCATGGTAGCTTAATCTTCAGAATTCCTGGCACACACAGTTATTCAATGTATTAATTGTAATGGATCAATAAATTACTTTTACTTTTTCATAATCTTTTATTGAATATGTAATGCTCGCATTTTTATAAAAAAATACTCCCATTCCAAGAAAAGCATCTGTCCTTTAAGGAATACACATGCCTTTATAATTTGTAAGCATTCATATATCTGTAGCTATATAGATATGTATTTATCTACATATATATTTATGGTTTTATACAAATGGGAACATTTTGAAATAAGATAGCTATATATCTTAACAATTATTATATTTCATCAACTATATATCTCTCATGAATACCATACACCATATCTCACCTTCTATGGATTGCATAATAAATTGTTTAATCTCCTTAGTAATTCTATATAAATTTTAATGCAGTATTATCAATAAATATTACTTAACTTTAAGATCATTTGAAACATAATAGTCATTATATTATGTTCTATATATTACTACATTAATTATAATATATTATAATATGTTATAATAATATATAATAGCTTTCCATATGGAGGAAAAGAACGGTGACAATATTAGATAGAATGACAAGGAGTGACATTCTAAGCCGATGATATTTAAGTTAACATCTTAAGAAATTGAAGAACCCAGACAAAAAGGAATCTTTGATGTAGATAGTCCAGCAGTGTGGACAGAAGTTCTCTGACACAGGAAAATGCTGCTGATGTTCCAGAAAATTCAATAGGAACAGTATGACTTGCCAGTTTTTCTGAGAAATTTATTGAAACAATCCTAGGAAATTATAAGGCAGGTTTTATGGAGAATTCTATCTTAAAAACAACAACAACAACTTGACTTAAGAAAGCAATATCTTTTTTTAATCATTTGCATGAAATATACAATGTGCATTCTAGAAAGAAGTATGAATACTCCTCAAAAAATTGAGAATATAATTATCTTGTGATCCACTTATTCCTCTCCTGTGCACTTACCCTAAAAACTCAACACTAATTCGCAGAGATAGAGCTCCCCTACCCATGTTCATTGCAGCATTATAATAATAGTCAAGTGTTGGAAACAACCTAAATGCCCATAGCCAGATGAGTGGATAAAAAAGATGTGGTCTATATATACAGTGGAATAGTACTCAGTCATCAAAAATTGAAATCCTGTCATTTACCACATGATTTAACCTAGAGAGAATTATCTCAGTAATATGATCCAGAAGGACAAAGGCAGCTATCCTACGATTTCATGTATGTGCTATATATGGAGACACAAGCAAACAAATGAAATAAATCGAACAATGATAGACTTAGTCAAAAATCACAATTCAGTAGCTGCAGTAAGAGATAGATCAGGGTGGATGGGCAAACTGGGTACAGGGGATTAATTGCAAGGTGAAAAAAAAAACCATAAATAGTTGTGAACTTACTGTATTACACATAGATGTGGATTTACTAACATGCATGCCTTAAGCCTAAATAATGTTAAAATATAATGTTCCTTCAATAAAATTAGCTTAAAAAATTTCACTGTGTTGCTGTGTTGCCTTCATCCCATAATCTTAAAGATAAGTAATATTTTGAGCTAAAAATAGTCTCCAGTTTCCTTCACAGTTGGTATTACATATCAATGAACTTATTAGGTAGAAGGATGTAGATTTCTAAATTTTCATGAAAAGATAGTAAGTAAATAAACTTCTCAATTTCACTGTAAAAGTGGCAGATGACGCTCAAATTTGGGGTTTCTCTGAGAAGTCTGGGAACTCCATCACTGGCTACACTACAAGAACTTTTAGGTATTGATTTCTAATTCGATGAATCTATTTCTGCAAGAAAGAAGAGTGAATCAGGTTTGCCACTAGAGGACATGGCCAAATATGTCTTTTAGGACAAATTTGTTTTCCAGATACCTGAGACTATACTTCTCTTCTTGTAAGTATGTTTTCCCTTACCTTTATAAGTGAACAGATGCCTAACATGTGGTAGACTCAAAAATGTGTCTTTAGAACACGCGTATGAAACCAATATCTGCCCAGAAATGTTCTATTGGATTTCCAAGAAACAATTGTTTTTCTTAGGGTAGATAAACTGGTGAGATTCAAATGTTGAGCAACTGTCATGACTGCTTTACATGGAAAAATCTTTGCAAAAAATGGAAAGAGACAAAATCCTATAGCTTTGTTGGACTGGGCCCAGCAATCCTGAAGTATCCCATATTCACTTTTCTGATTTTTCTGTTTCAGGAGCCAGTATAAACCATTGCATCATTTTCTTCCTTGGCGTCTCTCTCTCTCTGTCTCTCTCTCTGTCTCTCTCTCTCTGTCTCTCTCTCTCTCTCTGTCTCTCTCTCTCTCTCTACCCTCTTTCTTTTTTACTTTTGTGCTTGTTATAAATTAATTACTTTCGACTGGGTCTTTGTCGCTTGCAACCAAATTGCCCTTATACTAATACATTCATCTGTATACTATTTCATTTTTCACATCTAATTTGTATACTGTATCTAGAATAGCATCACAAAAATATTGCTAAACATTAAATAAGTTTGCTTGGGTTATAATAAATTCACTGACAGCACTTCCCTTTAATATGATCTTGCATACTTCTGTGTTGATCTAAACTTCAGAAGCTCATTGTATCCCTTATAAAAAAGTTCCTGAGGCAACACCAGTGTAACCAGTTTAATATCCATTAAATAATTCACATATGTCTGAATTTTATACATTTGTAAAAATTTTCTAAAATCAAGACCCTGTGTTTGCTAGAGAGGTTAAAACTTTTTAAGCTTTAACTTACATGGTACTGTCAATGACTGACTAAGAGATTTTTGTAAAAGTGTCAGAAAATAATATCAGAAAATACTAGCCTTTCATAATATAAAAAAGAAATAACAAAAGTTTCTTAATAATTAGTGGAAATAAAGTTTTTAAATAGTCTCGCAGAAGATTTACATGTTCATTTCTTTATAATTTGATATCACTACCATATGACACAAGATAAAGTCAAATGAAAGCGAACTTTCTGCAAATAACCTTTTCTGAGTCCAAGTGCTCAATTCATGTTGTGGGTATAATTTCTCCTGAATAGAAGGCTATAAATTTTTCTCTTGCTTCAATTCATCTAGGCATTTCCTTATATTGCAATAATATAGATGATATTTCTAAATTACAAATGTTAATCTCTATTTCTAAGTTTAAATACATTTGCTATTTGGACAATGACCTCAGGAGAAATTCCTCACTCTTTGCTGCCTGGTCAGTCTTTCTGTCATTGTCCACTAGCTGGCATTATGCCATGTCCAGAGCTCAGTGCATTTTTATTTACAAGACTGTGAACACATGTTTTCTTGGTCCATGAAATCATTCATGCTTCTCTCCACTTGGTTTAAAAATCTTTTGTAATTCAGGACTATGTTTTATCCATCTCAAAGTTTTTTCTCATTCCCTATAGGTTTCTAATGGCAAGGATTTAGAATTAAAACCCTGTCTTTTCCGTACCTAGCACTTGGAAACACTCAATTAGTATTTGTTGAGTGGCTGAATCAATGAATGGGAGAATGAATGATTACTGAAAAAGATCCACGTTAGTTTTCTTTTAGACCTTGATTCAACTCTCTGCTGTTTTGGATTTACCTATGGTTAGAGTAAGAGGACAAAATGATTTTTTGAGGCTCATTTTGTTTTTGCCTTGAAAAGTAAATTATATTTTTTTTTTGCCTGGCTAGATATCAAAATGGCTCTAATCACATCTGGAAAAAGCAGAATGATTACCTATACTCCTCAAAATAAAATTATAAAAAATTCTGCCTGTTTCCTAATCTATGTTTTCAGCTTAGCAGCAGAAAATGTGTTTTGTCATCACCGGTTTCTGTCACTGAAGATAATAGCAATGCTTGGTTAATGGTTCAAGGAAAATAAAATGAACCCACTGAGTTCTTGTTTTATTTATTTTATTATGATATTTGATAGCATGCAATTTCATTTATGGCACTATTTATCATTAAGTAATATACCATAAATGATGTGACAGGGCTTGAAATAATGAGAAAATATAAATATTTTATTTTAGCTGTTTTAACTTTGAATTTAATATTAGCATGCTGAGATATCTGAAGGTGGAATTTTAGGAGACATTGATGCAAGCAAACTGTAAAATGCTAGAGAGAAAATTTGTTCTCAAGGTGATTTTGAGCAGGTTAAACTAATTGCCAAGTTGACCACTCTAAGGAATTTGAATCTTTATGCTATAGTCATATAAAATGTGAGTGTTATATTCTGCCACTTTCAGAGTATTCCTGTGCTATTAAGCATTTTTGGATTTAATTTTTTGCCTCTTCTTGTTCGCATGAAATCATGGAATAATCATAACTCCATTGTAATGAACACTCAATCTCTCCATTCACGTCTATTCTCAAATGGCTTATTAATAAAAATGAAACCACAATTAAAAAATATATATTATGTCTCTGCTTATGCAGTTCATTCTCTTCTGAGAGCCAGCTCATCCCACAAGAAGTTTCGGGAACAAAACTGGAAGGACATCTACTAAGTTTATTCAGGGTCTGCTTTACCCACATCCATGCCGTGTATTGTTTTCATACACCATTTAAAAAGGACAGAGCCAGCCAGTTGTTTCTGTTAATTGACTAAATGGGCAGTGACATACACATGAGATAGAGATATATATTGAGACAGAGATAGAAATAGAGATAGAGATAGAGACAGAATAGATATAGACATATTTCACAAAGACAGTAGGCTTAATTAGACTCTGCATGCTGTTTTTATTTAATAATTATTCCCCAATTCTACGTCCCTGAATTCAGTTTCCTAATTTGAATAAATGGAAATGCTACTGTCTTAAAAGAGAAAATTAAATGATAAACATAGGAGAGATATAGTAGATACATAACATAGGCTAACAATTTCCAGCCCCAAATCAAAATGAAGCTGGATCTCAGATGGCACCTTTAGAGAGTGGACTCATTAGTGAGTTCCCAATGTCCTACCATGGAAATGAGTGAATCTCCTATTAATTTTCCCATTTCCCTCTGAGGCGTCCTAGTAGGATAAAAACTGATCTTTGAAAGTCTAGTCTTTGGGTCTTCTGGGCAAGTGACGTTTAATTCTAGCACCTAATGCCTACTTGCTAATTAAGATGGCAAATGGAAGAAAATATTTACAAACAGAAAAACTCAACATATGTTATTAAAGTGACTCTGGGGAAACAAGAGCTTACAGTTTGAGTTTTTACCTGGTTTTCTGAGTGTTTTTCCAAGTAGAGCCTCTATCTTTTTGAAAGAATGAATGCATTTTTATTTTTGTTTATTAGAAAGTGATCTTGGAAAATATATTGACTGTCACTAACACTCACTTAAACACTTTAGCTTGCCAGGTTTTTAGTTTTGTTTATTTCTTTTATAACCATTCCCCTCTTGGGTCCTCTCCCTTTCTTTTGGGCTTTTAATGGCAGCTTCACACAAATCTCGGCTCCATATTCCTATGCAAAGGAAAAGATTGACTCTAGTCCCAAACGCTGACCAAAATCTTACTGGGTTGCCTTCATTCTTATGTCACTTGTCTATCGCTAAAGCAAAGATTAGTGACTCAGGGATCAAAACTAAGTAATTAAAAAGAGAATGAAAGTATGGTGAGTCGCCCTGCAAATTAATGTACATTGCACATAAAAAGAATATTAAAGCATAATTTTATGCCAATGATTAAATATATATAATCTATGTGTAAAGTATTTAATTATTTATGTAACATGTAATATCTATATAATATGTATATGATAATACATATGATAAGAAATATATTTTATTCCTAGTTATATGAATGGCTTATGTTCAAATTACTACAACAGATATATCTTTAATCACCTTGTCAAAATTTACCTTTAATATGTTTATATAATAACATTTCATTTATTTTTAATCATGAAGTTTATTATTCTACTGGATATCAAAGACAGGAGATAATAAGTATAAATAAATTTTAGATAAAGTAAACAAAAAGATCATAGATAGAAATATAATGGAGATTAATATAGGTATTTGTTATTTTCTAAAATTATTGTTGATCATAACATTCTACTTAAAAATAGTTGTTTTGAAAACTGAAGGTGAAATAACATTGATATGCATGTAAATTTCAAATATATTCTCTATCAGAACACATGCTTTAAAAACCAGGGTTAGCTAGTGTTGAGGGGTTTTTGCTTTGTTTTGTTTATTATTTCAGTCAAAGTTCTTAAGCCTACTTTAGTGAGAAAATGATGTTAAATGTTTAATTATAGGTTTCTGAAAAATAACAACTATAAATTCTTCTTCCTTTATACAGTATACCAAAAGGAGTTTTAGAGTGTAATCTTCTATATTATATAACAAAATGTATGTCACATCCAATAAATTTCAAGATCATCCAAGTTCGCTCAAGTAAATTTTGTTCATATCTTATAATCTTATACTTTGGACATTTTAAAAATTTCCCTCTATATTTTTGCAATAGATTATAAAGTATAGTGTTTTGGTTGGCATAAAGTAAAATGCTTTGGTTTAGAATTCCTAGAATTAGTAAAATAATCATCATACGCTTTTTTAATTTTCAAACTGAAAAACAAAGAAATTGCTGCAATATTTTAATGCTTTGACAATTAAAATGTCATTAAACTATGTGGAAGGATATGAAATAGAACACTGGAACAGCAAAGAAAGGAAGAGGAAGGTTATAGAAATGAGTAAGTAAATGAAATTCATTAGAACTCTGATATGTGAAGTTCTGGTAAATGATATATTCATTGACGGACACTCCCGTATACAAATATGACCAAAATTGTGCATCTCTTAGCAAAATAGTAATAAAAAAAAAAGAAGTGATGTGGCCGACAGATCATAGTTATTAGTTAACAATTTAGTGCACTCACTGCAAATACAGTGACTATTACCAATTGGTATAGAGAACTTTAAGCTTTTCAAATACTCAACCTATAATTTATTGTTTGAGAACACACAAATAATTTTCAGGTTTAATATAAAAGTAGTTTAATTTATAATGAATTCATAATAAAATATTAACTTGCCTGATACTTTTTGATGTGTTGGCAGGTTATTCATTCATTCCAAAGGAAAATAATGCAAATACTAACACAAATACTATTAGCACAATAATAAAAATATTAATAATGATTGCGCTATTTAAATTTAACTCATGTGTATTTTATTTGATATTAAAATTTTCAAAATTGAGAATAGCTTAACCTTCTAATTGCTACAGTTGTCAGATGCTTAAAATATTTTTTCTTACTACTAGTGAGGTTCAAGAGAAGAGACTTTTTAAAAGCATTTGTATAAATTATCAGTATACATATAAAAATGGCAGATTTTTTAAATCAAAAGAATGCTTCATTTATCAACTAAAATAAAAGACAGCTGATGTAATCAGCAGCTGTTGGCTGATCATCTGGAAGAATGAAACGACATATTTATAGGAGGAAAAAATAACGTGTTATTTTTCCAACCCATCACATAATCTCAGATTCTTAGAATTGACATCTATAACCTGCTGAGTAATTTTGAAAATGGTTATGATTGCAAATAAAATTGTATTTAAAAGTAGATTGTCTATAGTATAATTTATTGTCTTTCATGAATTTCTATACCTTAATGTCATTTATATTACTGAGAACAACTATTCATCAGCTAAATTAAAGAAAAACATTTAAATATTTTTAAAACTTATATTTAAAATACATTTTATATTGATTATTATGTTAGTTGTTATCAATATGTAAGTTTTATTCTATAGGTGAAGGTACTAGGGATTATTCATTTATATCTTTTTACCTCATGTGTCTACTCAATATACCTATCCACTTTGAATCCCTATTCATTATGCAAAAATAATTATAGTAACATAAAGTTAATTAGGAAAAAGCATCAAAAATTACTTTGAGTTAATTTTTAAAGAATAGTTGCAAACATTTTTTAATTTTGAATAATTTTAGGTTGATACAGTTTAAAAGTTTATTTCTTTTAAAATGTGTTCAGATTAATATAATATTTTTGCATTTAGATAATTAAATGTTCATGTTAAGGATTGACAGGGATAGTATAGACTCAACCAAATATACATATTTACCAGAATTAAAATTAAACAATTACTAATATATTTGTGGTTATGTTAGAAAATTCTTAACAATACCTTGGAACTAATAGTGGTTAGCTGATTTTTGTGCAAAAGAAACATAGAGTTAGGAATCCTAGACACCAGTGCAAAATATACTTTACTATTTATTTGCATTCACACAAAGAAGTGTATTTCCATTTATAAATATTTTAATACAAAACCAGTCTTTTAGAATTGTCAAAAAAATTTAAATCATACTTTGTAACTTTCATCTTTTATATTTCAGTTATTTTCTTTGTCTTTTTCCAAACTTAATTCTAGAATATTTTAATAGCCCGTCTTTACTACTCCTTAAATTCAAGAACTTAGGTCAAGTCAGATAAAATTACTGATTTTTATTCATTACATCATTCTGTCACATCTTTGTGTGTCAAGGTATAAAGATCCCATTATTAAACTCCATACAATTTTGAATCAAGTTTGATCAGTAGTATCAACATATTGGTTAACAAAAATGACCCTCCCTCATTGACTGACATGAATTATAAATAATTTCTCATTGTTATTGGTATGATCCAGTTTCTAAGATCTTGGACTGAATCTATTTTCATTGTTTTTATAGCATACTATGTTTCCATGATTGTTGTTTTTAAGTTAAACTATTTAATATATTATTTAAAGTAGTTTCACTTTCCAGTCTCCACTTCTATAAGTCAGGCACTACTAGTTTGTTTTGTAGGCTATGACTTCCTTTTCACCTACCTCTCCCCTTATTTATGGTTCAGATGAGCCTTGTTTCATAGTGGAGAAGAAGGGAAAGCAAAGTATTTAGTTTTGTTCAATAATATATCATCGGTGGCTAGGAGAGTACCGGACAGTATCTTAAATACTCAATAAGTATTTATTTACTAAATGAATAAAATTAAAATAATCTAATTCATCACAGTTACTATGAATTATTAATTTTACCTCAATATTCCTTTTTCTTAGAAGAACTGGAGCATATCACAAAACACACACCACATGTTTATACTTACCTTTTGTTGTTGTTGTTGTTAGGATGCTGAGGCCATTCTCAAATCTTTTATTCTTTATGATCTTGCATCCCAAATTGAGCTGGGAGGCTTTCTACGGCTATGCAGTTGCTTGATATATATATACATATATCACTTCTTTAAATGATTCCTGTTGTTCTCTAAGACTTGAATTCTTTAGATGTCATAATGCTTTTTTTTCTTCATTTTTTTCAGCATGAAGAATACTACTAGGAGGCATTTAATTGATGATTTAAAATGAGGGCTTCTTAAATGTCTTTAGTAGGAACAAAAAGTTTATATCAATGAGAGGTTTGCTGTATTATTAGACTTATGATAAATACTATACTTAAATTCACCAATTCTTTTCACCAGGGTTTATTGATATTAAACATTTATAATTTTTTTTAAATATTAAAATTCACAGCATTTTTCTTTGTGTTAATTAAGTAGTGACAGTGTAAAGATTGCTGCTAACTGAATACATGTATAACAAATTCACAACAAATAAACACTTTGAGTCCTTTACTTCATTACTGTGGCATGCAAATGGAAGTCACACATTTAATAAAGTCCTGACTTCTTAGAAGCACAGCAAAATAGAGTTGGAGCCTATAACCACATTTTCTTCAGAATTTAATTCACTTACAGTGAAAACAAAGTCATCCTTGTTTACAAAAGTTTGTCTGTAAATATGAAAGAAAACAATGTGATAAAGTGTAAGTTTTGAAATAAGTGGAAATTTATGAGTAAAATAAAACTCTTTTAGTGACACTGCTTGTGAGATAAATAAATTCCATTAGTTTGACTGCATTGCAAACTGATTTTTAATGAAAGCAAAGAATGGAAGTAACAAAATCATAGGGTAATGCAGTTCAACAACTGAAAAATGCAGTACCTTCAAAAAGGAAAGATTATTATATTCATTAAACATATGATAATATTTTATAATCTTTATTTACCTTATCAGTATGATAGCCAAAATAATGCATTTGGAGAACAGATTAAGATATGTACATCTTTGAATTTGGATGAAGACATTTTCAATATCATATCAGTTTTTTTATGTAACGAATTATGAGAATACAAAAGTAAGGAAATAAAGTAGCTTGGTTAACCATTCAAAAATTGGTGACAGCTTATATATATACGTATACACATGTGTGTGTGTTGTCAGTACTCTTCTAGTATTATAGTATAAACTTATCTATATTCAGATATATATATATACTAATAAATTGTGCATTATCTCCTAGCACATGCTTTTAATATTATATAACTATTTTGCTATGAAAAAATCTCTAACAATACAGTACCATAATACCACAAAAGTTTGATTAATAAACAAAACTATATTTTGCAAAGCCAAGGACAAATCACTGAAGTATTTATCTATAGGATTTGGGATTTCAGCTAATACTGAGAGTAAAGCTAAACCTATGTATCTAGGCTAATTATAAAATACTTCAGTGAATATTTACATTAACGTCATATCAAGAATCTGTATATAAACCCAGTTACTTTGTCAAAGAACTTTAATGTTGCTTAACAAAAGTCTAAGAAGGTAAAGAATCTTAGGCTTATCATATATGTGTTTGCATGTATGCATGACCAAAATACTTGAAGACATACTACATCTGTAAATTATCATTTGTATGATTATCTAAAAGTTCAACAAATATTCTGAAGACTATTCAAACAGGAAAATAAATCTAAGGTATTTGGCAGAAAAAGAACTCTAACAAATCTTATGACATATACTTTATATATGGATGAACAAATTGGCACTCGTGGTTTTTTATATTAGTCAAAGCAAGATTAGAACAGATAAGAGGACTTCTGATGATAAATAATTGTAATTGACATTACTTTGGCTATGATGATCGATACGTCATGATGTCCATTGTTTGGGACTCAATAATAACGGAATAAAAGAAAACTACTGCAAAATTAAAATGAAAAAAATGCATCTGCTTGTCTCTGGACACAGTAAGAAGAAATAGCCTTTTTCAGGAAGTAAGAGAAAGAATTAATGTATCACAAAGCTTCATAATATATCTTAGTGTTCCTCTAAATAGGCAAAATTTGAAATACTCGATAATATTAATATACTCTAATAAAATACATAATAAAGGTTATGCTACTGCATGATCATATACATGTATTATATGTTATGTATTATTCTATATATTTTATATGCATATATATTGTAATAGAGGATATAGATATAAACAAATATGATTTTTAAAATAGAAATTTGAAAATTAGAATAATCATGTTTTTAAATAGATATTTTGAGAAAACTTGTGCTTCAAAGAATGTTCTCACCTCCCTTCTATAATCAAATTGATGTGCTATAGGAAATAGCCCACACATTTCAAGAAAAATAATGGGACTATCACTAAAGAAGTGTTTTTAGAAATTTTGGACTTTTGCATTTTAACATTACATGTAAGGAATTCATTAAAGTCAACGGCAAAATAGCTATATTAAAAATGGGCAAGTAATATGAATAGACATTTATTGAAAGAAAATTATAGATATACACAGGCAAGCATAAATATGTCATCACTTAATATAAGATAAATTAATATCAAAACAACAACTAGCTATCACATCATTCCTGTGAGAATGGTGATTGCCTAATACTGGAAATAAAAAGTTTGGGGATGATGTGGAGAGAAATCAGTCCTTATATACTGTTTATGGGGCTGTCATTTGGTGTAACCATTCTAGATATGTAAGGAGAATTCTCAAAAAATTGAAAATAGAAATTCAATGATCTAATTATTTTACTCTGAGTTTACTCAAAAAACACAAGAACACTAATTTGAAGAAATACATAAACTCCCATGCTCACTGAAACATGATTTATAATATCCAAGAGCTGAAAACAATCTGTGTCCATTAACAGATTAGTAGTAAAGAAGATGTAATTTATATGTGCATATATATGTATTTATGTTTATATGCAAATATGTGTATGTATGAACATTCATGTGCATATATATGTATACACACAGTGAACTGCTACTAGCTAGAATTTTCAGATTCCTCACAAGAAATATCATACAGTACTTATCTTTTTAAGACATGTCACTTAGAATATTGTCGTCTATTTTGTTCCTTCTATTTTATTACAAATTGCAGGGTTCTTTTCTTTCTCTTGACTAAATACTATATATACATATATATGTATGCATGTGTGTGTATATATGTATATACATATATATAGGGTATGTATATACACAACTTCTTTATCCATTCATCCATTGTTGTTTAGAAATCTTGAGAGTGGCATTGCAATGAACTCACAAGTCAAGACATTTCTGATATGTTTTCATTTCCTTTAGACATATGCCCAAAGCCTCCCAACCATCCAATCTGAAAATCTTGTCATTGAATAAAAAATGTCTTTTAATGCATACTACACATCAAATATTTTTTAACTCTTATGTCCCATTTACTTTTACCTTTTTTTGGATCAAATTACTTTATATACAATTTTACTATATTAATTATATTCTATTAATTTGTTATGTGTGCATATAGTTTTTTAATTTACTATTTTGCAAGATATTTTGTGGATTGATTTATATGTAAATTTAATTACTCATTTTACAACTTTCGAGGCCATGCAGAGAACAGAAAACTAAATCTATGTTTATTATATTCTTGGCTATCACACCTGTATGTTTAAATAGAATATATGCTTAAATTCTATAATGTTATTATTTCTATTGCATAAATATTTGTTTATATTGATCCATTTCTTTGCATTCTATCACACTATATCCCTTCTTGTGTTCCTATGCTTTCACTCAAGATTATCACAACTATTATGCTTTAAGAATTCACTTTAAGTGCCCATTAATGATGTTTTATTTCAACATTTGTAACAGTAAGTTTTTATTTTGTCTTCAGTTATGAATTGTTTTCAGAATTCTAGTTCAGCAGTTGTTTTTGTGATTGCATAAAGTTTGTACAATGTATCTTTTCCTCCAACTCTGCTTGATAATTTAGCTGTCAGCAATATGACTAGCTTGTTGATGATAGTGTGCTGTATTTTGTATTCTGGTTCCTTTTAAATTTTTCTCTTTGTCTTAAATTTTCAGCAATTTTATTATTGTATTCCTTGGTGTGCTTACATGTATTTTTATGATTGAGTTTATAGCATTTTTGAATCTGTAATTTGGTTAATACGATAAATTTCAGTATTTTCATCTATTACTTTTAAAATTCTGATTCTTAATGTCTTTTTAACTCTCTCACTGTTACTCTTAGTTGTCATATATTCATTGTTCATGGTACACAGTGCTCAAATCTCCCACATTAGAGTTCCTTACTTTATGACATATATCACTATGGTAACTTCTCTATTTATTTCATTATTTTCTTACTATGCTTCAATTTTCACATTTCTGATCTATAATACAGTTTACTAAACATCTTTTAGTTCAGACTAAACTATGAAATTTCTCTACTAGTTTATTTGACACTTCATATATAATTTTATTTATCTTGTACTCTAGTACATGTACATAGTAAATATATGCAAAATCACTGATGACCTGTGGGTAAGTCTCCGTTGTGTGTTTTTGTTTCTTGGTTTCTAGCCATGGGTTTATTTTTTCCTGCGATGCTTCATATCACAAGTAGCAAAAAATAGTGTTAGTGTACACTTGACTTAGCTTTTTTCAATGATAGCATCTTAACCATTTTCTGAAAAAGTACACATATTATTATAATCTATAAAGTATCATTACTAAAATGCTGCTAACTAAACTGCTATTCAGATCATATATGTGTTACAACTTTCCCTTTAATTGTGCATTTTATATAACTTTAATGTCTAACATAATTTAATCAGTGGTATGATAGACAGTCATGACTAATTGTATTGTTTTCGTTATCAGGAGCAATGATACAGCCAAATTTATATATATATATATATATATATATAGCATATATCATTTAAATATCTCTATATATGACAATCAGTAAAATTCATCAATAGGAGGGTATTACCTGGTAAAGCACTTTATTTTTTAAAAATATTGGCAAAATATTCTATGCATTTCTATGGCATTATCACTTCAGTAGTCAAATATTTACAAAATTTTTATCAGTAAACTTTCCAATCTAAGTAAAACTAAGCATTATCATTTTTGTTGCATTTGCATTGCTTTTAATATATAAATACTGTTTCACATGTTTACTGAAAATGTGTATTTTGTATTTTATGAACTATTTTCTAATTTTTCTGAGTTACTAATTTTAAAAGCACATTGTGTATTCAAAAATTCAAAAATTAACTTTGTCATATGGACTGAAAATATATTATTAGTTTAAACCCACCTTTTTCTTATCTCAGTTTTTTATGAAAAAGAATGTCTTTTATGCAGTCAAATTTATTAATCTTACTCTTTGCAAATTGTGAATTCAAGCATTTTCCCTTGCAGTTGAGCTGTAAATATATATTTCTGTTAATGACCCACACATATTTTAGCAAATTCATTCCTCAGTTTGTTACATATTTCCTAATAAAATTAGGATTATTCTTCTTTTCTTTGTATTTTTAAATATTAGAAATAAATTTATTTTATATAAAAAGTATTTTCTAAAACTAATTTAATTATATTTAAAAATGCTTTCTCACTGATTCTCTTTAATTTTTCAGTTATTCAATCTTCAGATAATAATTCTTTTTTCCTGTGTAATATTTACATATATTTACTTTTCACAGCAAATTGTTTATCTAGAACCTCCAGAATAATATTAAATAATAAAGATAGGGGTAGATATTCTTGCATTATCCTAAACATTTATGAGAGAAGCTTTAGTTAGTTTCCTTTAGAATGCTGCTGACTTTAAATATTTTTAATTAAACAGAATTTTCAATCTTATCAAGCTTTCATTTATGAGATTCCATACTTTCTTTTACTTTTTAGATACATTGATTAAATAAAAGATATCCCTAACTAACTAATACTTTATGAGAGTTTCATTATGCATATATATTCATGTGCATTTAATTGTCAAATTTCAGTATGGATTTTGAATTATATTTACTAGTAAGCTGAATGTGTATGTTGGTCTTAGTTTGTGTTCTAATTGCACCATTTTCTTCACAACTGTTAATATTTATAGAAAATCTTGTATACAAATTAATTTTATATTGATGTTTTCAGAATATTTTTAGTAGTATCATATTTAAAGCTTTATTAAAACTTGATTCAATTTACCAAAGAATCCATCAAACTTGCAACATTTGTCGAAAGATATTTGTGTTTTTTCTGACAATTTTCTATAGTTAGTTTTATTGGTTTTCGATCTTCTCCACAATAATTTTATTTTTAGTATGGATAAATTCAAATTTTCAATGAGTTTGAAATGTGTAACTTTATTGTATAGTTTAATGTATCATTTAAACTCTGGTATTTCTCCTTGCATATTTTTATATAATTAAGGACTCCTTTAATGTTAATACATTAGAAAGACAATATATTAAAAAACAAGCTCCTGATTTTTCCTCCAAATTTAGTTTTGTCTCTGTCTTCCATGTAAGTAAGGAAAAATTCTAAGCACTCAGATTTAATGGGACAAAAATGCTTTAAGGTCATCCTTGATATTTCCTTTCAGAGTCCATAAACCTATCCTGTTGATTCAACTTACTATAGATTTCAGCAAACAAATCCTAATAATGTTCTTCATATTCACACCATCAAAGATTCCATCATACGTTTTCCAAGGAGAAGAGTTTGACCTTTAAATAGTGTCCTCACTACAGTCTTGAACTTTTCAATCTATAGCAAATGTCATTATTTAAAATGTGAAAAATTGTCACAACCTTGCTTCAAACTTTCCCATGGGTATTATTCTCTTCCTTGTCCTTCATTTCTAATTCATTTTCTCCTTCAATAAAATATAAATATCAAAGTTTTTAAGAAGCGTTGCAAGTCTAGCAGATTGATTTACTACTAAAAGATAATAAGGGGTTCTGTAGTGAACCTGATCATAATATTAGAGTCTAAATGGGAATATTCCACAAAGTGACAGCTGGTGGGAATTATATACGACAGCAAGGGGAAGGAGAAGATGGGAAAAGGTAAGCAACTGTTTCTATGGTTGACTGGAGAGTGTTGGGCAGGGAGTGGGCCGTGTAGAGTTATGGAGCACTCTGGTGTGAGAAAAGTGTCCAAAGAAAGAAGTTTGGTGCAACCACCTAACCACATCTAAAGCATCTACTCATATCATTTCTGTAAGCATTTCATTGATCAGTATAGGTCTCATGGTCAAAATCAAAGCAATGGGGATATAGTCAGTCCATTATATTAGAAATTATATAACATCTATCTATAGATCTATCTGTATACACATACGTATGCGTACATGTATATAATTATATGCATATACATAAAAATACACATATACATGCAATGCATGTAATATATATACTGAATATATATATATATATATATATATATATATACTGAATACATATTCTGAGTGGAAAATTTGGTAAAGTTATCTTCATTCACTTATGGCATTAAATTTATCTTCTCCATTAATAGTTTGAATTTTTAATGAGATTATATACATTATCTATAAATATAAGTGTTGTGTAAAACATAATAGAATATGTATAGAATTTCAGTATCTTCCTTTGTACACAAACTATATAGATAGATAAATATGTATTTATTGGGTGTCTTTTTTTAACATTTATTCTTATCTCTTTTTAATTTTTCATTAATTCTACTAAAGGAATATTTCATCATGATGTCATGCAGGCTTAAGGTATATATATATAAAAAACCCACATCTATATATTGGGTTTCATTTATACCTAGTTTTATGTGTAATTATTTTTCTCTATCACTCCATATATACTTCACTTTTCATGGGTTTTAAAAAACAATAAAAATAACTTTACCATGTCAAATGTTTGCCTACAATCTAATTTTAAACTTTATTGTCATTATTAAAAAACAAAGCAAAATATTACATCACTGGTTATCATATCAGAATAAAAATATGCCACTGTTTTAGGCTACATTATAACAACCCAGGCCTTGATTTATTTATCTTCTTAATATGTATTTTTTAAATTTCCTCAAATTAGTTTCTGAACTTATTCTATCTTCCACCTTCTTATGAATTTCCTCTGCATATTAAAGTTCTTTTAATTAGTATATTCATCTTACTATTTTAAACTAAGGTAAGAGTCACATACTCAATGGCGGAAGAGAAAAAAGAACACGTTCTTAGCTATTATCAGTGGGGTTAATAGTATTAGCAGGGGGTTTTAGTGTCACCACGACTATGTCCATTGAGTTTCAAACAAGACCACATCAAAAATAGAAGTGGATGATTGAGTAGCTTACCTATTAAAGCACACTGGTTTATATCATCCATTGAATTGCACTAGTGCCGTTGCAAGATAATGAACTTACAAAAAGAAAACTGAATTCTATTCTGGCTTTGACAAGCTAGTAACTTATGGCTTTGAGCAAATCATTTAACCTGTGCTTCTCAGTGTTTTTCTTTTTTTCACCTCAAATGGATTCTTTATAAAGTCCATTCCTAACTCAGTGATAGCCTTTTGCTCTTTTGTCAACTGAAAATGAATTACGTTAAAATAGTGAATCTAGTGACAGTTATATGTAAGCATAACTGTCAGATTTTATTTTTTTGCATGTAAAGAAAGCAATAGAAAAAAATTAAGTCTAAGGAAAATAACAACTGAAATGAAATAAAAGAATGCATCTGTAATTTTAAGAATCGTAACAACTGCACTAATGGTAGCAGATTTCTTAAAATAATGTTTGAAGATTGAGTTGGAATGTCTTCCAAAAATCACATAGCAAAATTAGAACAAGTTAAAATTCCCTACCAGTGATGATAGTCAATAAGATATTTTTGGAGAAAAAAGAACAGAGGTATTGATTGAATGCTTTCGTCTCCCTAAATGTCATACATAAAGAACCTTATATTCAATGTGATGATGCCATCTTTGAGTGGTAATTAATTCATGAAGGTGGAGTCCTCATGATACTGTTGCTTTATAAAGGCATAAGGGAGCTTGTTTGATGTCTTTCTCAGGTAGGTGAGGACGTTACTAGGAAGCCAGTTTGCCAGAAACTGAATTAATAAGCACCTTTAGTTTCCCAACCTCCAGATCTGTAAGAAATCAATTTCTGTTGTTTCAATGTATGATATTGGCTCTCTCAGCCTAAACTGATTAAGAAAGACCATATGAAAGTCTCCTAAATTAAAGACATTTTTATATAAAAGCTGAACCTATCAATTACTTTTTTGAATCTGTTAAATTATAATAATAACTTCATAAAATCAAAGATTGTGAAGTTAGTCATATTTTGTAGAGTTACAATTGATACATGCCTTAAAATATACTCATCTTTATATTCTCATATATTAAGTGCACAGAAGACATCTGAAAATAATGAATTACTTAGTGTGTCTACTGAAAGACATCAAATCCTAAGCATTAAAAATTATCTATTTACCAACACATTCTGCACAGGACACTAACTCATACCCATGGATCAGGTAACAACTCTAAGGTCATTGTTAAGGTAGTAAAACTCATCTGAAGAACTGCTACATCAGTAGGTTGTTAGGCAGGCATTTGAATAAAAAATCAAAATACTTTGTGCACATAGCAATATATTAGTAATGTTCCAAAATAACTGCTGAACCAAGGACATTCCAGGGGTTCTTTAAAAAAAAGCTGAAAAGTGAAACTTTAAACATTTTATTTTAAGAAAAGAATACAGTCTGCAGTATGTCAAGAGTTAACACATATGATTTAGGAAGGAACTAAGTTCACCATAATGATGAAAAACTTGTGTTACATACCTGGAGAAGAGATTAGTTTAAGGGTTCTTCACTGAAACAGAACCAAAAGCATATGTATGAGTATATACGTGTGTGTGTGTGTATCAGTGTGTGTCTATATACACATATATATGTGTATCATTGTGTATTTATTTTTCATATGTATAAATACATATATATCTTCATATATAAGTATATATAAACTATCTATTCCTATATAGCAGTTCATTAAATTTAAGTTAAACATTTTAAATATACTACATAGTTTAGTTAATGAAGCACTTTATAAATTTACAAAGCTATTTCCTAAACAATGCTGAAAGACAGGTTTTTTGTCATCCAGTTTAGGAAAACTTAGCCTCAAATTGAAAAAGAATGTCAGAGATCAAAGGGCAAGAAAGAACTAGAAGGTCTTAAACTTACATGTTATGACTGACTCTAAGGCATTCCTTTTCCAATATCTTAACTTTCCAGACTTTGGGTAAGGCAAAGATTCATGCTGCATCTTCGGTGTTTTCTAGATTTACTTTGAATGAAATCCAATATCTTTGACCTCAATGTCATCTTCCTATAATGAGGATAATTCTTATACTTACACTGGATAATTATGAGTACTAATTTATTTAGGTTATATAAAATATTCAGATTCTCACTCTGTAATAAACAATTGTTAAGTAATGCTATGATGACATGGTTAACATTATTTAATAGCTAATATCTTTAGTATAATAATGTTATATGTTGAACAACTGACAAGGAATTTTTTTTAAGAATACCTATTTGCCCATTTTCATAGTTTAAATGTTCCTTGCCCCCACATATATTACCATTTATATATACTTTCATTGAAACCTGCCAAAGCAACATCACTGAATAGAGTTGGGAAGACATATGTGTAATCTATGTAATATGGTTCTAGCATATCACTGACTAGCATCACCATTTCTTTTAAAGCAAGAACATTTTGTTGGTGGTGGTGTAATAAAACACATTGTGATAAATTGCTTCATATGGCATTCCAATGTGGACAGGAACAAAAATAATAAAAGAGAATATGCAAAGTCTTTTTAGGACAACAAGGAAAGTCACAGAGAAGGAGGTTAGTGAGGTTCAGGAGTAGAACCAGTGCTAAGTCACTGCTTGGGAGACCAGGAATAAACCTGAAAGCAAAAATTTGCTTGCTAAATGATATTTATAGATAGTTTTGTCTTATGTTGAATCTGAATTTAATTTTGTGAATGATTTCATGTAAAATATTTGAACTCTTTGTAGTATACTCCTGTTTAATGTGATGATTTACAGCTCTGAATCTTTTGCTACATGTCTTTGGATAGCTGAAATAAAGCTTTGCTGAAACCCCTAAATGTGAGAGTAATATGTTGTAGACAATGGTGATTGTAAATTTTTTTGCTAGAAAAGTTTTGCTATCTAAAATTTATTGCTAGAAAGATTTTAAAACCGTATTTTTACAACTGTTCAAAAATTTATAATTGTTTCTTTCATTTTGGTCACTATTTACATGATTCGTTTTACAAACTTTATGGATGTAAACTTTTGTTATTTTGGTGGTTTATTGGTAGGATTCTAGAGATCTTTGAGTGTTCTAATGACTTTCTACAAATTTTCTCCTGGGATCCTACTATTGCTTTAGGCTGAATGTATTAATCAATAGTAAAGATTTGTGTCTGCATTTTTAAAACATTTAACAATTCATTCCATCTAACTAGAATATCTAATTTAATATACTTTATCTTATTAAAAAGGAAATATATTCAATTATTATTGTTATTATTCATATTCTTTGAATTATTAGTTTTTTTAACATAAAACAATGAATATCATTGATGTTCTTTTATTCCTTCCTTATTTATTTATCTTTAATGTCAATACATTTCATTTTTTTGGACAAAACAAAAATACAAACTGCTCCTAAAATTAAAAAATTAGTGAAAGCATTCTTCAAAGAATTTATGCATGCAGGGGACTTACACTTGTTGTTTAAAAACACATTTTAGAGAAAAATTTTGCTATAACATACTTTACAATATACAAAATGCTTTTTAAGTTATACAGATTTTACCTACCTACAGAAATGGTGTGAGTCAAAGGCCCAAGGAACTGCTTCTCAAAATTCGGATAATAAGACATCCTCCTCGGAACCTAAATTTCAGTTCCACAGGGCCGTTAGTCTGCTCAGGTCGCCATAGAAGAGTATCACAGACTGGGCAATCAAACAGCAGATAAATATTTGCTCAGAATTCTGAAAACTAGAAATCTGAGATCAAGATAGTGAATGGATAGGTTTCTAAGATCTCCCTCCTTGCCTTACTAAAGGTCCTCTTCTCATTGAGTCCACACATGGCCTTACATTATTCCAGTTAATTAAGTCTTAAGGTTTCCTGCAACCTTAATCACTTCCTCAAAAGCCTTAACTCCAAATACAGTCACTTAGTGGTTAGGCTTCAACCAATTAATTTTGTTGAAAGACTATTTACTTGGTTAAAGGGTCCCTCATCTATGTTTACAGATTTTTTTTTTTTAATTTGAAACCCTTTTATTTGTTTAGTTAGGAATAAAGTGATATTTATCAGTTATCAAATTAACATTTTTATACCTCATTAACTGATCTTTTTACTGAATTATTTTTGAATAACTAATGTGAGACCTGATTCCTGACTAAACCTGACTCATACTAACCCTACTACAATTCACCTTGGCTTAGCCAATATGATACTTGCTCCTATGTATGGCTGAGGGTCATCTGACAAAGGTATAATTATATTTGTCTCTTGAACATAAGATAATTACTATAAGATTGTATAACTTCCCTTAGGTAGCTATTGTCCCTTAAGCATGACTCCTGTGCATTCCAAGACAGGTACACAGATGAGACCAACACAAATTAGGAGAATAAGTTACTCCTATTGTAAATCAGAGAGTTGAGGGGCAGTCGTTAATTCACATCATTGTGACAAGTCTGATGACACATTTTTTTTTACATATTTTTGCCTAATATTTCTACATATTAATGTTTCCCATAGATAACTAGCATCATTTCAAACATACGGCAGAATTTAAATCAATGTCTCTGAAAGTCAGTAAACTAATCAGAACACCATTTATATTAATAACTATTCAATTCTGAGTTAAATATTATTATTATTATTATCATTATTATTATCATCATCATCATCATCATCATCATCATCATCATCATCCATGTTACTTGTCAAACATTCAGATTATTGAGTTCTCTCTATACTTTCAAAATCTATGAGTTTGGGCCCAGAAATTTGTATTATTTTTGCATTTCATAGTTGATTCCAAATCATCTTTATGTGATCCTTGTCAGTATTTTTTGACATTTGCATACCATTTTAGTCAATTTGATAATTTGTCTAGCATTCCATAACATTTAGTACTTAAAATCAATATGACATAATTCATGTTGAATATACACCTTGTTAGCACATTTTTCATGGGCAGGAGTTACGTTTTATTCATCATCTTTATATGTAGGAACTAGCCCCAGTGGGCTTTCAGTGAATGTTTTCTGAAAGACACAGATGGAGTAAAGTAAGTAAATGATAGGAAAGACACAGAAGATTTGGAGCTGGCCTTAGGACTAGAGTGAAGGGATGTCTTGACTTGAGAGAGACTTAAAAGTTTGCAGTTTGAAAACGATAAATCTTGTAAACTTGATAAATTTGTCTAAGACCACAGCTACCTGATTAGCATTGACAACCAAGCCTCTGACAGGTATGACATTAGTTTCTTCAGTCGACACTAAGGGAATTGGTACTAAATTACCCAGAGAGCAGATGGAAATTCACTCAGTGCTTTCAAAGATAGAATATAACTTAACATAAATGAACATGTTTTCAAGAAATATTTTGGTTAAAAGATGTTTCACATCTATTCTAAGAATTTTGGGTCATGACTCTACCTGAAATCCAAATTTAAGTTTAACATATATATATATATATATATATATATATATACATATATATAAAAACACATATATACACACATACATGTGTACTATATATACATGTCTGTATACATAATATGTGTGTATACATATACTGTATTTTTCAAGGTTGTATCCATTATTTTTATATATACATATATGTATAGTAATGTGTACATATATGAAAAAATAGAGCACAATCTTGAAAATTCCCTTAGCAGAAAAAAACAATTTTGCCATACAAACAAGGCTTAATATAGATTATTTTGCAAGATTAGCTTAAAATATTAATATATCATTCATGCTTCTGGAATTATATGCAATATTTAAATTGTTCTCTAATGTTGATATGAGACAACCGTTAACTAATTCTCTAATATTTGAGAAGTTTCTAATGTTATAACCAATTACTCTGAAAAATAAGCAGCCACTGTCTTCTTTCCACATAAGATGCTTTGTAACGATATACCCCTGAGCTTCATTCCAGGTTTTGAATTGAGTATTACTAGTTTGCAAACTGTTTTTTTCCAGTGCAAACGACAAATTTTTGCTGGTTACTACTCTACTTTGACTATTTCTTATCCTTTGACTATATATAATATAAATACATATATGGTATATATATTACTTGTACGCATATATATATTTTTTATAAACACAATAAAAGTATTACTTCATTTTTCATTGTATTCTCAACAGACTGTTAAATCTTTTTACACTCCTGTTCTTACACTCTTGGATTTATACCTGGATTAATGATATATCTTTCAACATTTACACAACATCTTACTGTGTTCTGTCATCATAAGGCAGCTGAGAAACATTATTCAATGTGTAAAGATGTTATTAAGTTACATCTCAGTTGTATGAAGGTGAAAAGGAGTAGTGGAAGCAGAGGTTTTGACCTAAGACTTTAGCATACAGCCTTTTTCCTTTTTGATAAATAAGTTTAAACCTAAAGAGATTAATTCAACCTATTCCACTGTGGCCTGAAACCTTGAAAGTGTACAGAAGATGCCAAAGGCTTCACAATCAGATAAAAACATGCTCTTGTTATTTTCTATAGTGGAGCAATAGAGTGGCAATGCTATTTGTAAGGAAATCCCTGACCTACTTGAATGCTTACCTTTTTATCCCACTGAGAGTATTATTCAGCACAGAGAAATGGATATGCAGAGGATATTACAGAGGCCAGCAGTTAGTTATTTGGTTTTAAAGCTTTATGTCTTGGAACAGAACTTGAAGTCTTAAAAAATTAGGGAAGCTTCATTAGAACTGTATAATTAATCACATAATAAAAATACTAAGACAGAGAAAACTGGAGCATTTACAACAGATACACACAGATATGCAAAGCACATGGGAGAATGAGAGGATGAATCTGTAGCCATGGTAGGAGTAAGGAATTTAATTGACTGGACTGACTTCATCCCATAGAGATTAGAGGAAAGGAAACTAAACCTATAAAGGGACGATCTTAGCTCAGGCTGCTGTAACAACTACAATAGATTGGATAGCTAATAAACAACAGAAATGTATTTTTTAAAGTTCTGGGGTCTACAGTCTGAGATTAGGGTTTTAGCATGGGCTGTGACAAACGCCCTCTTCAAGTTTGCAGACTTCTAATATCTTCCCCTGGTGAAGAGCAGAGGAAGGATAATCCCTTGCGTTCTTGTAATGGTACTATACCCATTCCTGAGGACTCCATCCTCCAGAGCACATCCAATTCGCATTATCTTCAGAAGGGCCAGTCTCCTAAAAACATCACATAGGGAATAAAGTTTCAATGGAAGGGGCCAAAAACAGTTACTTGACTTTTTCCCTTCTCTTAATCAAAAAAACCATCACCATTCCCTAATCCTTTATGATCCCTCTGATAAAAAATGGATCATTGCTTCCTTATCCCCTAGAAGAATGCAGCTTGGGAAAGCCTTAATCCACAAAATGAATAAATCCGTAGACTTGTTCTCCTCATTTAAAATTCCTGTCTTTACTTTAAGAAGACAAATAAATCATGTCACTTGAAGACCCCCTTCTTCTGTCCTTCACATCCCCTTTTAGACACCTTAGAACAAGACATGTATTTGATCTGTCTCAGTTTTCTCAAAATTTACCATTATGTAAATTCATATATGTTATGAAATTTGATCTTTTCTCCTACAAATCATGTGTAATGATAGTATGCTTGTTTGTCTAATCTGTATAGAAACTCTGAGGGATGGAAAAATTATTCTTTCAGCCTATACAACATAGAAGTTTTGTAGATAAACAACATTGTGCCATAACAGAGAAAAATAAATATTGGATGCTGATAAA
Organism: Solenodon paradoxus; assembly: GCA_004363575.1. Lineage (NCBI taxonomy): Eukaryota > Metazoa > Chordata > Mammalia > Eulipotyphla > Solenodontidae > Solenodon > Solenodon paradoxus. Next base: position 172,084 of record RJWH01000266.1, on the reverse strand, counting down.
GAATAAAAATGCATTACCTGATAATAAAAGACAGATTGTGGATTTTAAATCGAAGGAATAATTTTCTCTTGAAGATACATACAAAATAATCGGTTCTAAATTTAACCAAAACTACAATTTATCTATGTTATAATTTCAGCATCAACAATCAGCTATGACGATTTTTGTCTCTAATTTTCATCAAAGAGCACTTCATTCAGTTTTAGTTCTCATCAGCTTTAGACAATATCTTTTCTTCTTTTATTTTTTTTTCACTTTTTTTCTAAATTTGAGAGTTGTTTTGACTGATAGTGAAACTTACAATGCAATTTTCTTATCATAATACTGAAATGACAATTTTCTTTCCATATGTGTATAATTATGTTACAATTATACCAATGTATTTTCAAGCAAAATTTTATAACAGAAAACAACAAACCCATCCTAATTCCTGCTAAAAATACATATTTATAATCATACTTTTCCTGATTCAGGGTAATCCTTTCATTTAAACTCCTCTATTTTTGTGGTGATTATTAATTTTTCACCAGGTCACTAAACTCAGGCTGTGTCTACCTGTGAATGAGTTAATTGCTAATTTGATCTCTTCTAAAGGAAATGAAGCATTCACACCCAATCAATCTTTCGAAGTAAGCTTGGGATGAATGCCTTTTTTCAGAAATCAAAAGAGCATATCCTCCTCCAATATTTCTGATGAAGGATGTAAGACTCTATAATAGAATTGGGATGCTTGGTTAATTGCTATTGCTTGCATAAATATGTGCCCTCATATGTCTGCTTAGTAGGACAAAGTTATTTCAGTTAAGTTTGCAAATAATATTCAAGAATTTATGCATGTTTCTCAATAGAATTTGCATTAATTATAATTGTTTAGGTTCTGCTATAATGAATAATAATAATAATAACTAGTTTTTATTAAAGAAAAACTTACTACCTGCTGGATTGTTTAGGCATTTTAACCCAATATCATTTTATTAACTAATCAACATCACTTTCTCAATCAAGAATGTCATTTAATTTTTCCTTTTTCTTTGTTTTGTTTTTGTTTGTTACCTCTGGCCCTTGATCTCTAACCTGGGTCAACAGCTTCCATACTCTGTATATTAGTGAGCTATGGAAGGGGGCTGGAAAGCTAAGCTTTAAAGAGGTAATATAGTATAAAATCTCACTGTGGACAAGGTCACACAGGACAGTGCTAGAAATGACAAGGCAGTCTGCCCATATACAAAATATTGTCCTTGTAAAATTTAAATTATTTATTATATTATCTATTCCTACTTTAAAATTATAGTACTTGCTTTTCAATTCAATTATTTGAAAATGAATTTCACAAATCTCTTTAATATAATTTGAGGGGAGAATTTCTAAAAACCTTGTTTATTTCTTGCTTTTACAAATTATTGTATTTTTAGTGGTTTGGTTGCAAATAAAGGATATATCTAGAAGATTGTTCAATTATAAAAAATGTTTTTACTAAGTTTTCTGTCAATGCAAATTGTTCAAAGTTAGAACGTACATATAATCATAGACACTTATTGAGACTTAAAAAAGTGCCATACGTTTTCATTTAAATTTTATCTAACATATAAAATACGATGTTCGCATTGGAGAAAATGTTAACCTTAGCTCATTCTAACAGTATGTATCCAACCATATAGAACTTTGCCTTTCCCAGACATTTGCATTTTAAGCTATGTAGAGGCTTCTCTGAAAAGAAGAAAAGAAGAAGCACTGAACAAGATACAAGCTTTTTGCTTTATATTTCCAGAGTTTTTATAAAGCTACATTGCTTTTGATTAGATTTTGAAAGACATTTCTTGACAAAATTTAAGTTTGCCACTTAATATCTTTGTAAAATTCCTACATGCATATGTTTATTATAATCAATATATCTATAAGAACTTGTCCTAGGATATATACAAAACTTCAGGGGTAAAAATGTGTTCTTTGTACTCAAAGGGCATTTAGTATAAACAGAGACATCATTTGAATTATATACTGAAAGATAACATCCACAAACATTGATTTTAGAACATATAGCTTGATTTACTTTATACATAGTTATGTTTCTAACAATAAATATATAAATATATGTAACATATATAAAATCAAATGAACAAATTTGTCAACACATTTGTTCTACTGATTTTTGAAACTGATACATAAATAATTTACTATCAATATATTTTCTCCTATACTAATCCACTAATAAAATCCATAATAATTTAGCTGTGTATATGCTCAATTAGAATAAAACGTGCTTCCAAATTCATCTTGCATCTTGATAGGGAATGTGATTAAAATTTGTCAGCAGGTGGGCATTCAAGTCTTTGCTTTAACTTGTGGAAACTGTCTTTAAGAGGTAAGAGACATGCTCTTTTTCTGACTTTCATCTTCCTTTCTAATCAAATTCAGAATTACAATAGACTTTTGTTCTGCAGTTATAGGTAGAGTGAGTAAAAAGGTATTGTTCAATTTCAGGTACGTGAGAGTGAAAGGAGATATTTTTAGGACAATTAATCCTTTATAAAATCTCTAAAGTAGAATTGTCCTAAGAAAATCAGTATATGTTGTTATTATAAATTTGTGTTTATAGGAAGTATCCTGGTAGTTTGGACTGCAGGGGTATATATTTTTTAAAAAGCCTGCAAACCCGATACCACAATGTCCCATACAAGATCTAAGTGCCTTGTAGTCATCATTTATGTAAATACAGTATCATTTAATACTTTTAGACATAATCTAAAAAATTTAAATTTTCTTTTGCATACAAAGAAGTTGATGAGTAAAAATTCAATTGTACTTTATAGAATTGTCAAACTTCTTTTATTCTATCTTGTAAAAATATTTAGTTAATTTTTCACCCATGGATCAATAAAGATAAGCTGAAGTATGCTACAGAAACCAAACAATACTAATATCTCAGTGGATAAAGAACTATGACATCTTGGAGCTTGAATTCTAATGGGAGATACAGACAATTATATTTATATATATTCTAGCTAAATAATATTTTAGAATGTTATAAGGGCTTTGGAAAGAAAAAGCAGAACATGAAATCAACGATAAGTTGCACTGGGAGCATTGGGACACAGGTACACTTTATATAGATCGAAGGATTAGATATCTATAAGAAGTGACATATCTGAAAAGACAAATTTGACATAAGCATTAATGTTTTGAATATTAGGGAAAAGAGAGTTTGGACAATATATAGAAGCTAAGGCAAAATTAAGTCACATTAAATGAGCAAGGAAGGCAGTGTGACCCGAAGGGTTAATAGTTTAATGAGGTATACCATGATGTAGCTCCTTTACCTTTGTAAGGATTGACATTTTTGAAGGTGTAATGGGAGTTCATTGGTAAGTTTTGAGTGAGGAGGGTCATCATCTGATTTATCTTTTAAAATAATCACCCTGGCTTCAGTCTTAAAATTAGATTCTATGCAGTTAAGAAAAGTAATTGTGGAAATAGATTGTTTAATAGAAAGTAGTAGAAATATGAGATCTAAAAGACTCTATAAAGAGTAGAATCTTCCTTGACAATTTTACATGAAAGAATAGTAAGAGTTGATTATAATATCATACTCTATATTTTTTAAATAGAGTACCTTAAAGTTGACTTACCATTCACTTAGATAAGAAAAATCATGAATAAACAGTTTGGGGACTGAGTGGAGGTGAGAAAGAAGAAATCTGGCATTTTTATGAATGTGTTAGGTTTCACAAGTCAGTCAAATATGTAGAGGTGAGTGTGTGTGTGTGTGTTAATTAAACCGTTGGATATACTAGTCAAAATCTGAGGAGATAAGGTCGACTGAAGATATATAGTCCCTGCAATGTAAAGAGGTGATATTTAAAATACTGAGACTGGATTAGATCATGAAAGAGTTGCTATAGATAAAAAGGACAAGGTAAAGCAGCTAGTAGTCCTAGAAAAACACAATATCAAAATGTAGCAGATAAAAGGGAAAATTGAAAAGGAAACTGTTAAGTGACCACAGAAGTAGGAGGAAAACCATTGATATATAGCTTTCAAGATGTGAAGTGAAGAAAGTTCTGTCAAAGAGGAGTGCCCAACAGCAAAATCTGAGGACACAGTCCCCAAAAACTGTCTTCACTCTAACATCACTTACATGTTCAGAGGACTCCTCAAACTACTCTCAGGTCTAAAAATTTATTAGAAGAATCCACAGAACTCATCAAAAGCTGGTAGACTCATGGTCATGGTTTATTAAGTGGAAAACATAAATTAAAATCAGTAAAAAGAGGAGTGTCACTAGGCAGTCTGGGGGGGGTCCAGGCATGATATTTCCATTGTCCTCATGACAGATTAGTGCTAATGTGTGACAATACATGTAGACTATTTCCAAACAGAGGTGTTGACCAAGATTCAATATCCAATATTTTTTATTAGGACTTGATTGTTAGAAATGATTGATTGATTTTCCATATCATTGAACTCAGTTTCTTGCTTCCCATTCCCTGGAGATTGAATTGATATCATGGGCCTAAATGAGAACACCTTGTTAGTACAAATTATCAGAAATGATACTAGAGGCTAGTGATGAACAAAACAAAGATATGCTTATCACTCAAAAAGATAAAGAGTTGAAATATCAACTCCCAGGAATAGAGACAAAGATCAGACACTTCTGGGTGAGGTCAAATTGTTTCCTACATGTGGGGTATAAATAGTGGTATCCCAATTTCTCATCAAAAGTTCCATAACAATGCAGGAGAAACAGCATTTCTGACATATTAATGGTCATTCTCCTCTATAGAATGTAAGGCAGCCACCCCCAAATTGTTCAGATAAACCATTTTCAAAATGTCTAACTATACCTTTTTCTAATATATGTAATCTTGATACATGGAGGGAAAGGTTAATTGAGATTCATACCTGTTACCAAGATACTTAAGTATGGAATCATTGATATAAACAATTTTTTTATCAGAAAAAAACTCAGGAGGAAAATATTCTAGTGGCAAGACTTTTTTCGTGTATACTTATCCCCTCATATAAGGAGCACTTCCTCTATCATTGATACCACAGACTCCATTTGTTATTACTCAACACAGAATATGTCTTTACTGTCTCATTTACCTTAGAATTTGAGCCATGCAAATTCTTCACACATAGTTATTAAGTTTGTCCATGTCTCCTGTTAATCATGTCAGACATTCATTTGTTTGTTTTTCCAGCCAATGAAGAACCTCAGAGGGAGAATTTTCCTTACACCCTGACAGGAATAAAAACTGTCTATATATAAGGATGAGAAGAAAATTTCTGAAACAAATACTTTTAGTGTATAAGATTGGTTGGAAATTAAACAGAAAGCCTAAATATGAGTAAAGTTATAGTGATTCACCCAAGGTAAGGTGAAATGCAGTAAACTGGTTACAGATACTGAAAGATGGATTTGTAAAGGTCTGTAAAAGTTTCGTTCTGGTTACTATAATACTACTTCATTTTCACTTCAGTATAAAGCATATTTATCAGACTAGAATGAGAGTATAAGAGGAGACATTGAATATTTGAAAGGAGTGACTTTCAGGAGCAACTCCCAAAAATATATGGTAATTGAATGATTCAAAATAATTAAAATTACTAAAAATATTATATATAATGATTTATATTCATTTGAACTTAATCATCACATTTATTATTTAAAACTTTCTATTTATTATGGTTTTTAGGTACTTCTACAACTAATATCAGATGCATGATATGGTTATGGAGTAGATAGAAGGTATAATCTACTAGGCATGTGGTTTGAAAGAGGACAGTGCTTCAATATTTGCCCCAATCTTTCTCTCCACTCTCAATTTATCATTTATATTTTCAACTCTGACTTTCCATGCAGGGTGGCTGCCCCTATAGGTGACATCATGAGAGCACCCTTTTATCTGACTTCAAATGGAGGTTCAACCAACAGAAAATTCTGATAGAGGATTGGAGAGTATGAGGAAAAGTATTAAGCATATTTCTTTCAGTGTCCTCTGCTATATGGAAGTTTTTTCCCTGAAAATATTAGCATCTCTGTCAGTATTCTAGTTCTCAGTGGAACAAACATGCTATTTTCTAGTATTGCTTCAACGTTAGGTCTAGTAATATTTCTTCCCTCTGACTGCCTCAATATCCTTAGCTAGTTCTATCTGAAATCAGTTAAAACATGCTTTCAATCTCAGGACAAAGATTAATCACAATCTTCAGTTATGCTTTCCAGGAATCTAAAGAGAATCAGGGGGATACTATGCATGCTCACTAGTTCAAATATGTGTGGAAAAGTAACCCAATGGAAATACAAAATTTAAATCCCAAGCAAACTAAAGGTTGCTCCCTACTCTCTCCAAATTGCAACCCAGAAAGGAAGATGACTTGCCTGAGTAGGTGTATAGCTTATTACAACTTTCCTTTCTATTCTTACCCTATCATTATTTCAGACCCCCTAATACATCTCCATATACTGACTTTTATAATCTCAAGGTCAATTTCATTCAAGGGTACTGGGTTAATTTATGCTCTGGTCTCTTTGTTGGCTGGCCCACAGTAAAAGCTTTTCCCTTTTACAAAAGCCAGTGTCTCAGGGTCTGGCCTGCTGTGTGACTGGGCTTTGGAACTTATGTGAGGTAACCCATACATATTCCTAATCTCTCTCTATATATATTCCCTCCAGGAAGAATCTTCAATCACGTGAGTTGGGGTCTGCTTCTGTCAGTATTCTTATCCTTTACATGAGTATGACAAAGCAAGGATCTTTAGGATAGTTTCAAAAAAAGGACTATAATAATTGACCATGGAATATGTTAATGGGTATTTTTATACTGTTATCATGATTGTAATTTTTAATTCTGAAGGGAATTTTTGAGTCAAGATGGTACTACTCTATCATTTATACATGAGTAATTAAGACCCATATTATTTGATTTGCTTCTTTGTTTTTTCATGCTATTGATTTTGTGATTTGACAAAGTTCTCAGACAAAAGTAAATGACAGAAATCGGCCTAGAATTAGATTTTCTGATTCTTAGTTCAAGGTGTATGTTTATGTGTTTCTGTTTAAGGATACCCTGGTTCCTCATATATTACATTAGTTATAATTGTAGAATAATCCAATATTCATGACAAGTAACTGTCAGGTAATAAAGAAAAGTTCAGGGTTAATTCACTTTATTTTTGGCCCTTTTAAAATAGTAAAGTCACTCTCAATATTTTTGCTTTTAGCCTTGTGTAAATGGGTCAAAACTAGTCTCACAGTTGCTAAATTGATACTTCAATCTTAGAGATAAAAGAATTAAAGGCTTATATAAAGTCATAAGTTCATAAATTACTTTTGACATATGAACAAACTACTTAAGAAACTTCTTGAAAAATTCAATCACCATTTCATCTAAAATACCTTTGCCAAGTGCTAAAAACTTAAGAAAAAAAAAAAACTTCTGTGATACTTGCTACAATAAAAACATACATTTTAAACAGAGCTACCATAGTTAAATAAGCAAGTTTTTTGTTGTGTATGTGTGTGTGCTTTGTTTATGTTTTTTTGTTTTTTTGCTTTCACTTAAAAACCTTTGTTACTGAATTAACTTTAGACCTTATTTTTCAATTGAAGCTTTACTTTAATTTTTTTTCAAGATCCAGATAACCTATTGAATTGCCAGAGATTTTATGTAGAGTATGCTAGTTCATCTCTGATAAAAGAGAATATTTGAACAAACAACAGAAATAAATATTGACTGATGGAGTGTAAGTACCAACTACTTCTCAGTGATCACATTGCATCCTACTGAAATAAAAATGATTGTATAAGTTTGTTCATATATTGCCTTATTATTGCTATCCATTGCTGCAGAATTATGCAAAGGACTGAAATGATGCACATCAATGTAACACCATATGTACATGAATATCTTAAAAATAGGAGAAATGAAAGTATAGAAAGTTGTTTTATTTATGATGGGAGACTGGAATATTACTTCTTGCTCAAAGGCACACTATAGATTGGAATTTTTGTGTTTTATTAAAAACATCTATGAAATGACATCTTAATAAAAGAAGTAGAGTAACTTGGGTGTTTTTAAGGGCATTCTAATTTTCTGACCAACACCAAACACTCTCAAGATGGGTCTTTCCCTGGGAATGTTCTTGAATGTCCATGAACTTCTTGAAAGGTTGGACTTCAATCTTCCAGGAACTATGTTGTTGTCTTCTAGAATAACTATCTTTAGAATAGTTTGATTTTTTTTAAATATATTGTTATGGCCTAAATAGTGTTCCATCAAAATCCATATGTTGATATCCTAACTCCCAATACCTCAAAATGTGATTATATTTGGAGATAAAGTCTTTTAAGATTTTAAGTGAGGTCATTAGGGTGGTGTTCTAATATAAGTAGGACTGATACACTTAGATGGCAGTAGTGATGTGTGTGCAGGGAGAAAGGCCATATGAGGATATAAGAGGAAGTCCTCTGAAGTCAAGGAGAAAAATTTCAAAGAAACCGAGCCTGCTGATATTTTATCCTCAGACTTTTGAGTCTCCAAAATTGTTAGAAAAATAATTTTTGTTTTTTTAAGATATTCAGTCTGTGACATTTTTATGATAGTCATAGCAAACTAGTACATATATAGCTACAAAAAATTATATATATGCGTATATTCATACATACACACATAAACAAACATGAGCACAAACATATATCAATGTGTGAATATATGTGTATATATGTATATGTAGATATATTTATATAACATATATATGAAATAGACCAAATCCTATATCCTGTGTGCAAGCCAAGTGGATTAAAGTGAAAATATATCTCAACTCTACTTACTTTCTGATGCTCTTTAACTTACAAGATGCTCAGTAATAAATCTTGGTTTTAATGCACACTTGCAGAGAATACTGCTCAAAACTTGTTAAAACATTAATACATGCACAATGAAGATAAAGTAAGACAAAGGTCAAGCAGAAGCCTCATTATGATATTTAATGACACACCTCCTGACAGGTAATTAACACTATAATGAAACATGCAATGTATGTGGAATCATGCAGCGGAAATACACTGACAAGAAGGAAAACCTGCCCTCTACATGGGAAACATGGGGCACCCCTTCTCCTTCTCCTTGAGATTGCCCATGAAAGTGTCAACACCTTATTGTTCAATGGGAAGGACTTTAGAGCACAAGTTCTCTATACCTCTTTGGCTAAAGAATTTATCTCTTTTTTTTTAATTTCTTATTGTACTCCTTGATCATTGTCAGCCTTAGTGAAAAGGTATATATTCTGATGAACATTTTTCTCTCTAAAAGGAATTCACATAGGCAACAAGGAAATAAGCAGAAAATAGGCACTTAGTGATATAGGCTGAAGGAATAGAGGGGACTAATACAGAACATCTCAAGTTTCTCAGAATTGGTCTGTGTAGATGTCCCTGTCTGACATAAAGAGCCAAGGACAGTGGAGGACAGTCCCTGAGTCCAAATCTCCTAACAATTTAGATCTTCCCTTAATGGAAAATGTAATGGAAGTATTAGATGACTCTACTACTCCCTGGGCCTCCATTTTCTCCAAATCAAGAAGTGATCTGTTGTCCTGTTCTCTGGGAGAATGCAGAAAGGGGAATCATCTCTTATTTGAGTGGTCTTGAAATCAGTTTTAGAGACTGAACTCCAGCCTAAGCCATCGAAGAAGGAAGAATAGAGACATTGAGACAAAGGCAGAGACTGGGGTGGCCTTCAGCTCATTCTGGGACCTGGTTGCTGTGACATTTGGTTAATACCAAAAACAAACTGGGTGACCCACTAATATTGAGGAATCTTTCTTGTTCCTTCACCGGCCTCCAGCAATTTTGAAACAGGGTCCCATTTATGCCCCATGTCCTGTGTCATGGCTAGATGGATGCTGTTTGATTCATGAGTTCTTTAAAAAAGCTAATTTATTCTTTAAAACTAACTTTATAGGGGTTTTGTTATTTAATAATATGTAAATATGCTTAAAGGTAAGAGCAAAAACTAGAGCTTTTAGTTTCTTGCTTTTTCATCCCAAACATGTAATTGTATCTTGAAAGGATTCCAGTATAAATTCTTCCAGGTGTGAAAATTAAGAAAATATAATATTAAAAAGCTTCTTATGAAAATACCATTTTACAATAAAAGACTCCTTTTCTAATTATTTTTGTGTATTTTTTTGTTTATTGCTGTCTCATACAGCTACTGGTATCTGCCATATACCCAGTCTCTTTATAAGAAGGAGTTAAGGGGAAGATGGTTGTTGAGAGTTTTGGACAGACAAAAGGTCAGATAATTCATCAAAAAAACAACAACAACAACAAAAAAAAAAACGCCTGTTAAAATCAGAAATGTGTCCTAAACTGACTACTCCATCAGGACAGAAATTCTTGGTATAGGGACCTATTGAATTTTTTGCTTAGGTCAAACTCTTACTTTGAATTTGTCCTCTGAGGTAGTTTACTTTACATCTTAAAAGAGGCTTTCTTCTATTCTTCATTTGTGATAAAATCTCCCTACCTTTGTATATGTGTTTATTTAGTTTAAAGCTAAATCTTAGAGGCCATTTTGCATAAATTTCAGTTCCACTTCCCTGTTGAGACTTTTCCAGATGTTAAGTCACCTGTCCTGGGACTGACCATTTAAGTATGAGACCTCATATACATTGAGGTTTGTAGAATTTTACCTACTTGCAATCTAGCAAGCTAGTCTGCAAAATATACAAAACCCTAGGCCAGAGGCTAAGGATGGTTTTTTTCAAACAAAAGAAACAATAACCACAATATCAATACTTTTTTGCTGTGGCTTCTCAAGCAATTTCCAAATTTGGGAGAAACACAGTCAGTCTAGGAGACAACTGTCTAAGTCATGGATTTGTTACAGGAGACGAATCCTGGTTTAGGGGAATGGAATATTTCATAATGTTCAATAAACATGCCTGTCCTTTCTTCTGCAGTGAGTCACTATGTCTTTCAAAGCTGTGCAATACAAACATTCATGAAAAGACAGTTCAGATGAAGGGTGTTTGAAACCATTCTCACAAAATTTGCAGAAATGAAGATCTACTGCTAAATATATTCCCATATAAGAGATAACCTCTTCTAATTAGACATCCTAAAGTAGTTGTTGAGAAGCAAGAATCAATGGAGTGGAAAACACCTTCAATTTCAAAGCGTAAGAAAATTAAATATATGTTTTTCCACGTTAATGAGAAATTGTTTAATCTTTAAGGAAAATATTGCTTCAGAAAAGGAAAGGGAACTCAGAAAATTACAAACATTTAAAGACAATCTATTTTCCATGTATGTTATTCTTACCTCACAAATATTTATAATCCTATAATTGAATAATTGCATATATGACTTTACAATTCAATGAAATGACAAGCTAAATAAAATCATCTAAACAGCTAGCTCTAATAAGATATAAGATACATCCCTAAAAAATGTTGTCATAGACCTTTACCAAAATATCTAGAGCAGACCGTTTCCTATGCATGCCATGCCGCCTTGGTTTATATAGTTAAAGAAGACCCACATCTGTTAGCCTTAGCACAGATACTTAGAAATGGAGTCATCTCCAGAGACAAACTTTTTAATCAGAAGGCAGGAGGAAAGTCTAGATACAAGGCTTTGTCACATGAATGCATCACCTCATCTGAGACTCTCTCTCCTTTATATCTCAGATCCTCTTTCCTATATTTCAGCACAGAATATGTCTCTGATTTATCCCATTTGTGTCAGAATTTATAGCCATATAAATTTTCCATGCATGTGTCATTAAATTTGTTCTTTTCTCTTACTAATCCTGTTTGCTGTCAATTTTCTTGTTTTTCTAGCACATGAAGAATTTCAGAGGGATGAGGGAATTTTTCTCATGCATTGGAAAAACATTATATGATAGAATCTAACATTCATTTACTGTATAAGTGTAATTACAAATAATTAAGACCTTGTTCAAAGCGAATCACTGAGTTTAAGGATTGAGTGAGCACTGCATAGAGAAGGTGCCCTCTGCCCTTCCACCTACCATCCACCACTGTCTTCTGCAGTGGGGAGTACCTTAGGAGCAATTCCCAACCTCTAGCCATAAAGCCAATGTATCTTGACCATTGATGAACACCATGACAAAGACAGAGAAGTTTTTCAACTAGAATCTGACCACGCAGAAGTATTTCATTTACAACTTGAATATCTGAGAGGTTCTGGTAAATACTACCAAGAACTGGGGGATCTTACTCTTTCACCTAAGCGTTCATGAATTCCTGAATGTACTTCTGTAGTAGGCTATGCTTCAGTCTCTAAACTATAAAATTCCAAGCCATGGAGATTGGATTTCTAGCCTATGACTTATGATTTTTCCAAATCCAGAGACTGTGTTATAATGTTCATCAAGTATCACTGGTCTGGAGTCCTATAAAAGGTACTTTGAAGAATATATTTGAAAAATATATAAACCTATGTGATTTAGAAGAACAGAATAGCCTCAAAGTCTTCCTGATGGAGTACTTTATGAAAAAAGGGTTAAGCTTATGTTTGATGTCAATTTCCTGTTCTCTTACTTCCAGCATGCAGTGGTATGGATGATCCTAAATTTGATTACCCATTGAACATTCTTTTGTCTTTATAAAAATTAACAGAATAATTGGATTAAGCTTCAAAGAGCATTAGATAAAATGTATTTCAAAGGATGGAAAAGTAGCAATAGCAACATTTTCTCCCAATGGAGCTATAACTTAAAACATTGTCCAAATTTTGGGAGAAAACTAGCCATCAGTTACCTACCAAATTCAAGTCTATTTTTATTTTAATAGGACTTCTTAGGAAGTAACAATTGACAGCAACATTGATGTATCACTCAATTTACAAAACCAAGATTATGGTATTAAGTTTTTATGACCAGTTTTATTCAGTCACAGCAATTATATAGTAAGAGTTATGATATCTCCACAGGGTCAATGTTTCCACCTTTGCATTTTGTATCAGCTGGACCTGCCATTCCAGAACTAAGAGATGACCTTGGAGAAAATGAGGGTGCTACATGACACTGAATGTCATCATGATCACAGTGTTCACCATTCTCCAAAGTAACTGTGTATGCCTTTGTTGTCTTCTGAATCAATAAACAATCATCACATATGATCACAAACACAAGATTCTAAATAGGTATAATGTAGAATTTGTCCTATTTTTATGTGGTTTGCTTATTTAGTATCTAAGGCTTAATTTATAAACTATGTAAATATTTTATATATTTAACACGGATTAACTCATTTTCATTATGACAATGTGATAAAATTGTATCTAACTAACATTAAGAGACTGTATAACTGTAAGAAATGTGATGATAAGTGAAGAATTCTGTATGTGAGGAGAAAAAAAGAAACAAAAGTGGATTTGAAAGTAAAAATAAAAAAAAAATGCCTTTATTTTTAAAATGATAAAACCATAATTATTTGTACTATTTTAATCAATATACCTCTATTACATGGCTTATTTGATGAAAAACTTTTTTCATTGACAATTTTTTTGACTAATGGCTCAATTTATGATGCAAAATTACTTGAGTGAAAAGGATAACTCTGCTCACAGGATGACTAGACATATGTCTTCCCTATGCAGGATTCACTAATGATTGTACAATTTTCTGTTATTGATCCACAATAAATAGATAAAACAGCTCTTTCACTAGTAAAATGGTTTATTTGGAAATTACAATTCAGGCACTGTAGAAGGTGGACCATTGGCAATTCATACAAAGGAAGGGAGACTGCTTTTGTGGAAGAGGAGTTGGGTGGGGCTGGTCTAAAGGAAAGTCCTCTGGAGCAGTACAAGAGTTCAGAGTGGTAGAGGCTTCTTATACATAGGGACACAATGCTTCTTGTTGATGGACATGTTGTCAGGCAGGTTAAATCATGCTGGGTTTGGACACTAGCTATACAGTCTTTTTTTTTAAATCTCCAAGAAGAAAGATAGCATTGCACTATTCAGGAAAGAGAGCAATGCTAGATGCTAATTGTACACAGAAAAGGGGAAAGATAGAAGGTAACAGGTAACCAGAAAACATTCCTTGAGAAATGAGTAGATTATTTTTATGACTATATACCTATCTAAACACATCATCTGTACTATGATCTAATATGGTGTTCAAGAGAGAGGGTTTTCCATGAATTCTTTGCCATTTAAATAGAATCTATAATTCTGGATATATATTTTTAGATATTTTTCAATCTGTTCAAAGAGAGATTACTTCCTAAATGCTATTTTTACAGGTAATTCAGAAGAAAGAAAAAGAAAAGCATTTCAAAGGGAGTCCAGTCATATTTAAACTAGAATTGTAATTTGTTTATTTACTTATTTATTAGAAGAGATAGGAAGAAGCAGCATTCTATTTTATTTTTATTTAGTTTTGCACACTGGTTGTTTCCCCCCAGACCTAGAACTCAAACTCAGGACTCTGTGACCTTTGCTCTTTCAGAACTCTTACTCCACTAGGACAAACATGAACTTGAGTTTTAATGCCCATATACCACCAAATAAACAATGCATTCTTTGTAATTCTTTAGGATAATATGTGTAAGTGCTATTCATGTTTGTATATATTGCACTTGAGATAATATGGGGTATCAAAGTAAGAATATAACAAAGTCTTTGATTTGTTTCGTGTTTTGTTTTTAATAAATAAAGATATTATAGTCAACTTACTGCTGGCTAAATGAAAACTAAGTCATCATCTACATTAAGTGTTCTATGTGTTTTCTTTTGTTTTTCTCAATCTTGTTTGCAAATATGTTATGCATTGAATAATTTAGACATCATGTTTTTTTAAGAATATATAATTTGACAAAAGAAGTAAAGCCTAATATCTAATCTTTCCAAATGAGGTACTGTTGCATTGATTCAATTAAAACAAAGACATTATCGTGTGACAGAAAATAAAGTAAGTAATAACATAATGAAATGAGATTTGTATCAATACTAAAATATGCAAATACAAAATTTGAGCAATTAAATCACTGACAATAATTGTATTAAATTGATTTTTAAGTTTTGAAAAAAAATGTTAACATGAAATACAATTTTTTCTTCAGGACAGATACATTAAATACTTCACACTGTTTATGTGTGCATCCTAAACAGAATCATACTGCAATTACTTCATTTTGGTCAGTGCTTTTCCTGAAAGAAGCAGAGGGGCAGGGTACTTATTGCATAGAGTTTCAGCTATGTGTATTCCCATAAATGAACACAAAAAATTCTAGATTTCTCAATGTAACCATCTTATAAAACAACAAAATACTTATTTTAATGGAGGATTTCTACTTAACCCCTTATTAAAATATAAATGTACTAGGCAATATGCTTTGAGGTTTAAAAAAATTGAATGAACAGCATGTAAATACTGAATGCATTAATTATACGCTAGATCATGAATTATGAAAAACACTGTTATGTAATAAAATATACATCTGATTATATAATATATTTTGAAATATATATATAACCATACAAATATGAATTATAGATATACTTCCTTTTTTGTTAGTGCTGAATACTATTCACATACGATTTCACTTCTATGTGATCAACCTATATAAAATGTTGGCAACAAGATTATAGGCAATAAAGTGTATTAATTCTGTTTTAGCAATTGAAGATTTTAAACCAAAGAGCTTATAGCATTAAAACAATTTACAGAAAAGGAGACACAGACACTAGAATAATAGAATCTATGAAGTACATGATGATCTATTAACCCTTTTGTTAATCACAATAATTTGTTGCAAGTCACCAAAGCATTACAACCATATTGAGTGAAAATGAGGCTTTATGCAAAGAAAATGGCATTAAAGTCTAATAGAAGCAGAAGAACACCCTAGAAACCTTAGGAAAAAAAGATATTTGGACTAGAAAGTCAAAATAAGTTAATATCAAGATATTCTGTCTGTATCTCAACTTCAGTCAATGCAAAAATTTCAAGTCTGTTTAAATGATCTACTCTTGAACAGTATCAGTTATAGTAATTTAGTAAACAATAGATGGGACTATTCCATTGGGTGATTCAAGTTTTGTATATGTGTTTTTTTCCTATTTTGTGTCTACTAATCTTGCTGCTAATAGATTGAAAGATTCCAGATTTACTTTTGTCTATATAGATAAATAGTAATAAAACATAAACAGTTTAGTTTTCTATACAAAAATGAGAATTAAGGGTGTTCATAGGCAGAGTAAATAAAATGTTTTGATAAATAAGAACAAAATTTAGTAGCCAAGAGAAGAATCAAGATAGCTTGATCCCTCGTGATTTAGCTAATTACCTTTTAGAAGACATTTTGTAACATTGTTATAATTTCAAGGGTCATAAAAAAGTGACATTTATTAGATAAGTCCCTTAATTATGCTGTTGAAATTGACTCATAAAATTAAAAAGGTTTGACCCTGATCATCCAGCTAGTTACTAAGAGCAACATTAACATGGGATGCATTTGCTTGGTTTTCAAAGTAGGCTACATATATATACATATATATGTATATATACATATATATATACATAAAGAGAGTTATATATCAAATATATATGTGTATATGTATGTGTGTATATACATATATACATACATATATATGTGTATATATATATATGTGTATATATATATGTGTATATATATATATGTGTATATATATCAAAGCTTCGCTTTCTATCCCAGTGCAAGACCCAACTCCTCCCTGTTGGAATCTGTAGTGTACAGTATGTGTGAGAACCCTCTTCTTGCATTCTAACTTCACTTAAGGCAGGCTTCTGTAGACTGATTTTCAAACATCCATTTTATCTGTCTATAGTCATTTTATAATTGAATAAAATAAGCAAATATTTCTCTCTATTCTTATATTTATTATTTCTCTGTTTGGTCATATGATAGCATTTCATTTCTTATTATCTATCAAAGTGACAGAATAAATAAAGAGATAGACATATAGACAATAGAGAGAAGGACAATTAGATAAAAGATTAGCATAAACTAATGCCATACATTTGGAAGGGGTTGAAAATAGTAAGCATATTGAAATGTTTTTCAAAGATATAAGCAATGTGTAGGTACCCTTTAAGTATAAATAGACATATATGCATATACGAACATATATGTATCTATATATATTGCATATATGGATATGTATATATCGCCATATTTTTCTCCATATATTTGTTTATGTATACATATATAAACATATATTTATATATGCAAAAACATATACCTCCTCATACATCTGTCATAACATATAAAATAAAAGAAAAAATAGTGACAATACCTAACATAGTAAATGGTGGAAAAACCTGAAATTTTTCGGGTACTGAGGAAAATGGACCGATAGTCTTAAAAACAGTTGAACAGTTTCTTTTAGAAGCAACAAACTCACATAACATGCAACTTACCATGCACCCCAGAAAATGTACTCTCGTCCACTTAACTCAAAAAATTTACTTTTATGTTCAAGCAAAATCTTACATACAAAAATTCATAGTACCTTTACATGTGGTAACTAAAAATTGAAAACTTCTTTTCAAAAGGTCAATATTTAGATAACTTTGGTATATCCATATCATGGAATGCTATTAAGCAATAAAAAATACTAAATTGATATATATGAAAATCTCTAATTATTCTGAATAAAAAACAGTCAAATGATTATATTACTATAATCTTGAAATGACCAAATAGAACAGAAATAGAGAAAAGAATAGCAGTTGCCAGATATTAAGATCTTTTCTTGGTTTATACTTTTAGATATATAGCTAGAACATCAGATCTCTTGTGATTTTTTAGCTCATGGTATACATTTATTTGATAATCATTATCCTTGAGTAGGAGAGGGACTTGCAACTTGTGTTGCCCAATGGAATATGTCCAACATGATGGGATATTACTCCCCTGATTATGTCATATTATATGGCAGATGTGAATAAATTGTCTATGTAATTAGGCCTCTAATCAGTTAACTTTAATCAAAACCGAGACTATCCTGAGTAGGTCCAACCTAATCAGATAAGCTATTAAAAAGAAGATTTACCAGTCAAAAGCACTCTTCTTTGCTGGTTTTGAAGAAGCAGATATAATTATTTCTTGAACTGTCAGAAAATAAATTATGCCAATAGCTATGCTGTGAACTAGGAAGAAGGCTTGGTCGAGGAATACAAATTAGATAAAACATAGGTTTATGATAATCTGAACAGAGGACAAGTCAAGTTTCGCCCAAACTTCAGAACTTTTCCAACAGTGATATAGTAAGCATATACTCTTTTAAATTGTTAAAATAAAATTACCATTATTTACAATACAGCAATAGAACCATAATACACTAGATAGAGATAAAGGTATTGCTCACCGTTGTTTACATTACACTGACTTTTTCCTCAACCTGAATTTATCTTTTTGGTATACTGGTATTTGGTCAGAGCATTTTTATGTTATTTCCGCAGGTAATTTAAATTAGATGTATGCTTTTTCAATTTCTTGAATTTCCTCAAATCTCTTTCACCCTATCACGTGATAGATTTCTTGAGGTACTACACAATGGATTCTTGAGGGCAGACTCATTTCTTTAAGATAATTGACTGTGCTTATCCAGTGCCCTCTCATGTTGCAGAAAATTCACTCAAACTGCAATTCAACAGGTACTAATTGATTATTACTATTTCCAAGAAAAATGTCTACTTAATTCTTTATTTTAATGATGCCTTTCTTCTCTGTTAGCTGAATCCCTCTACTGGAGTTTCTGTTGTTTTTGCTTCAATGCCACTAACTATTGGCATTGAGCACGCAACCTATTTTCAAGATTTTAGTCTGTTGATTCATAAAATAAATACAATTCACTTATTACATTTAGTTTGGGTAAAAGATAAAATGAAACCATGTCTATTGAAAGAGTGTATTTCCTTTTCTATGGATTATGCTTACCACATGTTTTCTTCTCTTCATCTTCATTTACATGAACATTCTCTTAACCTTGATTATTGCATTTGCTTTCTCTGCACAAGCATATACACGTTTAATATTAGCAATAAAAATATAAAATAAAATAAAAGTGTAATCCTCTATATTGAAGTTAAGAAGTCTAAGATGTTTAGGAATTTTCTCCATTTTCAGTATACCTAGTTATAGGACAATTCCTTTAAGTAATAAGAAATTGAATGATCTGTCATGACCTCTGGATGCAAGTTTGCTAATGACAATTAGACATTATATAAACTCAATTTATTAAAAAAATATTTGATGGAAAAAATTGAAATAGGCCTATAGTGCATATAGGCAACATGAAAGTGTCCTACATGTATCTAAAACATAGATCACATCTCGTCTTTGAAAACAGGTAATGTGCCTTTAAATATATTAATACTAGTTGACATGGGAATTGAAAAGTTCATGTAATACAATGACAAGATGAGAGCTGTTATATTCTTCCTAACAAGCTTAGAGGAAATTAAATTTACAAGACAAGCTTTCTGTCTGTGAGTTTATCATTCTGCTATACAATTAAGATTGCAGATATCGTCTCTCTTCTTATTAAATCCTGTAAATGTGCCCAGAGGCTACTGCAAAGGGAATATCCACAAAATGAGATCAAAAAATACATAAATAAGAAATGTGAGTTTAGTATTCATTACTCATGATTTCCAAAGTGTGCATGGAGAATGAGCAGAACATTTGTATTCATTCTGCTCTGCTAATATTGACCTAGCAGAATTTTTTCAGGACAACATTGTGAAGTCAAAGACAGCAGGCAAAAAGGAATTTGAAGATCACTGGCCAAAGACTTATTTTACAGAAGAAAAAAAATTGATAAATAAAAACAAGCAAACAAAATAACACAATCTTGAGATTCAGAGGAAAAAAAAATTACCTTCTGAAAATTCACAGACCTAGTAAATGACAGAGCTGAAACCTGAATCTGAGTATATAGTTTCCAAGTTTAGGATTCACTTTACTCATTTATTGCTAACTTTATTCTGAAATGTAATTCTTTAAGATTCTTGAAACATACATCACTATTATAAACTGCCTTTTATGACCCAGTTGATAATCTGACAGGCTGTATTTTCAATATAACTAAAGTTTTTGCATATATTAAATAATATATTCAGTGTATATGCAAATAACCCCCCCAAACTTTACAGTGTTAGCATTATATTGCTTCAACATTTCTTTTCTTCTCCTAAAACTATTGGAATTGAACATCCAGGTAAATAATGTAACAGGCAAGTATGTAGGATTATTATGAATAAGACATGATAAGATTATTATGAATAAATTTGTGAGGTTATGTTTATTAGAGTCACCAAACCAGGGTTTTGCTCTAGCCGTCCTTTTCAGCTCCACGTTTACTTTTCCTCCTCTATTATTTTTTTCTTCATCTATAGTGGAAATAGCCCCTACTTCACTGTGTTTTACAAAATTAAAGTTTTTATAAAATATTACCCTCCCCATCTGGAAACCAAAGTTTCACTTTCAGAATCCCGCGAGTTTTGTTTTGTTTATTAGTTCCTCGGATTTGTTTCTTTATATTCCACAGAAGATAGATATCATCTGGTACTTCCCTTTTTCTTCCTCATTTGACTTAGCCATAGTTACCTCAGGTTTCATTTAGGCTGCTGAAAAAGATATGGTTTCACCCTTTATAATAGAATTTTATTGTTTATAAACAGTATATCTTTTTTACCCATCATTGGACATTTAGGTTGCTTCCATGTTGTGGCTATTGCCATTTGGGCTATTCCGACATAGGGGCACAGTTGTTCTTCTAGTCTTTTTGTTAGATCGTTCTCACAGGTATATTGTGATCTTCTATCATGGTATTGATTTATATTTCCCTGAAGATAATGATGTAAAGATTTTCTTTTTCCATGTTTCTGTAGACAACTTCTGTATATTTTCTGGGGAAGTGTTTATTCAGATATTCTGCTTATTTTCATTTTAATTGGACTGTTTGTATTTTTGACGTTAAGATAAATGAGCTCTTTATGTATTTTGTATTTTAGTCCCTTGTCTAATATATGATTTATAAATACGTTTTTCTCAGTCTGTAGAGTATCCTTTCAACTTTGTGATTTATTTTACTGTACTTAAACTTTTTAGCTTTATATGTTCCCAAATGTTAATTATTATTCTTTTTTTTACTATGTCATTTCCTGAAAAGTCCTCTCTGAAGTTGTTGGGGAACTATTGCCTGTGTTCTCTTCTATGTATTTTATAGTTTTAGGATTGACATTTCAAATCCATTTTGAATTAATTTTAGTTTTATTTTCTTACAATGATTTCCAATTTTTCCAACACTGCTTCTTAAATAGAATTTCTTTCTGCCATGTGTTTGGCTCCTTTGTGTAGACTAATTGCCCAAATGTGTGTACTTTAATTCTTGAATCTCTGTGTTTAATTTACCACATTGGTCTTTGTGTCTATTTTTATAACAAAACCATACTGTTTTGATGACAATTATTCTGTAGTACATTTGAAGTTGGAACATGAGTCGTATAATTTTCTTTTTTTTTCCTAATATTAACTGATTATTTGAGATGATTTGTGATTTCACAGAAATTTCAATATTGTTTATATATTTCCTTAAAAATGTAATTGGCATTTTGAAAAGGACTTATTAAACCTATATTTTGATGTGGATTAGATGGTCATTTAAAATATGATGATTCTTCCAATTCACAAGCATAGACTATCTTTTCATCTCTTTGTAACTCTTGCATCTTTGAACAAAGTCTTATAGTTTTCACTATACAGGTCTTTCATCTTCTTTGTTAAGTTTATTCATAGATATTTTATCGTTTGGATATGACTGTGAATGTGTTGCTTTAATACTTTATTTCACTCTCCATGTAGGAAATCACATCTACCAAATGAGATTGTACATTTGTTAAATCTCTCGTCTGTGTGTGTTTGTGTGAAAGTGAGATTGATACTGATTCCTCAATGATAATAAATCACTAACTACTGAGCAAGCAATATCATATAATGGTATATAGTTTGGTTAGACATGGGTAGCTTGGGGTTTGAATCTTGTCTTCATCACATTAAAGCAGGATACAACTTTACATGGGGAAAGATTTCTGGAGCCTGCTTTTATTATAAGTGTAATAGTTATAATTGTTAAACATACCCATTTGAGTTTTTTTTTTCAATTTTCTTTAAAGGAAAGATGCAGACTGGAATGAAGGTGAACAAGCAGGTAGGCAGGAATAGAGAGGAAGAAGAAGCACATACTAATTTAATTTGTTGCTGACCTTGACTTTTTTTTCTGGTTCTGGGTCATGAATGTTGGTTGTTGGAACATATGTAACTACACTGAACAGAAGCAATGAAGTAAATTGTGAAGTCACCAGGGCACAACTGAAAATAATTTAAGATAAACTCAGAAAAAGTGATGCTTTTCAGTATTATTTAGCAAATAGAGTATATACCAGAGTGAAAACACTCCACATGCTTTACAGACATTCAAATTCTTTGACAGAAATCTGAAAAATAGTGTTTCTTCCATAAAGAATTGAGCATTTATCTTATCAAACAATGGCATCCCTTCTCTATGTTACCTACATTCAATTATCTGTATATCTAAATATGTGTAGACTGTATAGTCATAGTCTTAGTAATATTTAAATTTGTATTCTTTCTATATTAGAAACTTAGTATTTTATTTGGTTCAAGCAGCATATTTGAACTAAATGCTTTCATCATGTAGTTTACTTATAAGAGACATTACAATGATTAAATTATTAAAACAAAAAGCCAAGGGATTGCAGAGACATTTTTCTGAAGATAATATACAGATGGCCAACAGACATATGAAAAGATGTTCCTACTTGCTGAATATCAGAGAAAGGCAAACAACACCTTTACCCGAGAGATTGGCTGAAAACCAAAAGTTTGGAAACAACAAAGGTTGACAAGGATGTGGAGAAAAGGAAAGAATACTTTTACACTGTTGGTGTGAGTGCAAATTGGTGCAACTCCTATGGAAAGCATTATGCAGATTCCTCAAAAATTTGATGATGGAAATCTCATGTGATCCTACCATCTCTTTCTGGCTATTTACCCAACAGTTAGTAAAACAAAATATTTATTCACAGAGATTTATGTACACCTACTCCATGTTTATTGCTAAGACTGGTTGCTACCTAATTGCCCAACATCATATGAATGGATAAAAACAGATCTGGTATTATGGTACATATTCACGATGGAATACTACACAGCCCTTAGAAGAGATGAAAATTGTCATTTGAATCAACATCAATGGATCTAGAAGGGATTATGATAAGTGAAATAAGTCAAAAGAAGAAAGATAGAAACCAGATGACCTCACTCATAGGTGGAATGTGAATAGACACAACAAAGGAACAGATGAAACAAAACTAACCATTGGACACATACAATAGAACTGAGGTAACTAATAGGGAATAGGATGGGGTAAACGGTGGTGAGGTCCACTGGACAATGGTGAAGAACACTTAGTGATCTGGTGGAGGGCAGGATAAGTTGACATATATCTGAAGAATGGGCAAACTGCACATGTGGGAAATCTACACATGTGAGTTTATTTAAATTTGTAAAACAAAGTTACTGCAATAAAATACTAAAAAAGTTAAAAATAAAAACAGATAAAAAATAAAACAGAAGATCAGATATTTTACTTTAACTATAGAATTTAATGTAGTTTGTAGAAAGATGATATGGAAACCATAGAAAGAAAATCTCGTGGAGTTTTGAAGTAATACATAAAATTATAGAACACTAGTTTTTTGAGTATTCAGCACTATTCGACCTCCTCAAACACTGATGAGAATAACTCAGATTCAGGAAACACTTATTCATTCGGCAAATATGAATCAATCCGTATTATTTTCAAGGTAGTTTTCCAAATACCAAAAACAAAACAAAAACAAAACAAGAATGAATAAGATATGACAACTTCTCTGAAGTTTATTGCAGATTTATGAAGGAAATCAATATAAAAATAGAGGTGTGGGAACAGGACTAAGGGGCAAACAACATGTGAAGAAACTTTTGAGTTTACTTTGCCAACTTTGCATTAGTACGCAGGACAGGGAGGGAGGAGCAGATGACAAACAAGTCAAATGAAATGCTTAGTAAGTCATTGAGAGATATGTACTAAGTATGTTTAGTAAGTATATTTGGTAAATATATTTAGAAAAAATAGTAAGTTAGAAAAATATAACAGTATTTTTTAGGGGTGCTTACCAACTATGTAAAGGATGATGAGGAAGAATTTCCCTGATAGGTGATATTTGAGACCTGTAGGAAAGACTCCAAGCATTACATGTGAAGATGTCTGCAGAAACACAGACCCAGATGTGTCATGTGCCTGGTGTATTCAAGGATTAGCAAAACATAGGGAAAGAAGGAAAGGGAGGAAGAAAAAATGAGAAAATGATATTAGAAAGTGAACAAGTGTGAGGGGCAGATATTGTCAGTAATTGGAGTTGTCGTTATTTTTTAAGGAGTAACATTTGAAAACGATGCAAGGCTTTGAGGAAAATCTAGCCTTTTCCTCCTAAATTCATTTTAACATCATTCCAGCTGCAATACAATGCATAGTCTAGTCTTTATAAGAGAAGAAACAGAGAGCCATTTCAAAGGCTAATATAGAAGTCAAGACAAGAGACGGTGGTACTACGAATCAGGGCAGTCAAATTCTATATATAGTCTGTTGTGAAAGCAAAGTGAGATTTTTGATTGATTAGACTGAGGGTGAGGTTATTGAAAGAAAAAAATTATTTAAGTATTGGGAGCCTAGTCAGCTGTATGAATGACATTATCATTTACTAAGAGGGAACAAGAAGATTGAGGTCAAGGATTAGGAACTCAACTGAGAATTGTTAAATGTGAAATGCCATTAGATACAAGAGAAGTACTGTATAAAGTGTGTGTGTATATACATATGGTGAAGTTTAGAGTATATATGTACATAGATATATATATATGTATATATGTATATGTATATTTTTCTCTACATACATACACATTCACTTGTGTTAAAGGAAAAATCAATACTGCAGAAGAAAGAGGGAGAGAAAATTGCTGGTGTGATCATTTTGAGGAATTGAAAGATGGTGAGCTCTTCTGTACAAATTGAGAATTTGTTTTAGCCAGATTTTCATCTGTAAGAAAACAAGAACATCTATTTAGACATATGGTTGCAAGTGTAGGTAAATGGAATTTTTTTCTATTTGTTTAATTCTCTGATTAAAGAGGAAATACAGTTACCAGGTGAGAGGCTCAGGAAGTGCATGAGATGTTGAAGACAAGGGGAGAGTAGAGAAATTATGAAATAGATATCTTAAAAAAAAATGGGAACATGAATGCTTTAAGTTCCAAAAGTATGTTTATGACACAGTGGGTAGAGTCAGTTTGCCATAAATGAAGATGCATGTAAAGTGAGACCAGTTGTGTACACATATGGTAGGGGTTTAGATGGAGACTTACATTTAACAGGGGGTACTGCCAAGGTTTGGAGAGATCAAGGCATTGATTTCATATACAAAAGAGTGACTGAAATAATTGAGTATAAAATTTAAATATGATTTTCATCATATTTTCTCATAGGCACTTAGTGATTCCCTTGAATGTATCCAATATTGTGTCCTGGCAGAGACATAAACTATAAGATTGTCCATTATTACTGCAAGACATGTTCTGTGCTCAGAAGAACTAATTTTTAATAGTTAAACCAAACTAATAAAATTTTGAGTGAAAAATATAAGACAAATTATAATTAAATAAAATCATAATAAAGTATTGGATAGCCACAATATATTGGCTAGATATAATAATAAAACATTAAATAACTATTTTTTTTCTAGTATACTAGATCTTAGATTGCGTTTGATAATATTAAGGAATTTAAGGTAGTTGTGCAATAGAGTCACTCAAACCTATTTTTTCCACAAAAAGTTGCTGATATTCTACCTTGTGCTAAGCTACATGCTACTTTTTTGAAACAAATTACTACAACTCAGTCATTTGAAGCAATACAAATTTATTATCTTACAGTTCTGTAGGCGAGAAGTCTGTGATACCAGGGTAAAATCCCACGAGGCTAAATGCAGGTGTCAGCAGGCCTGATTTTGTTGTTGTTGTTGTTTTGCTCTGGAAGTTTTAATGAGGAATTTGTTTCTTTGGCTTTTCTAGTGTTTAGAGACAGAGATTTTGCTCTTAAACCTCTTATTCCATCTTTATCTCAAGAACATCTTTGATAGTTATATAGTCTGTCCATAACCTGAAAATTTACTCACTTTCAATTTTATTTATTTATGTATTATTATCTTAAAGGAAAGATACAGGAATGAAGGTCAGCAGGCAAGCAGGCAGAAAGAGAGAGAATGAAGAAGCATATTTTATTTCATTTTTATTTAGTTGTTCACACTAGTTGTTCACACTAGTTGTTTCCACCTGGATTAGAAGTCAAATCCTGGGGTATGTGATTTACCTAACCAATACTCCACCAGGGTGCGTACATTTTTCACTTTTAAATTAACCGTTCTGCATGGTTAGACTAGATAGACCAAGCAGGATAATATCCCATCTCAATGTCACTAACCTTAATCACAAATGTATTAGTCTCTTTATATAAAGTAAAATATTTCCCACATTTCAAGTATTAGGGTACAAACTCGGGGAGGGAAATATTTATCTACTGTAAAAATGGAGATATTTTCTGCCTCAATAGAGTTTACATTTGAGTGAGAATATATCCATATATTGAATAATTGCCTTCAGTTCATATATGATTTAGTCAGATGCCATAGCACTTCTATGGTAATTACACAGATTCAGAATTCAAATATGTGGTGAAAATTACTGTAGTACTAAGCTAATGGGCAGAAGCAATAACTCATTAAAATCTATTGGGGGAAACAAGAACATTCAAAATTGCTTAGGATGACAAATTTCTGATATTCAGTTTCAACAGTCATTTTCTTAAAATGTAATTAATCAAACATTTGTTGCTTTTCTTTTTGAGGTGAAGGAGCAGGACTTGGGGGAAGAACTTAGAGTTCCTAAGTGGGAGGAAGTGAAGAATTTACTTAGAGTACTCTAAACAACAGGTGGCTTGCTGAGTGTGACTCTGAGGGAACTGTGACCTAGAGATTGGTGAATTATAGCATCTGGAAGAGCATGCCAGTACTTCAAGGAACAGGTTAAGTTTTATGATGGTGCTTGGCATATGCAAAGGAGGAATTCCTACTGGATGCACTGCTTCCCTAGGAGAGCTTGACATTTTACTCTGAAAAGACCCATTCACTGGAGAAGGAAAGTCAGAAGGCAGAAGGAAAGTCAATTCATTATCTTAACACTTGTTCCGCTGACTTGTCAAGCATCCTCTTGGGGCATTTTCAATCTCTTTAGAAATAAATTTCATTAAATAAATAGTTGAAATTAAATGCTATTAGATTACAGACTTTCATGACATTATGTCTGAGAGATAAGAGAAGGGAAGATCTAGACAGTCTTTGGATGTTCAAATCTATTTTTAACACTTTTTCTCTATGGTCTATTGGGAAAGAGAGAAGAGAAGGAATATAGAGCGGCATCATATAGAAGGGATTCATTCTCATTATGTTGAAGGGTTTTCTATCATCCGTAACCTTATGAAAGTTTTGTTTGTCTGCTGTGGAACACCTCAGCACATTTGTTAAAGAACTTTGGCAAGCAAACTTGTCTTCATCAGCAGAGGCAGCAACAGTCAAACGCTTTGTCTCCAGGTTCTGTCATCTTCCTTTCTGGTTTTTTCTGCACTATATTAAATAGAGCTGTTGCTCAGAAACTTTCAAACTAGCCAGAAGTTATCAAGAAGTATGTCACAATTTGTCCAATAAAGATAATGAAATTCTATCTTACTGGGTTTTTTGTTTTGTTTTGCTTTTGAGATTCTCCTGGCACATTTTTCATGATGTTTTCCTCATGTTAGGAACAAAATAATTTTGGAAACGAGATTTAGTTAGCAGATTAAGGCAACCAGAATATGTTGAATCAACAGCTAGACATAGAAACATGTTTGGAATCAATCCTAAACATCGTCTCTAAGGAAACCTTTTAGGTTTGCTATATGCAAGATTGAAAAGTGTTTCTAAAAATTTAGTTAATTTACATGCTCTGAAGACAAGTAATTTTATCAATTGCAGTCTATTTTTAACTTTGTGATGAAATTAATGGGCTTTTATCATTAGTCAAAACCAATTTTCAGTATTTACTATAGCAATTAGGAAGACTTTGGTGGTAAAGGTAGTTGAAATATTTATAATATTGTCCTCCTGAGTATGAGCTTTCTAACTGAGCTAACTCCCCTGAGAGATGCCTTTCTAGAGGAAATGACATCCCCGCAGTATGGATGATATGGATTTACGTATATATATATATATATATATATATATATATATAAATTTTCAGATATTCCTAGGTAGTCACAAATGGAAATGTAGGTGATAGAAAGATGGATGACAGATAGATGATAGATACATAAATATTTTTATCTATATCTGAGCAGGCTACTTCAAACATGTGCTGCTTTGGTATGTGATGTCAATCAAGGTATCTTTGGTCTCCAGAGATACTATTACCCTTATCTTAAATAAAAAGACACCTGCATAAACTAAACTTTTATTAGATAGAATATTATATCTATATTTACGTATATATAGATATACACATTTTTAAGAGGAAGGCAGCAGGCAGCAGGTAGGAAGGGAGCAGAAGGAGAAACATATGTATTCAATTGTTCTTTTGTTTCTGTTGTTTCCCCTGGCCCTGGGCTGCAAGCCTTGATCCTCAGGCTACAGGATTAACACCTGAACCACCAATGAGAGTCATGAAACCTATTTAAAGTCTGATGTAGAGATAAGAATTTCTCACATGAAGACTTCCCCCATGTGAAGACCTCCTGCTCCCTCTTTGATGCCCCAGGCTCTTCTCCCCCTCCCTAATTCAGTACAAGGCCTCTGTAGATCCCATTCATTTTATAATTCACAGTCATGTAATTTTCCAAATGCTATCATTATAGTTGGTCTTGTCACCTACTAATCCTGTGTGTTATTAATGTGCTTGCTCAATCAGTCTGTTAAAAACTTCAGAAGTATGGGGGATTTTCCTTACACAGGCATTTATGTATATAAGCATATATATGTGCATATTCACATACATACATATATTGGATATATACATAAATATATGCATACATGCAATATATTATATATTTATTGATATATACACTATACATGTATTTATAAATTGTGCATATGATTATTAATATACTTAATCCCACTGAATCAAACCTTGCCTTTCAGTAATGATATGGAAACTCCTATATTTTTACCACCTATTCATCCCCCTTCCCTGAATTAATTCTCACAGAATAACTTTGCAAGTTTCTCTAATAACATATAAAATCCAATATACCAAAATGACATTTTAATTCTTAACCAATGTCTTCCAAGCTTGGTCTACATATATTTCATATTTTTGCATATAAGCCTGTGTGTACCAATAGCTCTGGTCAATAACCTGCAAATTGTTTCTCATTTATCTCTAACTATTGTTCCCATCTTCTCATCCCAATCTGTCTGCAAATCTTGTCTAGGTTATGTTCAAGTGCTCCTTTTTCACCAACACCCTATGCTAAAGGCATCATCATTTCCTGTATAGTTTGATAATCTCCTAACTAGTATCTCCTTTCAAGTTGACCTCATCTAATCACTACATAGCAGACAAACTGAGCACTTAAAAATTCAATCATTCAATATCATTCTAAACTTTAAAGTAGTCAGAGGTTTACGTTACATTAAAAGATATGAAGATTATTTGTCATGATCTGTAAATCATGATTAGTACTTGCCTCATTGCAATTTCATTTCATAGGAATTCACCTTCCTCATTGTGTCCCTAATATATCACCTATGTTTTCTGGAAACAAATTTTAATTCAGACTCTTTTAGGATACTTATGTCTCTTTTACTGTAAAAACGAGAATATTGTTTTTAATAAACCTGAGATAAATATGACTTTCATTTTGAGAATTGCTTATTTCAGACACATGTAAATGCCCTCTGTTCAAGAATGCAAACACTGTGAATGATTCACCTTGTAGCAAAAATTACTACATTCTCTGTGATATTTTTTCCAAAGATGAAAGAAACTCAGATAAAATATACTAGCAAAAATATGGGGCTTGGGGGGTCATATAGAAAATCATGCTCTTTGAAAGGTGAAACTTGAGAGGCCAAAAACATATCTGTGTATATTATAAAAGGAAAAAATCACCTCTTTTGTAATTACTATTGGCTTTTCTGGTTTATCAAAACCATGATTTTAATTTTCTAATGAAAAAGCAAGATAGGGTTTTTAAGACTACTGGCAATGTATATTTTTAAGCAGAAAATTCCCAAGCTATTATCATATGATGTTATTTATTATATTAAGAAACCTGTGGAAAGTTTGAAGCATCTCTTGGATAGTAAAACTCTCCACATTTGATATTAAAATTCATAGTCCACAGGAGAATCTCAACTTCCAGCTTAATATTGCCACTGTTAGAAGTAATGTTTGATTAATTCTATTGATGAGAATGCCTTGTTCATATAGATAGCATCACCTGGGTGAATAAGAAATCTCAGATTATTTTTTCATGACATATTAGAAAAAAAAGACTCCGGAAAGTCAATGAATGACAGAAGCATTAAAATTGAATTATATGATCATGTACTATTTCTCAGGAAAAAATGAATTATTATACCACCTTAAAAATCTGTCATTATAATTAAAGGATAACTACAATACACTTAAGTGAATCACAAATTTCAATGCATCTTTCCCCTCTTTTCTTTTACTATATCATTAAATAAATGGAACAAGATAACGTATTTTAATTCTGTATTCTCTATTTCTTCATTGTTTCTATCTTTGGATTATTTTGCTCTTAGGGTAGTTGCTTTAAAAAAAACTTTTTTAGTGAAGCATTGTCTACCACCTTTTTTAAAAAAATACAGTGACAACTTTTGTGTTACTGAAGGTTTCAAATTGTTGGTTAGATTTAGTACCAACTTGTAACATTTTAATTGGAAGCTAAGCTTATTTTACACTTGGGTGGGGATTTTGCCAACTCTAGTATTTCAAGGACATTTAAAAACTGGTTACATCCTTCTCTCTTTTTTTCTTACAGTACTACTAGATCTTCTTTGGAAGAAATCTTAATATTTAGGATTTTAGATTTACAAATGAAATAGAACAATTTAAGACAATTTTTACACTAAAAATATTCAGGGAGTATTACATTTAACTGGGCTTTCATACATAAAAAGTAGGATTTGATTTTCAGAGTTAGTTTATTCTTTCATTAATCATTTTATTAGACAACTAAAACAATTCTGCCACACTTTTTGTTTCAGTTTAATCTTTGCATTGTTTTACTAAAATAGGCAAGTTATTTCTTATATTTAAGGCAATGACAGCCATAATTGTTGCCAACATATGGGTATCAGAGTACATTTTTAAAAAGAAATACTCTATTATGATGACTTTCTTTTAAGTTTTATCATTCCTTTGAATGAGATGTTCAGAGTCCCTGCAGGGCTTAATCAAATCAAATAATTTATTTTATGTCATGTTTTCTTACCAAAAACATTTCTACAAACCTATTTTGTTCTCTGTATCAAGAGCTAAAGTATTCATTGATTTATCTTTACAGATGCCCTATTTTACTATCATTGAATGTTTCACTAATATCCAGTATCTTCTCAAAGTCTCCTAAATATTTATGTTTTTTTTGACTTTGTCTCCTGCCAGTTTCCACTATAATTTATTTAAAATTACCACAACATGCCACCACTAACAGGATGAGTAACATGACCTGAGAGTTTAACATTTGGATTCTGAAATATTATGAATTCAAAGAAGTGTTGGGTGACCAAGGATAAACTTCTTAGTATATGTAAGACCTGCTCTTTATTTGAAAATAATCATTATGAAAATATCTAACCTCATAAGACATGCACTATAATAATCTGTGTCAATATCTTTGCACAGATTTCATGATACATTTCAAAGAATATATTGGAAATCTTGTACAATTTGAGGACAGACATGACAAATCCATCTGGGTAGAATGTCATGCTAAGGTTTTTTTGTTTGTTTTTTAAATTATTTTTATTGGATGCATTAAAAATGGATCCAGTCGCTTTGTGTCTGAAATACGCCTCATGGGAGAAAACAAATCTGATAAAACCCTGAAGTATTAAATTGTGCAGTAACTCAAGTTTCATGTCAAATTTTCCTGAAAAGTATGTTGGTAATCACAAAGTCTAACCAAGTACATTAATAAATACCTGAACTTCAAATATGCAAAATGCTTATGTGAAAATTATGCAACAAGTTGCCACAATTGACCTTATGGGAAGAAGTTGATTTGAGCTTCAGCTTAATATTTTTATTTCTGGGGCTTCTTTTGACATTTTACTATCATCCTTAGTATATTTATTATATACCATATATACTATATAATATTTTAAATGGTTACATTAGATTTCAGTCAGATGGCTTTGAAATTATAAACTGATAACAGAAAATGAGGGGCAGTGGTAAAATTATGTGTATTGACTACCAGTTGACTGCTGGGTTAGTTTTTCAGTAATGTTGCTTGAAATAGAAGCTACCTTTTAGAGAGGAAAAAAACAAGCAAAAAGCAAATGAAAACTCAACCAGAGTTTTTTTAGTTTGAATATGGAAGAACAATATGACCCAAAATAAATCACTCTTAAATGCTAACATTTCTTGTTAACCAGTATGTTAATTAACAATGGACCGAAGTGATCTTTCCTTAAGAATTTCGGACAAATTGCTTCCTTACTATAAACTTCTGCCCTCCCTTTTCTTAGTGTACTTACTTTAGAAAACTTACAATTATAAATTCTTTCTTTGCACATTTGAGATGCAAATTTTTTTTTTTTTTTTAAGCCTCTGGCCAGTTTTACAACTCAGGCATATCTTTCTCAAGGATCTGGGAACTATCCCTTTGAAACTTAATCATCAAGAAAAATAGTGCTTCAGCTTTGCCAGTCTCTGTAGGAGAGTAGATACCCAATTTCCACAAAAGCCAATTAGCAGACACAGATGGTTTAATCACATTGACCAGTCTCCTCACTAATGTCCTCCAGTGCTTTTCCACAAGCTCTCCTCAGCGCTTAAAAGCTCTGCTGTCTTTTTTTTATCATCAGAGTTGTCTTTTATCTCTCTACCTTATTTCAGTAGTCTTGACCTCTGCTGCAATAGTCTTGAATATAGTCTTCCTTGCTTAATTCTACCTGGTATAACTTTTCTTTGACACTCTCAAAGGTCAAAAGTTGTTTCCTATGGAAAAATGATCCCAAAGCAGGCTTTTCAAGCCTCATTTCAGGCAATTAATGGTTGGTAGAGCAAAACTCCATGTAGATATAATTTTTCTGGCTGAGTAAATCTTAAACTTATGACCTCTGCTTTCATAAGTACAGAATTTTGCTAAAAAGCTTTTTTACATGATGAATATGCTCCTTTAGAAATTTCAGAGCTTATCAAAAAATTAAAAACAAACTTCCTCAGTAGTGCCAATAAACCAGGTTTTGTAAATTGATGTTGTAATTGGGAATAGTTCTACATTTTTTTTTCACTTTCAGGTCACTGCTCAAGTTAGTAGTAACTCCAGTGTTGATTTGCTGATGGAAGATCATAACTCATTTATACATTTTAGGAAAGAAAGGCACACATTTCCTGAGCTTAAGACAAACCCAAAGTGAAAGTTTTTTTCAGCCTGAATATCTAGAAAAATGTTCTCTGCAATACTGAGTGCTATATTACAGAGACTACCTTATTTAATTCTCTTTTTGGTGTGCAGTTAAATATATTCCATTATTAAGCACTAAAAAAATTTTCACGTTTATAATTAACTTTTAAATAGATTCTTTGTTATAAAGAGTTAAATACAAAATGCATTTCTTGTAGCTTTATTGCAAGCTATTTATAATAAATAATGTCAAAATTTGTGGAGTGAAATAATCACCATTTTCAAATATACCATTTGGTTCGGATATGGTTTAGGTCAATGAATTAACTTACCATGAAAAGTAAATATTTCTTTACTCTTAAAACAGATTGCTCTATCATTGGAAGCTGAAAAATACTTTAAAAGCAAGGAAAAGGCAGTTTTTCTGACTGTTTTCTCCATTTGTGCCGTCAGAGCAGATTTAAGGAGATTGACTACAGCGTGTCTAAAATCTAGGCATTCTTACTTAGGTTTTACTTAAGTCTGCTCTCAACTTCATCAGATCTGGCTACCCATCTGGAAAATTGTTGGTTATGTGATGCTTTCCTTCATCTCAGTGGCTTGCCAGATTTCTAATATTCATTTTCTAGAATATTTTACTATTGTTACTCAAAAATGTATAGTTTATCTTATGACAACACTATAAACGTTGAAGTGCTGATAAACACATTTGATATTATCAAGAAACATGTTTCAAAATGACAAAGACTACATTATCTTTATTTCTCATATTCAGGTAGTGCAGCACCTACAGTCTGTGTGTTTAAATATGCGTGCATATGTATTTATATATGTGCATATGCACATATATACACACAGAAACATATATAGCACATGTGTGTGCATATGCCTATATGTGTATGTTTTCGGGAAACATAATTTTAATACAATCAAAGCAAGTGACAAATATACCAATTTGATGATGAAGATGCAGTTAAAAAACAACCAGCATCTGAGCCTAATTTGTGGCAAGGTGATGCTGCTTTCAATAAGCAATGATAGTACAAGTTTGTGGAAGTTGGAGAGGGTTCTGATGATTGAACTATGAATTGCTCACAACTGCTTGAAAGCCTGGAGTGGGAACATGTTCAATTTAAATGTCAAAGATGCACTCTTGTCACCTGATACCAAATACAGGCTTAAAAAAACGTGAAAAAGCAGCTCACAAAATATATTTTGTGTTGACAAACATCTAGATTTGTGATAGTGCCAAAATTATAACTCATCAAGCGTCAGACTTACTCCACCAAAGTTATGTATTCTGCAGCATGTCTACATCTCTATCATCAGAGAGACTCAAAAACTGATCTATTGTGAGTTCTTCTGTGCAAAATAGAAGGCCTTTTGTTATTACCAGTTTGCACTACATGAAAAGAAAAGTGAGGGACAATCATTAAAAAATGATGTGGTATTTTCTTTAACTGTTGTGTTCCTTTTTATTTTTATATTCTTAAATACACATTAAATGTATAACAAATACCCTATAAGACACAGCAATATTCTAAATCTAAGAAAACATTGCATCTCAAGATACATAAAGGGACTAAACTTCAGTGAAAATCTATTCATTACATGGAAATGAATAAAGATGATGCTGCCTAAATGGGATACAAAGTACTAGAAATCTAGAACTATGAAACACTAAAATATTATAAATTAAAGGGGCATCTTAGACATTTGAACTAGAAGCCCACTTTGAGCTTCAATTTGAACTAAATTCTCCCTTTCACATGGCTCATAACATTTTCTACATATTGAACCTTATCCACCTCCCATAGTAAATTCACTTTATTATTCTCTATGTCACTTATTTTAGATAACTTACATTTTAAGCAGGAAAATCTATGTCTTTTCATTTACGGTAATGTTGACCAAGATCTTACACAAATAATTCATGCTGTAAATAGTGATTGAACTATTCATTCCTCCTTCCTATTTTCTCAGTGTTAGTCAACTACATATACATGGCAATGACCTATTATGTTATACTCTAGAAGGGAAACTTGAAAAAATCGCAAAACAGATATGAACATAAACTTCTAAGAATAGTTAAAGGTGAAAGATAACCTAAAAATTAATGGAGAGGTAGGATTAAACAAACCAAAGCAAGCACAATTAAAGAGCAAACAAACAAAGCTATAAGCAAAGTCTCTGATCTATTTCCCAGAGGCTAACTTAGTACTGGAGCCACCAAGAATGCCTTCCTTTTAATTGCAAAGGATAGCTTTGCAATGGAAAAAGCTTCTGGCATGTCATCTAAATCAAGAGTTCTAAGTTAAATCACCAGTTCTAGGATAACTTAAAAGCATAAGTCAGTTGTTCAAATGTAAGGAGAATAAAACGTCTTTCTCTGACACTTTTTTCTAATATGAGGGAACACTTGACAGATCCAAGTTGAGTGTCATTCTTCAAAATAATTGGCCTGTAATAGTCAAAATTGTCAGCTTCCTGAAAGTCAATGAAAGACTGAGCAACTGTTTCAGACTGAAAGAAATAAAGATTCCAAATAAATGCAACAAAGATTCTGGACAGTTTGTGCCTCCTATAAAGAACATTATAAGGACAACTAACTAGACTTGAAATGGACCTAATGTCTTAACATTGATGAACATAATATGATTATGTAAGAGAATATACTGTTTCATAAGAAATGAACTCACTTATTTGAGTATTGGGGCATCATATCAACAACTTGTTCTCCAAAATTTCAGGAAAAAATTCCTTTGTTTTTCTCTTTCCATTTATCTAAGTGTAAGATTGTTTTAAATTCAAACATTGCAAAAGTGAAAATATAGTTTAAAATGTTGAATATTCATATACCATACCCAGGAAAAACCAATAAAACAATAAAGATATGCTTCAAGAAATTGTGCCAGAAATATACACTAAATCAATTACTGAAGTTTTATTTATCATGGGAAAAGCTGAAACTTCTCATGTGTTATCATTTATAAAAATAATTGCTAAAGTTTCTAATCAACTATAGTATCACAAAGAACATATTTTATGATGTGGTAATACAGCTCTTTCTTTTGGCTGTCTTCTAAGATAATGAGAATATGAAAAACATATTAAAAGACATACGCATGGAAGAATTTCCCAAACTGGCTATTAGATACAGTGCCACCAGAAGTCTTCTTTGAATACGAGTAGAGATACATCTATGTATAGATAGATTTGAAAAACTGGAACCAATGTTACATGAATGGTCCTACTCTACTCTAAAATGAATTTAGGAAGAAGAGATTGATTCCATAGATGAGGAAAATAAAAATGTCTGTCCATAAACACTTTGCTAAGCCAGAAAGAAAAAATGTACTCCAGTATTGCTGAGGATATATGAATGTCCAGTGCACCCTAGCCACATTCGTACATTTGAGTTCCAGAGGAATAATGGAAATAATAAATCATATTGAAGCAAGCAGATCAAGAAGTTCATAACCATTAAAAAAAATAAGAATAAATACTGCAAGTTTTAATTTAGGAAAGAAGAAGCATGAATTGGTGCACCCTGATAGCCAAGTGGTTAATCCACTATGGCTCAGTCTACATACATACCAAAGTCCCTGGTTCAAGACCCATAGTCTAGGAAATAGTTAAGATGAATAACTAAGTAAAATAAATATAGAATGATTCTTTCTCTTTTCTTTTCCTGCCTGACTACTCACCCTAATTCCCACCTGCACATTTCTTTGAAAAAAAAAAAAAAAAAACGAGTTAAAACATTATGAGTTGGAATATTATTATTTTACATTTCTTAACACTGAAGATATTTAACATATACCAATAATTCATTCTAAAATCAATGCATACAAAGGTTTAGGATAAAAGTATTCATACTGCCTTGATACTACTTTGGAGTATACTTATTTCTAAAGCAAAACCCATGATTCTCTTTTAGTGGAGTGATCATAGAAAGCAACTAGTTGATCATGTAAATACATTGACATCCCCAGTAAAGTAAAATGTCAACCTATGTTTCTGGTGCATTATAATAAGGAGTATATCAAATCAAGTACAAAATCAACTTTGCAATATTACTGACAAAAGTTCGTTCTATTCAACCAAAACAAGCACATAAAGGCAAAATGTTGGAAATTCCATAAACCAACTAGTATAAACTCTTTAATAGTATCTATGTCATAAAAGATAAATAAGTGTGGGCAATCCTCTAGCTTTAAAACTGAAAACAAATGACAACTGAATGCAAGATGTGACCCTTGATAGCATCTTAGGCTAGGGAAAAGTAGCAATTTTGGAGACATTGTGAAATTCTGAATATGGCTATAGAGTTAGACCACATTATATTAATTAACTTCCTTATGTATATAATGATATTTAGTCATTTAGCAGATTATCCTTATTCTCAGGAGTTAGAAGCTAAAGCATTTAGAACGTTTTTGTGAATCAAAAAAAGAAATAGGAGTGGGTAAGTAGAAGGGAAGAGGGAGAGACAGAGAGATGATATAGGAAGGGAGGGAAACAGAAGGAAGGAGAGAGAGGATAAAGAGCTAAAGCAGTGTGGCAAATGTTAACAATAAGTAAATCTTAGGTGAATGGTACATAGGATTGCTCTGTCTTTTCGTTTTCTGTAGGATTTATATTTTTAATAACAAAATGTTTGAAAATATATGAATGTGCATGCCACCTATAAATATCGACACAATATATTCATTGTTATTCTCATATTCCCAACTATGTCACTGTGAAAATCTTCTATAAATCCAGTCTCTCTCTCTCTCTCTCTCTCTCTCTCTCTCTCTCTCTCTCTCTCTCTCTCTCTCTATATATATATATATATTCACTAAAACGTGTTTACTTCTTCTCCCTTAGGGATATTTATATATACTCATAATTTCTGTTCATAGAAATTGCTATTTATCTAACACTGATCATTGTAGTGTCATGCACATTTATGATGTTATTTAAATAAATAAAATAATACTCTGTTATGCATTTTATTGCATTCAACTAAAGTCAAATAAGCATTTAGAATTGATGTCTCACATAAATATTGGGCTCATCTTTATTTATGATCTCTGTCATACATTCATAATAAGCTAATATATTTTATTCTATATTTCATGACATTTACTTTGATAATATGAAAAATCACCTCAATTAATCTATGAAATATTCACAAATGCTATACAGATGGGAAAAAAAACTATGTTTTGGATATATATTACTTTCTTAAAATTTCTCTGTTAGAGAAATTGATAGGATTAATTTCAGAGGTCTCTTTTTCCATAAAAATAAAACTTTCCTACAATTCTCTGACCCCTTTTATGCAGTTTGGGCTTCAGAGAACATTTTTTCAGCATTATATGGAAGAGAATAGGCGTGAGAATTAATCTTCTGTGGCATATTGCAAATATGGCTGCAATTCTTCACTCCTCCCTAGATCTTCATCCTTTGTATCTGTATTTTTTCCTAACTTAAAAGGCAAAGTCTATTTCCGCATCACTCGAATCTGCGCTGATCTTGTAAGTTGCTTTGGTTGATAAAATATGGAGCAGAAATTGCATGTCATTTCAGAATCCAGACCTCAAGAGGTCACCTGTGCTCCCAGAAGAGATATATCACCAGAGGAAATTAGAATGGTGTGAGAGCTTTGAGTTTCCCACAAAGTAACACCAGTATGGTCAAATATTACCTTCCTAAAGCTGCCACCACATTTTTGTTTGACAGCACTTTTTGTTGTTCTTACGTTTTTCACTAGTGCTTTTTTTTGTCTAAATATTATGATTTCTGTTTTCTTTGCTGCCTAGTAGCACTCATGTATCTTAAGAGACTCTAATAGCGGTTCCCTAGCTTAACTTTTTCAGTCCCTGGTATTTTCCCTCACTTATTTGTATATTTATATATTTATGTGTATTCAACATATCTAATCAAATCTTGATATTATCTTATTATAATGATAATTGCATTTCAATATATAACTGAAATATTGTAAAACATAAATGAAATTAGTTTGCATAATATAGATTTTATATATATATATATTAGTAAGGAGAGATATTGAATCTACATTTAACCAATTGATATAAGTTAAGTTCTTTAAGAAGTTAGAGTAGCTAGGAGGAGACCATCTTATCTCAAAGCCACATTTAACAGTCTTTGCTAAAGGGCACAAAACCTCTAAAGGACTATGCTTTCTCACTAAAGAAGACAATAATGATTAGAAAATAGGTTTTCTTGGTTAGCTAATATTGTATTATTATTTCTTGGCTCTTTTTTAGTGTTTCTCTTTTCAACTTCCCAGTTCTGTTTAATTAAATGAGTTAGGGGGGAAAAGTGCTGAGATAGAAGTAAAAAGTAGCAATAATCTCATTTACCGGGTAGAATTATCTGTTGCCTTGGCTCAAATACATTATAAAACTCCAAAGCAGGCATTAATATTCCTAAATTATTGTGGATCAGTTTGTGAAATTAAAAAGAAAACTCAGCTCAATAAAGTCAAATAATTCAACAACAACAACAAAAAATTTAATACTTACATGAAAGAAGGCCTGAAAAAATAACCTTAAAGTTACATCGTTTTAAATTTTTGAAAACTTAAATGCCTGCCTCACTGGATTTCTCATAACTTGGCATATTTAAAGTAGAAATTTAATGCATGAATTTTGGGAGATGACGGAAAGGAGCAATTCTTACCTTGCAGAAATTAACAAGAAACTATGGCTGGTTTTTCTGAGCTGCTTCAGCCCTTCTACGTTGTAATTTTGAGATTATTTGAAAATTGCTTTTGATTAATGATGTTCGCAGTTAGTGAAAAGCATTTAATGAAGCTTATTTATGAATGAATTTTACAAACTACTACTTTTATTGGGAATATTTCTGCTTGACATTTTGTGTTTTGACTGGCATTTTCTTGTTGCCAGCTGTCATGAAAAGGACTGCAACACATGCCGTTAGCAGCATATGCCTTTTTGGGTGCTGAATAGCATTTTCATACAAAAAAATCAAATGATCCATAACATATTATTCTGTCATTTGAAAACAACATCAGAAATGAAACATTTTTCATGCCTGTAATATATTTTGTTCCCCAAGGCTCGATCTAGCATTTTCTCCCTACTTTTGAAAATATAATGAGGTGAACATTTATTCTTTTAATTGACACTATTAGGGATTTCAGAATATTAAAATTTTTTTTATAAGCAATGGTTCTGAAAATATCCTTAGAAGGTTTAGCATATCCTGTTTATTTTACTTTTGCCCACTTAACTACCTCTTCTCTTGGGATACCTTTTCAAGTACTTATTATATATTGGTAATTACATATTTATCTCCATGGAAAAGGGCATCTAAAGCTATTTTATGCTTTGAGTTGAAGCTCATGTAACAGAATATGCAAATCAATACAAAATATGTAGCAACAGATTAAACCATATTGTTAAAATGCATTATTAATTCTACTTTATTTGCTACACACACACACAATATAAATAAAACGGTGTTTAGGATTGAAATTCCAAAACTATCACTAAACTTAAAAAAAAAAGATTTGAAATTAGCAAAGTTCTTCTCCTAGCTATACTTCAATTTGCCCCTTAAATTTTGAAATTGCATGTTTAAACATGACTTATTTTTAAGTTTCTTTTCTCTGTTTAACTTGAACAGAAAACAATATATTTTTATAAAAATAATCTATATTTATATTTGTCACATAAATATAGATAAAATATTATTTCTTCTGCTATGTATTTCTGCATCTAATGACTAATAGGCACAATGTGTCAAAATATCTAGTTTGCACATTTTCATTTCTTTGACTGAAACAAAGTATTCACCTTAGGAACTAATATCTTATTATCTGCTCTTCCCAGTTGCTTCCTTGGTCTGAAGCAGAAGAATGATAAATTTTGTTGGAAGAAGTAGTTGTGACTGATAGAATGAACACATACAAATATATCAAATGTAATTTTTTAAGAAAAATATTGAAAGCTCACTTATTACTGTGTGAACATTGTAGGTGGTGAAGCATCATAAAGAAATATTAAGATTTTCAGACTGTTATCACTGAAATCATATGGTTCCAAAGATCCCTTGCCCATCAAACATTTCTTTACATGGGCAACTCAAAGCCCTGCCTCAAATATGAGAAATCAATGTTTTTGTATATAATTTAATAAGGTTTCTTTATTTTGCTAGTATTTTTGATCCAAATTGCTGCAAAACTTTATATAGTATACAGTATATTTGACTTAGTAAATAAAGTGGTGAAAGAAGAGCTCATCTTTAAAAGTAGCAGACTATGCAAGGTATTTTGTGATGCAAGTTATTATGTTGCCCAGAGTATTAGCATTATTAACAAATTACTGTTTGTATGCATAACCATAGACATAACACATCTGGGAACATTTTTGTTCTCAAATTGAAATTTCTCCAAATAAAATGTATTTTTCCACCTTTATTGAAATATAAAAGGCATATAAGTTTAAAGTATACAATGCAATGCCTTGATATATATATATACATATATATATATATATGTTTTGTTAAATTATCACCAAAATAATGCTGGTTAACACATGCACAACCTCACATAGTTGCAAGTGTTTTGTGTCAGTGTGGTAAGAACTTTAAAAATTTACTTCCTTAGTAATTTTCACAAGTATAATACAATATTTATTCCACATGAAATTTAAAGATCTCATCCTAATTAAAAACTCTCAACAGAAAATATGACCTCTTTCCCTTCCTCACTGAATTTTATATTTAGACCATGGCAGATATTTTATAATTTTGTAGTAATTATTAAACACATTAAAATAACTTTCTATGTTGAAATTCCCCATTTCTTATTTATGTTTCAACACACTATGACTTTGACCAAATCACCAAGTGTTCTTTCCCATTGTCTACTGGGTTTCACCACCATTTGCCCCCACATGCCCCATTCCCTTTTGGTAACCTCAGTTCTGTTGCAAATATTTCAGGGTTGGTTATGTTTCCTCTGTCCCTTTGTTTTGTCTATTCACATTTCACCTATGAGTGAGGTCATCTAGTATCTTTCTTTTTTTGACTTGTTTCACTTAAAATAATCCCCTCTAGTTCCATCCATGTTGATTCATATTATAGGTTTTCATCTCTTCTAAGGGCTGTGTAGTATTCCATTGTATATATGTAACACATCTTCTTTCTTCATTCATCTGATATTGGACTTTTAGGTAATTTTTAGTTCTTAGCTAGTATGAATAGGGTTGCAATAAATACAGGGATACATACATCTCTGTGGATGGATGCTTTTATATCTTTTGGGTAGTTGCCCAGAAGTGGAATGAAGGGATCATATGGGATTTTCATCTTCAGTTTTTTTTGAGAAATCTCCTAACTATTCTCCATAGGGGTTGTACCAGTTAGCACTCCCATCAGCAGTGCAAGAGTATTCCCTTTTCTCCACATCCTTGCCAGCATTTGTTGTTTCCAGACTTTTGGATTATAACCAATCTCTCAGGTGTAAGGCGATATCTCATTGTTGTTTTAATTTGCATTTCCCTGATAGCCAAGGAGGAAAAACATAATTTCATGTGCCTGTTGGCCATCTGCATATCATCTTCAGAAAAGTGTCTCTCCAATTCCTCCTCCCACTTTTTTATTGGATTCCCATTCTCCTGTTGTTGAGTTTTATGAGTTCTTTATATATTTTAGATACTAATTCTTTGTCAAAAATACTGAATGCAAATATCTTCTCCCAGTTAGTAGGTTGCCTATTGGTTTTGGTGTTGTTTTCTTTCACTGTGAAGATGCTTTTCAGTTTAATGCAGTCCCAGTTGTTTTACTTATTTATTCAATTTTTGCTTCCCTTGATGGTGGAGCTGAGTCCTCAAAGGCTTCTCT
Source organism: Solenodon paradoxus (assembly GCA_004363575.1). NCBI lineage: Eukaryota > Metazoa > Chordata > Mammalia > Eulipotyphla > Solenodontidae > Solenodon > Solenodon paradoxus. The sequence goes on along the minus strand of RJWH01000266.1, from coordinate 128,364 downwards.
GTGACTGATGTCATGGAAAGTCTTTTCTATGTCATCTCCTAAGAATTTTATGGTTTCTGGTCTTATGTCCAAGTCTCTAATCCATTTTGAATTCATTTTTATGAATGGTGTTAGAGAGTGTTGTAGCTTCATTCTTTGGCATATGGCTGTCCAGTGTTGAAGAGACTTTCCTTTATCCTTTGAATGTTTCTGGATCCTTTGTCAAAATTAACTGACTGTATGTGAGTGGGAAAGTTTCTGGTGATTCAGTTCCATTCCACTATCTGTGCCTCTGTTATTATTCCAGTATTATACAATCTTGATGACTATTGCTTTGTAATTAATTCAAAGTCCAGACGTGCAATCCCTCCAGATTTGTTCCTTTTTTTTTTTTTTTTCTTTTTTAATGATTGCTTTGGTTATTCATGGCCTTTTGCTGTTCCATAAAAATTTTAAGATTTTTTTGTTCTATTTCCTGGAAATAAGCCCATGGGATTTTAGTGGGGATTGCATTAAACCTAATATTGCTTTGGGTTAGATGGCCATTTTAATGATATTGATTCTTCCCAGCCATGAGAAGGGGATAACTTTTATTTTGTTGAATCAAGACTGATTTACGCCAATACATTTTACTCAAAGGACACTAATAACCAAAACTCACACTCTCACATGCTATCTAAAAGTATTTCAAAATAGATTATTAGCTAAGTTGTGTATTTATTATGTTTCAAAAGATTTTGAAAATAGGAAATAATGTAAAATAAGAGTTTGAGTGACAAGGTAATAAAAAATTGATTTAATATTCAAGTTTTTGCCTAATGTATGTACTGTATATTACTGAAAACATGTATATGTATTTACATGCAAGCATATTTATATCCCGATTTTTTTTAAGTACATTAAAATAAGAGAGGAAAATAACTGCTAAATGGTGAATTCAGATTATCATCTATCATTTTTAAAAAGGAAAGATGGATGTCATCTGTCTTTTAATTTATGAGGTCTATTTTTTTCATCTGGTTGTTACCAACAGATGAAAAGACAGTGTCATATTTCACTAAACATATTTGTAAAATAATACAATAGAGACAATATAAGTAAACCTGAAGAAAATACATGGAAAATTTACAGAAATATTAAATTTAAATTTCTAATTGCATTTTATTTAATTTTAAAAATGAAGAAAGGTAAGCATTGCCTACACATTCATTCAGTAATAGATTTAGTAAAGAAATATAAATAGGTGAACAAAAGCAAAAGCTAGACAGTAATTAATGTATTTTCCAAGGAAGTACCATGATCAAATTGTCTAAAATAATAAGTGATAATACTTAAAGAAAATAAGATTCTAAAAGATTGTTAAGATTGTCTTATTTCTGATAAAGGATAAATATCAAATAGACCATGAAAAATAGCAATATTTTTATCTGCTTAAGTTGTTTTTAGTAATTATGACCAAACATTAAAATGAACAATTGTCATACACTATAGGGAAATAGAGGTCTAATTCAGTTACCAACTGATGGATCCAAACCACTTCTGCAGGAATTGGCAAAGAAAGGTCAGGAATTCGTCAAAAACTGTCAGTTTCCCTCATTTGTGTCCCCCCTGTCTCCCCACCCCCTTCCATTTAGCCAAATATGCTCTCAAAACCAATTCCATGGTATGCTGACAAACTCCTTTCAAGAACATACCTGAAATCTTTCTTTTTTTTCATAGTAAATCTTTTGTACATCCTACCTGCCTTGGAGTTGCCTGAAGGCAAATGACTTGACTGGTTCCCTTGATATAGTAAGTTTTGATAAATAGTTTCTGTTGTTCTTATTTGGATTAATTTTGTTTTATTGTACACTTAAAATCTTCGAGACATTTGCATTCATTCTTAATTGACTATGATTTCATAAACAATTAGAACGATATTATTATTGGCCAAATACATCATTTTGCACTCATCATGAGAGTCTTAAATAATTAAATTGCCATTCTTTATATTTGAAGGCCCAAATTAGTTGTAATTAAGAATATATCCCATTCTGAATTACTTTTGTTAATATTCTTCCTTAAGGAGTCTTATGGTTGCATTTCTCCCATGATTATATATTAGTAAATATCACTATATTGAAGCATTTGTTAACTTCTAAAAAATAGTCTTTCTACCTGGATACAAATCATGTCTTAGTCACTGTCTTATTTTTAATGTGAGTTTCTTTTCACTATTGTTTATCAAAAGTAAAATAAAAGCATTGATTTTATATCTTATATATATAACTCTAAAATTTATATTCAAATCAAATATCCATTTATTCTATTTTCACTTAAGTATACAATAATTCAGTGAAACTTTTGTTAAAAGGTTTTAAATATTTAACAGAAAACTTAAAATACCCTGTACAAATAAATTCCCAATTCATCATTATTTAGTAATAGTGATTAATAATAATTGTGATTTACCAATGGATCACTCTTTCAATCATCATCCATACTCTCATTATTTTTATTGTCCTATAACACAGGTATCATCTAATATTTTAACTAATTTAAAACTTTATAAGATTCCCTGTTTATGCAGAATAAATATATAATCCATTTTTCATATGTAATGTATAACATTATAAAATATTTGTTACTATAGCTATCCTACCAAGCTAGAAGCTCCTCGAAGGTAAATATAGCATTGTACTCATCCTTTTATCCCTAGGATTTAGCACAGAGTAGAATATTAAACAAGTGCTCAGAAATTATTTAAGGAATGATGAAATAAAATATAATTTCATCTCTTGAGTTTTAATAAGATTTGGAAGTGTTCTGAAAATAATGACATTGAATTAGATCTCTCCTAACAGTCCACTTACACCCAAGTTTATCACCAAGAAGGATCTTTCAAAGAATTCTTCAGAATCAAGATGTTGGTGAAAACAATACACCATAGATACTATGATAGTTGAAGGGTGTACAGTTTTGTTCAGTTTTGTCCATGGCCTTATTAGTTCATTTCATCATAAAATCTCCTGAAAACTTTAATGCAAAACTCAACAATAATATTTCAAAGTGTCACTGAATTATCTCCAAAAAAAAATATCTTTTCATTTTTGCATAACTAATTTCAAGAAAAGATCATCTAATTAAAATTAGAAACATACTATTTAATTATTTGTCTAATTATCTTGATATACTAAAACAAGAAGTGATAGTATGTCTTTTGATATAGAGGTACTTTTAATTTAAACTTTCCAATATACTTATATAATTTTCAATGACAAAATTAAAACACTTATCAATGATTTAAAATATTTTTGAGAAAGTTCATAAAGCAATAGGGTAGGCTTAAACTGAAAATATAGGGAAAAGACATTATTTCAATATTCTAAAGAAAATGAACATATAATAGATCCAAAATTAAATCTATATTTGAGTTCACGTAAATGGAAAAGTGCCATGATTAACTATATATTTAAGCATAGTCAATGCATTTAAGCTGAAACTATGAGCTAGCAATTAGTGAAATTCAGTTCTTGTGTAATTAATTTTTATACAGATATTCCAGTATCTACCAATGACATAACACGAAATTAAAAGGGCACAGAGAGGTGAGAGATTAATGTTTAGAAAAAGTGAGAAGTAAAGTATTGCCTCTCTTGTGACATCTTTTTTCCTCTCTCTGAATCAGTTTCCTCACTTATAAAATACAATTTTAGAACTAAAAATGCTAAAATGCATTATTGTTTCAAAGCTCAGCATAAATTATGCTCATATGCATTGCTCTAGAGTGTATAGTGAACCTTATGCATTTCTTAATTCTGAAAATATTTATTGTAGTCACAGTTCCTCTGGGATTTTGTATGCTTGTATTTTCTCCTGCATGGGAACAGTTACTACTGCTCTTCTGTTGCTAATATTTACTCAAAATAATCTTATATAATAAGTGGAAATGACACTAAAAGATATTATTAGCTCAATCAATTATGCCCCCTCAAAAAATACCATTCTGTACCTGGAATTGCCCAGTCTACTGTTTTTCATAATTAAATTCAAAGTATTCAGATGTATTTATTTTCATTAATACTATGATAATTTTTATGGAAATTGATAACATAGCTATATTTCAGTTTTTGGTCCTTTAGTTTTCTTTTGCCAATGGTTAGTGTGAAAAAATAAATGTATAAGGGGAAGTTTTTGAGATTCTTACATAGACTATATATAAACACAACACACACACACTCACACACGTACACATATATGAGACAAGATTCAGATATATGATCTATGTGAACTCTTTCATTTGCCAAGTGACTATAGCACTGATTAGTGTATTTGAATATGCAGACAGGACAATGAATTTAGAAGATCTATCGTTCTTTTTTTTTTAGTATATTTTATCTTTTGGCACACCAATATAAACAGGTGTCACTAAATGTACAGAGACATGTGGAACCAATGTGGCAAATCTGTCAGAGATACTTTACTACACTTCCAATTTCACAGATGTCGTAAGAAAAATTCTGTAAGACGCTTTTCTTAAACTCAGTATTACCTGGCACCTCAGGCTTTTGTCACTGTTGCCAAGGGTCCTACCAATCCTCCAGTAGGCAACATGCCTTGGAAACAGATGGGCACAAATATAAGACATCCAAATTAAATCCTAACAGTAAAATATATGTTTCTAAGATGGATCATCTTACATGGACATATTGGCATGGCTGGTACATATGAATTAAATATTAACAAAAGTCTCAAATGCAAGTTACCTTAAAAGGAAAGCAAAACTAAGAAAATAACAAATTATAAAATCACTTTATGTATGATGCAATATTATTTCTACTAGATATTCAAGTTTTCAGGATATTAACAGCATCCATGCTTTTTCCGCAATTCTCATTATTTGTTAGTAAATCCATTGTTACATGTGACACACAAATAACACTTTCTGTAAAAATGTCTAAATATTTACTATAGTCAGGACCCACTGGTAGGAGGGCTTAGCATCATAGCTCAACTACCGCATGCCTTAGCAAACTCTTGACATAACAAGCTGTCTTCTTCCATTCTGTGCCTGTAGTTTGATGATCTACTATATTTTCTTGTAGGCGGTGGTATCGATTTTAAAGTCTTTACCTTTGTTTAGGCCCAACTCAGATGCTATTTACATTGTACCAAAAATGTTCCTTTTCTGTCTCTCATTGCAATGTCTAGTCAACATTGCTAATTCTAACAATGTTATCAGTAATGCTTAGTTTAATATGCTTTAGATTATAAGCATTCTTAGTACCCCACTTTCTCTGAGGTCAAATATAATATATAATAATATAATTGTGTAGCAATGAAATTATTTAGTTCAATTTTATGTTTCTATAATTATGAGACAGAATTTCAGTATCTTTTAACTCTTTCATTTAGGAAATCTCATAAGATACTCGAACTTGAAGTCTGAAGATTTTTAATAATTTTTTTAAAGATATTAAAAGCACATTCAACAATTTGAATTAGCGTTTTCAATTTGGACTAGCATTCAAATAGATTTCAATTTAAAGATCAACCAAATGCATCTATAAAGACATTAAATTTTAGTTTAAATATTAACTGCTTGCTTTATGTATAGCATATACTTAAAAAGATCCAAATTTTAAGCAGGGGAGATATCTGTGAAATATGAAATGAAAAATAATACAAAGTAAGTCACTTAATACTACAACAAGCATAGACATGTAGGTTAAAGGAAGAAAGTCAATTTGTCACATAAATCTAATGAAGTCACTAAAACATGCCTTCTTTATATATTTTCATCTGAAATTTTTCAAATATTGAACAAAAATATTTTGTATTTGTTGCTTTTATACATGCTTTCTAAATATTAGCTCATAAATTGTGACATTAGACAAAAGGGAGACAGTGCTTCTCTGTGTTAAAGTTGTGGAAACAGCATGAATAACAATGCATGTTAATGCTCAGATTTATGCATCATAGCAGACTGCACAAAATCTAGTATCCAATCTCTAATCTAATTCTAATATATTCTGAAATAACTTTCAGCCTTACAATATTACAGTTATGTTTTTATGGTGTCTATTTCATCAGTGAGAGAACAGTTATTTTAATTCTAGTCTTCACATATTTTGAAATAATCTTATTCTAAATATTTGGGCTATAGCAAAATTATTGGCATTTTGATTTTTAAAATAATTAAAAATATATGACAGCACTCATTTTGCATATGTTACAGATATTATGACATTCTAAATCAGTTGCCAAATTTTTGAGAACCTTATATGATTCCCACTAACACAAGTGTCTTTCCGCAGAAGCAGCTGTAATACATGTAGCAAGACTATAATTAACATAGTTTTAGATACAACATTCAAAACTGGCATGCTCTGGTGTCCTAATGGATAAGACCACTGGACATAGTCTACATACATTGCAAAAACCCAGGTTCAAGACCTGGAGCCAGGGGCAAACAACCAAGATAAACAACTTAATAAATGTTTATTCTTTTTTATACCTTCCTGCCTGCCTAGTCACCTGCATTCCTACCTATACCTTTCTTTGAAAAAAAAGAAGTTTCAAACCTGAAAACTAGAATTCAGATTTCTGGCACTATAAAAATAACACTTCAGGATAGTTGTCAGTTAAAAATAGGCAAACAAAATAAGGGCATTTGTTGCGTGATCGTTAATTGCAGGGGAATTCAAGCAGTGCTCAGAGTAGGAAAAAGAATTAGAAGATATTGAAGAATAAGTTCTACAAAAAGAATAACACAGAACAACATAGATATTACTCTTATTAGCAGGCAGCAAAAGTTTATTTAAACATTGCTATCAATTAAGCATTGTGGAAATGTACGTGATTTTTCCTCTCAAATTACATGTATTTTTTAAAAATTGCATATGCATTTCCAAAAGATGAGATTGATAGAAAGTCAACATCCTTTACATTTAAAATTGAAGCACCTTAACATAATAAACAAGTGAAACAATGAATGAAAATGAGTATTAATGATAGCTCCCAATTATTGATTGCTTACTAAATAGTATGCTGTATACCAAAGATTTTAAATACTGTCATTTATCCAATTTTGTTACTAGTCTGTAAAGTTATTGTCAGACACATAGTCCTTCACACAAATTTTACAAATGAGGGTACAGATTCAGAATTTAAATGGCACATTCAAGGAAATATGGCTAACATTGTCGATTCTAAATATTAACTTAATTGATTCCAAAGTTTTCACCTGAGAGGTGCACAGAATTATTTGATTTCATGAGTGTATTTTGGAAAGATAATATTTTGGCAAAGACTGACAGGCTGTTCACTTAATCTGTTGTAATGACTTCTATATTTAGTGCATTTATGTTGGCACTCAGGAAAATTTAGAATATATATATATATATATATATAATCTTAATTTTTATCTTTGATGCCATGCTGAACACTTGAATTTACCAGACTGCAGGATTTTGATGAGGCCATATACTTAGAATAGGGTGGGAAATTCATGTCTAAAACAAAAAGTATATTGGTTCCTAAATTATTAAATTAAGTTGAGTTGAAGATCAAAAAGAACCAAATAATGGTCATAGCTTCACTACATTCATGAATGTTTGCACATAGCTTATCTCTTTACAATGATAGTGGGCTTGTGTTACCATTACTTAGTCTAAAGAAAACCGACTGATGGAGTGGACAATAGACTCGAATTGCAGAGCAGTCAAGCCAGTCATTGCCTGTAGATCATATGCCTGTGTAAAATATGATGGGACTTCCAGACCTGAAATTTATTCCCCTTCACATCATGTATTCAAATTTTTAATTAGGGGTGGATTCTTAAGAGAATATAAGACTTTAGATACAATTTTAAGCATAAAATGATCACGTATCTCTAGTAGAAAACATTTCATCCTTTTTACATATCAAAATGTAGTATTGAACTTATTACATGTCCTTGAAGTTTTTTAGTATGGGTTTTCTCTAGACTGTTGGAGGATTTCTGCTCTTCTTTGACTCTAAAGACAAGTACAAACAGAGAATCAAAGTTGAAAAGAGGACTTTTAGAAGTATTTTGAAGACGGTAGAAAGACTAAATGTTTTTACCATGGTAATGGAGTGAAATCAGAGGTTAGCCACTGTAGGAGTAACAAGGTTTTAAGGTGATGCACTCAAAAAGCTCTTTTTTGAATATACCTGTGGTGATTTTGATCCTTTCAGAGGAAGGCAGAAAGAGGGGAGAAAAAATAGTATGCTGTACTGAATATGGCAGGGGCTCCAAAAATAGCTGGAATCACACTGCATTAAATCTATTGCATTAAAAGATATAAATAACGCACAACTGACGGTTTGGTAGTAGTGGAAGGCAGTCAAGTGTAAAATGTACTTGCTATTTTTTTTTGCACAGTTTCTCAAATGGCATGCAGTGAGGCATTCAGTGCATTAGATGGAGTCAATTTTATGAATTTTTTAACAAGTGAAATATTCTTAAAGTAGGAAATATTCCAAAAGCTCCTCTCTGATTATGCTTTTCAGCTGTCAGTCAAATGACAGTTATTATTTTTCACTATCGCAATTGTATTTTCTAGAGTTATAGTAACTTCATACATCTAATATCCTATTGTTGATAATGAAAATAAAATATATAATCACACTAATTTTACTTTTAATCTGTAAACAATGGACATAAATTTACTTTTAGCGAATCTTGTTTTGTTTTGTTTTGTAGATTCTTTCCCTGTGGTCTCTCTTTCTCTCTCTCTCTCCCTTCCTTCCTCTACTCTCTCCTCTCTTCCACACCCTCACACACATACAGTGAAGAGAGAATGTTTCCAAGGATAAATGTGGTCCATTATCAGTTTGAAAATCAAGAAATTTATAAGCATCTAAACTGCCATCCAACTAAATAGGCTATTTCAATTAAAAAAAATCCATCTCAAAAGAGAATGGTTTTAGTCCATGTTATAAGGAGTCATGAGCATTCATGGAAGATTAGTCTCATCAGTTCTCACAGGAATTACCCTTCTACATAAATCCACTCTCTTTTCCATATTCCCAAAATTGTCATTTTCCTTCCAAACAGAAAGGGGAAAAATGCAATGACTTCAGAGATCTTGACAAATATTATCTTAAACCCTGACTGGCAGACATCTTGATTACTGCAAAACAATTAAAATGAAAATGCATTAGAAGAAAGAGGAGAAATTGAATTGCATTTATCCTACTAAAAGATCATTTGCTGAGGTAAAAAGTCAAGACTGGAAACATGTTTCAGGGACACCACATTTTGTAGCCAAACTCCTCAGTGAGGTCAAGTTTAAGCCTTAGCTACACGAATGACATGAGACTCACTTTACCAGTAAGTGACAGTCTGTATCTGAATTGCCATGACAGAGTGTGTTTATAAGACAAAATGTCAATGCTTGTGAGGCAGTATCAGTAATTGACAGATAAGTGAAAATTCTGCCACAAAAATGTCTTCTTATGTAATTTCTACCAGCTTTCAGTTAGTATGGATATAAAGAAACTTCTTAAAATTATCTTTTAAAATGACTCTCAGTATGTGGGAACAAGCGCTACAATTAGTTCTCAACAGCATTGACCATTTGCATGTAGCTGAGACTTAACTTAGACTATTTTTTCCCCCACAGACAGGGCAATTTATTTTATATTGTCTTGGAAGTATCTTCTTTCATGAAACATTGCACATTATACTATTCTTTATGTTTCCTTGGCCAGCCCTCTGAGTTTGTCTAACTAGAGTGAATTCACACCTCATGTAGCCAACACACAAGTTTTCCAGGAGCCCTTGTCATTTTAACAAAAAATGCCTGAAATGAAAGTTTCTAGAATCCCAAAAAGTGTCCCCACCTGTTATTTTTTTATTTTTATTTTTTCTTACAAATAAGTAGATGTAATCCCAATTGTTTTAACTCCTGAATGTTAAACGTTTTAAGTTTAGGGTCTGTGTCATCTCTGACAGAAGTGTGAGTTATCTCCGAATGGATCAGAATACTCTAAGTAGATTGTGTAGTAATTGCTCCTTGGTGGAGCAAAATTTCCTCAGCAAAATGATTGTGCAAAGATCCAAGATTTAGGGTCACAGACCCACTTGTAACTAAAAAGTTAGAAATGCACACCAAGAATGACTTTTCTGTCAATGAAGGAAAAGTATCTAATTAGGGATAATATGGACTTCAAATTGCCCAGAACATGTATATCCAGTTTATGTCCTTCAGTACTACTTAAGCAAGGACAGCCCCATTTATTCTTGAAAGTGTCCTGGAAGGCCTAAATGAAAAACTCTAGAATCTTGCATTAAATAATAATAAAAAAAATCCTTTGATTCTACTGACAAACATCAATAGTGAGTTATCGTGCAAGGTTCTAACTATCCTTTAATGCCAAATTGAAAAAGTTAGCCCTTTCTCTAAAGTCCCTTTCGCAATGCTTAGCAGCATCCCAGAGATTAAAATTCCAAATGATATGGAAATAAAATAAAATTAGAGAAATGAGAGGGAATGGAGTAGAAAGGTTTCTGCGGTCTCTGAGCTACTTTTCACAAGAACTTCAAATCAAATTTTAGCAGTCAAAGTTCCTGTATTCCCTCTTTTCCTTCCACAGAACCTACTTCTATGGCATTTTTTAGAATAGGGCCCATTTATTTAGTGTACAAGTCAATTCTTGACTGAACAAACTGCCTGTCTCATGTAAGAAACAAATGACTTGGCCTTCTAAGACCTACTCTCAGTAACTCTTCCCTCCCCCTCCTTCCCTAAAGTGTTTCTATGATGAGGACTGGGGAACATTGCTAGAAACCCTTTAATATTTGACCACAAGGGGTCACCTCTGACTAATGGGAGACAGAAACCAATGGGTAAATGATTTCATTTATTGTTCCCTAGACAGGTGGAATTCAGATGTATGATTCTTCTAAGGCCTTATGAGATTAAGCATGGGTATACGCAGGACTTTGATTCAGTATTTCCTCACACACAAGTTCACTGTATCCCATTCTTTTTTAAATTTTTTTCTGGTTTTATTTTTATTGTAGTAACTTGTTCTACACATTAAAATGACCTAATATGGACAGGCTCCCCATTCTTCAGATATGGCAACACACTCTGCTCTCCACCAAATCATCAAGTGTTCTTTACCATTGTCCACTGACTTCACCACCATTTTCCCCCGTCTACCCGCCATCCCATTCCCTATTGGTAACTTCAGTTCTATTGCAAGGGTCCAAGATTTGGTTTTGTTTCATCCGTTCCTATGTTTTGTCTATTCATGTTCCATCTGAGTAAGATCACATGGTATCTTTCTTCTTTTGACTTATTTCACATAGCATAATCATCTCTAGATTCACACATATTGATTCAAATGAAGGGACTTCATCTCTTCTAAAGGCTGTATTATATTCCATTGTATATACATACCATATCTTCTCTATCCATTCATCTGATGTTGGGTACTTAAGGCAGCTTCGAGGTCTTAGCTATTGTGAATAGGGCTCCAACAAACATGGAGATACACACATATCTGTGGATGAGTGCTTTTGTATATTTTGGAGATTCTCAGAAGTGGAATGAAGGAATCTCATGGGATTTTCATCTTCAGTTTTTTAAGGAATCTCAAAATTGTTCTCCATAGGGGTTGTACCAATTTGCACTCCCACAAACAGTGAGAAAGTGGTCTCTTTTCTCCACATCGTCACCAGCATTTGTTATTTCCAGACTTTTGGATAATAGTCTTTCAGGTGTAAGATGATATCTCATTGTTGTTTTAATTTGTATTTCCCTGATAACCAGGGAGGAGGAACATCATTTCATGTGCCTGTTGACCATCTGCATATCTTCTTCAGAAAAGTGTCTCTCCAATTTCTCCTCCCATTTTTGGATTGGGTTGCCTATTTTTCTGTTGTTGAGCTTTATGAGTTCTTTGTATAATTTAGATATTAAGCCCTTGTCACAAATATGAAATGCAAATATCTTCTCCCAGGTAGTAGATCACCTTTTGGTTTTGGTGATGTTTTCTTTCACTGTGAAGATACTTTTTAGTTTCATGTAGTCCCAGTTGTTTTTTTGTTCGTTTATTTGTTTGTTTTTTGTTTATCTTTGTTTCCCATGATGTTGGAGTTGAGTCCCCAGATACCTGTCTACAGCTTGTGTTATGGAAAATCTTTCCTATGTTGTCTTCCAAAAATGTTATGGTTTACGGTCTATGTACAGGTCTCCAGTCTATTTTGAGTTAATTTTTATGTATGATATTGAAGAGTGGTCTAGCTTCATTCTTTTGCATGTGGTTTCCCAGTCTTCTCAATACCATTTATTGAAGAGACTTTCATTTCTCCATCAAATGCTTTTGATTCCTTTGTCATAGATAACAGAATACGTAGGTGGGTCAGTTTCTGGTGCTTCAATTCTATTCCACTGATGTGTGCCTCTGTTATTATCCCAGCACCATACAGTTTTGATCACTATTGCTTTGTAATATAGTTCAATGTCTGGGAGTGTTGTCCTTCCAGATTAGCTTTTTTTTTTTCTTATAATTACTTTCATTACTCAGGGTCTTTTGTTGTTTCATACAAATTTTATGATTTTTTTTTTTCTATTCCTTGAAGTAGGCCCATGGAATTTTAATGGGCAATGCATTATATTTATATATTGCTTTGAGTAAGATCACTATTTAATGATGTTTATTCTTCCCAACCATAAGCAAGGGTTATCGGTCTATCTTTTTTGTGTATCCCTATAATTCTTTTAAGAACAACTCGTAGTTTTCATTGCACAGGTCTTTTTCCATTGTTAAGTACATTTCCAGGTGTTTTATTACTTTTGTTTCTATTATCCAAGGTGGTAGGTGGTATTTTTGTGATTTCATTTTATTTTAGCATGTTATTGCATAAAGAATATAACAGAAATATGTGCACTGATTTTGTAACCTGACACTTTATCGCATTAATGAGTCCTAGAAGTATTTTGACAGTTTTATATATGTATGTATATTTATGTATAAATCATGTCATCAGCAACTAATGATAGTCTTATTACCTCCTTTGAAATTTGGATTCCTATTAGTTCCTTTTTTTGCCTAATTATTCTGGCTAAGACCTATATTATGATCTTAAACAGCAGTGGTGAGAGAGGACAACCTTACCTTGTTCCTGACTATAGAGGATATGCTTTCAATTTCTGACCATTGACAATGATGTTGACTGTGGGTTTTTCATATATGGCCTTTATTATGTTGAGGTATGTATATTCTATTCCCATTTTATGGAGTTTTTTTTAATCATAAATGGGTGTTGAATATTGTCAAAAATTCCCCTGTGTCTATTGATATGATCATGTGTTCGTTCTCCTTGCTTTTATTGATATGGTGTATTACAGTAATAGACTTACTTATGTTAAATCATTCTTGCACAGCTGGATAAATCCCACTTGATCATGATAGATGATCTTTTTAATATATTGTTGCATTTGGTTTGCTAATGTTTTGATGATAATTTTTGCATCTATATTCATTAGAGATATTGGCTTGTAATTTTGTTTCTTGGTGATGTTTCTGTTATCTTTTGGTATCAGTGAGATGTTGGCCTCATAGAAAGTATTTGGGATTTTTCCTTGTTCTTCAACATTTTGGAATAGTTTCAGGCAAATAGGTGTTAATTGTTCTCTGAATACTTGGTAAAATTCATTAGAAAAGTCATCTGGACTGGGCATTTATTTTTAGGGAATATTTTGAGTACCTCTACAACTTCTTTGCTTGTAATTGTTCTCTTCAAGTTTCTCAGTTCTTCCCGGTTGAGTCCTGGAAGATTTTTCTCAAAATCTGTATATGTCCTCAAGATTTTCAACTTTGTCCTCATGGAAGTGTTCATAGTAGTCCATTATGTTCTGAATTTCTGTGATGTCTGTTGTAACTTCTCATCTTTCATTTCTGATTCTGATTATGAGATTTTTCTCTCTTTTTTCCTTTGTGTGCCTAGCCATTTTGTATATTTTTTCAAAGAATCAACATTTGGCTTCATTGATATTCTGGATTATCTTTTTGCTTTCTATTTCATTAATTTTTGTTCAGATTTTGAATATCTCGTTTTTCTGTTGATTTTTGGCTTTAATGGTCTTCTTTCTCTAATTGTTTTAAATGTACAGTTACGTTGTTAAATTGCTATTTTTCTTGTTTCTTGAGTTGGGCCTGCATTATGACGATTCTTAGTACTGCTTTTGTTGCAACCCATATATTCTGGTAGCTCGTGTTTTCACTCTCGTTTGTCTCTAAGTAGTTTTTTTTTTTTTTTTTTTTTTTTTTTTTTTTTTTTTTTTTTTT